>JAESUZ010001383.1:0-330262 GCA_017311185.1 Proteles cristata cristata
AATCCCAAGCAGGATCTGTGCTGTCAACATGGAGCCCAATGCAGGGCTTAATCTCATGAAGCATGAGCTCATGACTGAGCCAAAATCAAGAGTAGAATGCTTACCAGACTGAGCCACTCAGGCTCCCCTAAACAGGAAATTGTTCGTAGTAATTGTTGCTTCTATGGAAGTGATTTGAAAATACAATTAAATTTTACTATAGATTTTTTTCACTCTGTTTATAGTCTTTGCCAAGTATATTCGTTACTTATCAAATAAAAGTAATAATACAAAACAGTATGCAGTGATAAAGAAGAACATAATTCAAAATATAAAACAGCCAACAATACTTGATATAGGAATGTGTGACTGGATTCATAATGGAGTTTCAGAGAAGGTAGAAATAATCATCTTAGTTGTGGAAAGAGAGACGACTTTAATAAGATAACTTTTGAAATGGGACTTTATGTTAGAGATAGAGGAGCAGAGCAGGAAATGAAAATAGTGTGGATGATGGAAAGACCTAGAAATGTTGGAGCATGAAGCTATGGATTAGGATATAAAATTTTAGTGTATAGTGTTTTCCCCTCTTTACAGACTTTTTAATAGAATGCTTAATATGATAATGAGTTTTAGATTGGTGGAGAATATTAGAGATGAGGGAATTTAGAAAATGCTTGCTATATGTATAATTCATGATGGAAAATAATGACTTTGGCTGAACAGGAAAGATAATGTAGGGTGAGGTGAGACTTTAAAAAGGGGGGGGGGCGGTGCCTGGGTGGTTCAGTCCATTAAGCCTCTTATTCTTGATTTTGGCTCCGGTCATGATCTCACAGTTTGTGAGTTTCATGTTGGACTCTGTGCTGACAATGTGGAGTCTGCTTGGGATTCATTCTCTCTCTCTCTCTCTCTGCCTCTCCCTTGCTCATGCATGCTCTATTTCTGTCTGTCTGTCTCTCTCAAAATATATAAATAAACATCAAAAAATAAAATAGGTGAGCAGAGCACTAAATGGAAACATAAGAAAGATATGTAGTCAAATTGTTTCTAAGTTAAAACCTTGACCTTGGGTTCAGAGTTAGCCCATCTCAACCATGTGGTTGATTATCCCAAGTGCTAGCCCTCTGAGACTAAAGTGAGAGGAAAAATCTAGACCTACACATGGAGACTATGCAAGGACTACTGCTCCTCCATTTGTTCAACAGTAGGAGAAAATTGGCAATCAGAGAAAGAGTCCCAGGACTACCAATGACTCGCTTTCTACTCAATCTGCTGACTCTGTGACTGTTATCTTTGTTCAAGTTGTGCTCCTGGGAGTGCTAAGGCAAACACACCAGCCTCCGGGATTCATCGCAATCCAAGTAAGCAGAAGATGCTGAAACATTCAGAGAGGAAAAGGAAGACAAAGTCTATGACTTTAAAAGCTACAAATAAGATCACCAGCAAACCTGTGAAGAACCTTTACTCCTACAGAAGTTGGTTCTGTTAACTATTAATTGTAGTTAACTGAGACATTGTAGGAGATGGGATGATTGTCTGCTGCTACTTCAGCAAATGAAACTTTTTTTGAAAATGATGTCTTCAAGAATACATTCAATAACAAGTATAGTTAAAACGTGAGGGTATCCCTGGTTCTGGATATGATGAAACTCTTTTTGGAAAGTTTTGAAAATATTTTAGTCCTATAACTTGTTTTCATATAATCTTATCAATAGAGGGAAAATCACTATATGATATTAAATAGTTGAAGATATGAATTTTACTATTAAAGTATTGTCCCTTGAACAGTGTGAGGGTTAAGGGTACTGACCCCTACTTTACAACAAACCCATGTGTCTTTGACTCCCCTAGAAATTAACTGCAATAGCCTCAATGGACTGGAAGATTCACAGATAACATATAATCCATAAACACATTTTGTATATTATATGCTGTATTCTTACAATAAAATAAGTTAGAGAAAAATGGTAAGAAAATCAAAAGATAAAATATATTTACAGTCCTATCCTGTATTTATCAAAACAATCCACATATAAGTGGACCCACACAATATTGTTCAACTGCACATTTCAAAGTGGCAGCAGTAGTAAGTATGGTAAATCTTGCCTAAATTCCATCTATTTTCAAAATTCTGTTTAGTCTATGACCACACTTTCCTCCTGAGACTGTCATGTTAAACTGAGATGTAGTTTCTTGCCTTTTAAGAGAACAGGGCTTAATGCAATGAACGAAAACTTCACAGCTCCCTCAAAACCCCTTGGAAACATTGATTCAAGTACAAGATCTAATATCACACCTCAAGTAGGATAAAAGGGCTATAAATTCTTTGCTGCTGCTTATGTTAAAAAATAGAGTCTAATTCCCCTTTCTTTGTATGTGATCTGACTTAGTGACATGTTTGACTAATAGTATGTGAACAGAAGTCACATTCTGGAACTGCCAAAGTCAGGTTTTAAGAGCTTCCAGGTTCCACCCAGGCCTCCAGGATTACTCTTTTGAATCCTGAGAGTACCATGCAGGAAAAGCCAAAAACAGGGTTTTCGGCTGGCATTGTTTAGGGCAGTCTTGTACCATCTTCACCAAGATGCCAAACATTTATATGAAACCATCTTGGACTCAAGCCAAGGTATTAACCAGCTCAATACTACAAAGTGACTTCAACTGCTATAGAAGAATCATCCGAGCTACATGCTACCTGAATTCTTAACCCACAAAAATCTTGAGGTATAATAACACAGTGGTGATTTTAAGCCAATGGGTTTTGGGATAGTGTATTACACAGCAATAGATAATTTAGATAATGCTTACAATGTGTGTATGTGCTTACAGCTAAGAACACAGCCATAATCATCTGCAAATATGTGAAAGTGATATTACTGATCAGGTTTCTGGGGAAAAAATGAGAAAGTAACATAGACTTCACTGTACATGTTCTGTAATTTTTTGATACTCACACTGTTCAGGAACCACATATGTTCATAATAGTTACCCTCATTGAAGTCTTTGATATCAGATACTTCCCTAATAATATGAGGTATTTGAGATTTTTTTTTTAATCAAAAGCACTTACCTTTTGAACTTTTTTTTCGATTTAGGAATAAAAATAATTGTTTCCCAGGAAGGAATTTTAGGAATTAGCTGAAAAATAATTCAAGGGAAAGATCTACTTAATAATTATGAGAATGCTTTGGTGTATACATGCTATTAACCATGACACGCTTCCAATTCAGTTGCAATTCTAAAAGAATTATATTCATCTGTGCTGCTGATGTCTTGCTTCAAATTGTGCCATCCATTTTTTCTTACATTACCTCAAGGGCTTTTCTGATACCCTGCAATATTGCAATACTGCCCCTGCATACGAGAAAATTCCAGACTGTGGAGGTTGTTAATACTTCCAAGTGGGATTCTTGAACAACTGAGGATCAGAGTTGGAATAAATCTTAGAGTCTCCTACTCATCAGGTTAACAATTCCTGGTGGCATCCTATATAATTCTAAGAGGTCCCGACAGAATTGAAGTATCCAAACTTACAACAGAAACTTTGTTAATGCACTACTTCTCTTGCTCTTTCTTGCATACATGCTCCTTTTTTCTTGTCCTTTTTCTTCTTCTTTCTTCTTCTCCTCCTCTTTTTTCCCCTCTCTCTCTCTAACTCACACTTCTTGGAATCCTATAGTAAATAACCTTCCTGCACTCAATTCCTTTACTCTGCAATGTTTTGGGGGAAATCCAAACTAAGTGCCCTGACATGACATTGCTTAGAAGATACTCTACTCCATTTGTTCCTGGTTCTCTTACTGAGCCAGCATTCATAGGGCTTATAGTCTAAACATTTTCAGATAAAAATGAGAATTCTTTCATGTATTTATTCATAATTATTAATCCAAATGACAAGACACCTGCATTTTAAGTTTCTGACTGAGATTGACAGTAATATATACAGTTGGATTTCAGTTGACTAAATCTAAGAGGTCAACCTCATTAATATATCATTAGAAATAAAAAGCCTGAATACATATATCTCACTGCATGGTTCAAGATGTAGTACATTGGCTAGGGCCACCGCTAAAATTGATACCAATTAAATGGCAGTGTCATTCTAATGTAAGAATGGACTTAGGATACTGATAGAACATTACATTACCAAACTTATTTTTTAATAACAAAAAATGAAGCATTACAAAACTATATCAACTAATATACACACTAATAACTGGGCTCTAGTTCCATTTTAAAGATTTCATTTGAACCATGAGATTAAGATTATATTCAGTTAAAGCCACTTCCTCCTTCATGGTTACTATCCTAACTTAAGGACAAGAGAAAGCAGAACAATTGTTCTGACTTGGGAAAAATAATGCCCGCTCAAACACTGAATTTTATAGCAATAATGAATTTAATTAAAAATAGTAAAAATATGGAAAATATGTCTTCTGACAAAGAATATACAAATGCCAACTTAGTAAAGTTCATGGATAGCCTGAAAGTGACCCAGTAATGGAAAACTCCTTACAGTGTAAATATTTTCAGACATGAAGGAAAACGTTCAATATAAATATCAGAGCTTTCTATGAAAATAAAAATTTTGTTCTGAATTAAGGTCAGAGGTGGCCCCGAATTATATCTGAAATGTACCTGGCCTGGGACCATAGATTCCTTTAGTTTAATAAATAGTTTCATCTGAGTGTCTGAGAGGGACACTCGAAACCATAAACTCATAATAAAATTTCACTGGACTTCAAGAGGAAATAAGGAACTCTGGCCACTGTTCCAGAAAGAAGTTGAAGTGTTTTTGTGAACTGTTGACCTTACTGTAACATAAGACCAAAATTTCCCATGATTTTCTCTGAGAAACAACTGTAGAAAGTGATGGAGAAAAAAAATACATTTTGCCTTTGTGAGTATGTGTGGTAAGTGGCAGTGACAGGGAGGAGGCTGAGAGAAAGTAGTTACAAACTACTGTAACTCTTACTTGGTCACAAGGACCTCATAGTCATTACTTATATTTATCAAAATCATACTAACATGGGTATTATTCTCAGTTTTACAGTAAGATTTTGAAACAGAAGTCAGAGCTGGTACATTACTGAAGCAAGATTCAAACTTGAATGTCTTCTAGCTTCTAAGTTCCTGTTTCTTATTCTATGTACAGCAAATAAGTTTCCACCTGACAGATATTTTCAGCTGCATGCACCATTTCCATAAGGCACATATTTTTAGCTGAGCTGCAGTTCTTTGTAAGTTAATAGTACCAATATATATTCTGCAGAAGTATTTGGAAAATTAAACAAAGGAGGGCACGAAGTCTTTTTTATTCCTATGTTAGAGCAATCATATCTGTCTGAGGAAATTTTACAAGAAGAGAATGAACAAAGCAAGAAAGAAGTGAGGCTATTTGAGAGAATACGGACAGGAGTGGAATAAAGACACCCTGTCTAGTCTTCCCTTGATTAAATTATAAGTTCTTCAAAGGTCTCTTGCTTCTTTGTTCGGTGCTAGGGAACTGAAACCATGTTCACCAAGCTAGCTCTTGCCTTGACAAATGTTCTCTATCATCTGTATATCATAGCAATGTCAAGTTGCTTCCCCTAGAAGCAACTTGCTAGTAATCTAAGTTGCTCTTTGCATTTCTTTTCCAATGTACTTTATTTACTACATGACATGTGAATGTACACATAGTACTTTTACTATATGACCTTTTATCAACAGTAATCTATACTTCTGGGTTGCTTACTCAGTCGTGAGATTCTAATGTCTGTCCCTCCTCCTCCTCCAACCAGCCCAGGTCTATTAGTTATTACTGCTACAGAACAAATACTTGACTCTGAGCTTAGTGGCCTAAAACATGTATTCGGTGTGTCAGCTTCTATGGGTCAGGAATTCAGCCATGACAGAGTCCTCTGCTTCAAGATTTCTCACAAGGCTGCAATCAAGGTATTGGCCACAGATGAGGTCCTATCTGAAGACTTTACTGGGGAGAATACACCTCCAACTTCACATGCTCTTTAGCAGAATTCAGTTCCTCAAGGGTTGAACTGAAGGGCTCCTCAGTACTTAGCTTTCTTACGTCTGAAGGCTGCCCTCTATTTCTTGCCACTTAGTCGTCTTGAACATAGATTTCCTCATCTCACACAATTTGATGAAAACAAGTATAGAGAGAATCTAATGAGATGATAATATAAACAATAGTCACCAGATGAGTGGAAGTTACGCATTAATGTGGTGTATGCCATGTACGCACACTGTCAGAGTCCCAAGACTGGAGAGATCAGAAGGGCTGATCAGAATGCTTTAAATAGGCAGTACTTCAAACTGACTTTGAAAATACATAAAAGGTATGCAGTTACAGAAAGGAAAATATGTTATAAACCAGAAGAACCAATGAAAGCAAAAGTCTAGTATGAATTCAAATGGCACATCCTAAGGAAAAGGAGAACATCAGACTACTGGAGGTAGAGAAAATATTTTGGGAGGTAATAATTATTTGTATTTACACAGACCTGTCTGCACGACAGACACTGCTTTAAATACTTACATTAATTGATTTAATCCTCCTGATAACCTTTGAGATAGATAATATTATTCCCAGCTTGCAAATGAGGAAAGTTGGCCCTGAGAGTTTGTGACTTGACAAGTTTACACAGCAAATAACTAGCAAATTGGACTGTGGCCAGGTATTCTGGTTCTATAACTCAAGCTTGTAAAGTAGATTAAAACCAGTTTAGGTAGTTCTATGAATGCAGAATCTTGTTAATTCCCCCCAGAACTTTGCTAGTCACAGAAACTATAGACTTTGATTTCTTCTTAAAATTATGAAGGTTGGACTAGGTCATCCTACAGTTTCTCTAAGCATGAAATTTCAAGGTTTTAAATAGCTTTTAACCTACACACATCAGGGATTTGGCTGTTCAGAATAGCCCTGTTCCAAGGAATATTTAAAGACCTAATTCTTAAAGGAAGTGCTAGAGAGACTGGTTTGGAGGAAGAATAAAGTTAGGAGACCAGACTGGAGGCCATTTGTTTAGCCCAAGCCAATGGTAGTCAGAAGTGGGGGGAAAAAAAAGAGCTATGTGAAGGGCATTACAAAGGATGAAGTTCAAGGTTTCAGTGGTGGTGCAGCAGGAATCTCATTATCATGTCACACAGGGTTGGATTATTTCCTGTGTCTGTTACTAACTGATCCAGGTAGGGTTACTTGTATTTTGTAAGCTTCATTAAGATGGGGATAGCAAGACATGTTTGTTAGGTTGGCATGCCTATGCTGAAGTAAAAAGCAGAGTTCATATAGCAGTAACTTCATATAATAAAATATGATTACATTCAAAATCTGCTCAGGTTCTAGCTGACCTCTATGTGATGATTAGCAATCCGGGCTAGTTTGATCCATGACTCCATTTCCATCACAAACCTCCTCGGAACCACAGCAAAGAAGGAAATCACCTTATGCAGGGGTTTTTTATTGCCTCATCTTGTTATTTTCTCTTGATATGCATTGGCTAGAAATATGACCCTGCTTAATCTGAAAGTCTAAATTGTATGGCCTTTTTTTTATGTCCACAAAGGAAAGGGGAACAGACATTGGTGGTCATTAGTGATGTCTATGGAAAAAATCCAAATTATCTTACCATAGTGATATTCCTAGCTCATGTTTGGTGCTCTTGGAAAGTGATTTCTTTCATTTAACTCTTGATAAAATTGGGTGTAGTAGGAGTGGAGAATAAAGAAAGGCAAATGAAAGACTACCAATATCGTTAAAAATAAAATATCTTTTTCCTTTTTTGTATGTCACATTCTTCCTTTCTCTTTCTGTCCTTTTTGTGTACACCTGCCCATGTATGTGTATTGCATGTACATACAATAGCTGAAGCAGGGAGCACAGCTATATACTCGCTAGGTACACCAAATAAACCTAGTTTCTTAAATTTCAGCTAAATGTCTATAGACCTAGTTATTAAGATTTGAGGAAATGATAGATCCAACTGGGCTTCTCAGGTCTGTCCCTCAGTTATTTCTTTCTTCTTGTATCTTGAGAGGTCAGAAAACTTGAATTTAGATTTAGGTCCAATCAACTTCATTTCTTTGGTTCCAGATCTATGATTTCCCACTAGGGCGGTGGTTGGCATTTTAGGCAAGATCTTTGTTGAGCAGGGATGTCTCCTATATTTCAGCGGATTTCATCTCCAATCACTGCCTCTGAATTCTTTAAGAGCTGCAATCACTCTGACAAATTTGCTCTACACTTTCCAAATGTCCCTGGTTTTAAAGTACTCTCCTGATTGGGAAGTACGGTCTTAAGACTAAGGATTAGTTTTTTTATACTTCTGATTTATACTCTGATGACAGAATGGATAGAGTGTAGGGAAGAGAGCAAGAGTACATAGGATATATTAGATGTTATGGTGTTCATGCTCAGAACCCTTTTAAAGTTTAGCTAAATTAGAGACTCCTCCCTGGTAATCAAGAATCTGCAGTGATTGCAATATATGCCATCTTTTAGAAATAGACAGTTTATGCCTTGGCATAATTTACTCATTCAACAAATATTTATTAGCACTTTGATAGTTGCTGAGTAACTAAGATGAAAAATGTAGTCATCCACAATAATAGGAAAGCTTCCTTAACACAGATATTATCTGCAGAAAATGGTGAGTTTAGACAGCTTTAAAATATTGTGTAAATCACTGGTTTGTGTCACTTACCTAAAAGTGATCCATTTATTACATTTTTCCCATTCCTAGTGGAATTACCTATATTTTGATTCTGTGTTCCTGAAGGAACCTTCTGGTTCTTAGGCTTCCCCTGAAAACTTCATTGAGGAAAGAATGAAAAAGGTAGATTGGTGAGTATTTGAAGTACTTAATTATAATGTTCTATTTTTGCACCTTTATACAGTTATATTCCCTTTTTTATACATTGGTTTGTTTAAAGTTTTATTAGTGTGAGTCAACATTCTTTAGTCCCATCAATTCTGGGATTCTGAATAAATTACTTCTAAGGGTCTGTGATACTGAGAACCAGACCTCAGACTGTAATAAATCCAGCAGAGAGATGCTACCTTGTGAAGTGTACATCCTTTTCTTGTGAAGCCATGACTTGCTTGCAGGGTTTTTTCTCTTTTATTTATACATTGGCACAGATTTCTCAGAGGGCTATGGAACAATGTATCCAACAGCTCACTACACAGACTAATTGGACATCCATACATGCACCTAAAACATCTATCTCAAACTGAGTCCTCTTTTTTTCTTCTAACTTGTTTTTCTGGTTTCCTGCTTGTAGTTAAGACTCCATACTCTGTCCAGGCAGACATTTGGGAACTAGCCTCATCTTCGCATTTTAAGTCCCCAATATTTACTCCATCAGTTCACTAAAGATGTGCTGCTGAATCTATTCATAAATATATCTTGAAAATATCTTTTTTATACATCTTTGCTACCAGTGCTATAATTCAGGCTGTCACTACTGTCACCATTGTGATGCTGCCAGACTTGATTCTCCCTACTTACCCTCCTCACAGGAAGCAACGTAGATTTTTAACCCAAAATACAACGATGATATTTTCCATCTTATAATATCTCAGTGATCCTCAAAGCATCAATAAAATATTTAAACATTTTAGCTCAGTACTTGAGGCCCTTCAAAATCTGACCGCTGCCTTTCATTATCCCCTCAGTTTCTGCCATCCTACCCCCAACACAACTACTTTTTCATCTATCCGAGTTCAATGCCCATACCTTGTGTTGATAGGTGTCCTGTCGTCAATGGACTTCATCCCCACTCTGTTTGTTTAGTCCATGATTTCTGAATCCTTTTATTTTCCTGTGGGGCATCTTGGAAATCACCAACACACTTTCAGACATCTCATGTCAATGATTGTAGGAACCCTCACTTCTATCTTCCACATGTTGGAGTATATGGTACAAATGGTCCCCAGCTTACCAGCATTCGACTTTACAAAGATGGAAAAGTGATACGCGTTCAAAGGAAACTGTAGTTCAAAGTTTGAACTCTAATCTTTTCCTGGACTAGCAATACATGGTACATACTTTGTCAGGATGCCGGGCAGTAGCAACGAACCTTGGCTCCCAGTCAGCCATCAGACATGAGGGTAAACAAATGGTACCCTTACAACCATTTGGTACCCATATGACCATCTTGTTTTTCACTTTCAGTAAAGCATTCAATAAATGACATAAGATATTCAGCTCTTAATTATAAAATAGACTTTGTGTTAGTGATTTTGTTGAGCTTTTAAGCGTTCTGAGCATGATTAAAGTAGGCTAGGCTACTATATGATAGTCAATAGATTAGGTGTATTAAATGCATTTTGACTTATGACATTTTCAACTTAAGATGGGGTTATTGGGACATAACCCCATAGTAAATCAAGGAAGATCTATTGTCTGTGAAGCTGCCTCAGGCAGTCATTGACATCTCCTGGGTTGAGAGATCAAGAGGTCAAATCTAATGTCTCACACAAAATAGCCTGGAGATTTCATACTAGATTATGAGCTCTGGAAAAACTAAAAATGCATTAGAAAATGAAATGAACTGATTTCTAACTTACTTGTTTTGGCTAGATAAAACAAAAATATGACTTTTATATTTTAAGATTTTAAGGAACACTTTCAAAAATGTCCATTTCTTTAAGAATGGCCTAATTCATGTGTGGACTCTTTCAGTATATTCAGTCCTGCACAGAGAGAATATAAAGAGTATAGTATATATACCCTCTTATATAGTACAAAGATAATTTTTACCATCTCACTGTCAAAAGTCCTGGATACTTTTTTCCTCTCATGATGGTATGTGAAATATATAGTCTTAGAGTACAAATGGCATAGATCCTTCTACCTGTAGAAAAATTGCTAGTGGATTTTTGTGTACTTAATAGAGGCATGCAGATGTACTTCTAGTATATTGGTTTAGTGGGAGAAACCTAGGGTTTGTTTTTGGGTTTAAATTCAGACTCAGCTACTTACCAGTTGAATGACATTAGGGAACGCTATCATCCTTCTTAACCCCACTTTTTACCTGTGGAACAATTATTTCACTTGGATGGAAAACTTCCAGGCTGAGGCTTTTTGTGACGTTCACTGGTCTAGACTAGCATCTGACTGATATTTACTGCTAAATAAATATTTGCAGAATAAATTTAGAATGGGATACAAGCTAAATTGCAGTTTTAAGGGATATACGCAACAGGCCTCTAAACTTCGAATTTTGCAATGTTGGTCCCCTGGAAATTTCTTTTGGATTCTCTATTTGTGGAGAGCACTTCAGTTGTTATAAGGGAATTAGACGTCCAGGGTAACTTCCCTCATCTCACAGAGAGCTTTTTTATGAGTCTTTTCTTAGAGAAGGAAGCAACTAAACTCTCTTGAAAGTCATGGCTATAGCTGAGTGAAACGGAATGGAAGTGCTTTTGTAATGTGAATATTTCTGAAGGCTTTTAAGTTTATTCCTGACTTGCTTTTTGTGCTGACTGATTACTCTTGGTGGTTCTACCCTCTGGTTATCTCTAGCTAATTGCTCAACTTCTCATCCTCTGATTCATTTGTGCGTGCACTGTGGCCAGTCAGTTCTCTCCCAGGATTTTGAACAATCCTTCAATAGAGCCTAAAATTCCACAGAATGACCTCCACAGAAATATTTTTCACAGAGCCCTTACTAAAGACGATTGCGAACCGAGTTTAATGTCACTACTCTTCTCTAAGAAACTTCTGCCCTAGGATGTTGGGCACATTTTCACAGATAAAATCTTCACTCTACTGTCTCTAGAGACTTCCTCAAGAGCAAACCGTGGCATGTCCTTTTTCACAGACATCGAGGACTCCTTGACCAGTCCGAGTGTCCTTCAGCCCATTAAGGTACGGGCAGCACATTAAACAAATTAAGTAAAATTTCCGTACTGTGAGAGGAAAAGAGAAGGAAGCTGGTGGCACACATAGAGCCAATAATGGCGGCAAGTAAACGGGTTCTGGAAGACCTGAAAAGGAGGACATGTCTTTGTTAGGAGAAACACTAGTCACCTATTATTTCCAAAATGTTTTTAAAAATTAACAGGCACTGCATGTTCCTAGCCATCTGCTGTATATAAACATAAACACACACATTAAAAGGCCTCTGTAGAACTGGAAAAACAACTATTTGAGAGCGTAAATATCTGCATTTTATTTTTATGGTACTGTTTTAACTCATTACCCAGCTTTTGGTTTCCAGCTACTTTTTATTCCCTCAATTAGGAATGGTAGGTATACTGTGTTAGAGATGTTTGTGCTTTTGTATGTGATAGTAAAAATGAAAATGCTCATCTGCTAAAGATTTGTTCCACTTACGTTCTGACCCAGCAAAGAGGAGATAGTGTCATTCACAGCTGTGACCCACAGGGATGCTCAGAATACATGCTGAAAAAATGTAGCATGGCCCTTCTGCTGGCAGGGAACTCCTGCTAGGAAAAGACACATAAGTCAAAAAGGTGCCATGTCACATTCGCCTGATATATGAGCTGACGAATTTAGCCAACTCCTTTTCCAGTAACCACACGCTGGTGACTAAGACCGGAGGACCTGTCACAGAGTAGTTTTTTGTTACAAACGCTTTTGGGGGACAGTTTGTTCTTAGGACAATTAGAACTTGACTATTCTGGAAGACGATATTTCGTGATAACGCTGGTGGAGTCAGTTTGCTTGCAACATACAATTAAGACCCAAAGAGAGAGAGGGATTTCTATTTGCTTCTGGGTGAGCTAAGGAAGAAATCTGTCAGAGTAAAGAGTAGTAAAAATGAAAGAAACCTTAATTCCATATGAACCTAAGAGTTTGGGGCCAATTTCCCAAGCCAGGGTAATGTTTATAGAAGAGTGATGCTCCGTAGGAACAATATATGAGTTGAATATTTCTGAAAATCCGATTGAATTCTGTCTTCTTTACTTACATAAAGCAGACTGTGTAGAGGAAAATAGACCTGACAATGTCCCTTGAGGTTTACTGCAGAGCAAAATGGTTTTTTCCCCCCAATTATCCCCTGGTTCTTGGACCTTAATCCTAAATTCTTATTCAGTTTTAGAAATAAAGAAACCCTAGTAATTGGCCCCTAAGTATATCTGGGAAACACTGAAAGGGGATAGACTCCAACACTCTCCCAAGTATAAATTCTCAGGTCTAGTAGAAGAGCACACACTGATAAAAATTCAGTGGGAAGAAGCTTGATTCTCATTTATCCATAGAAAAATAACTATAATTAAAGTGAGTATAGTGCTTTGTGTTTACAGAGTTCCTGCTCTTACAAGTTATGTGCTCTTCACAATAAACTTGTAAGGTAAAAAGGACAGGTTTTATCGTCTTTGGGAACTGGGGCCCAGAGGCCTTATATGACTTGCCTGGGCACATGCTATGCATAACGAAATTGCTATCTGAACCCAGTTTGTCTTCATCCAAGCTCTGTGATCTTCCACCACCTTCAATGCTGTGGCGTTTAGGACAGATATTTATTTCATCAGGCTAAATGCCTCAGCCAGCTTTCAAAGGAAACACCACCCACTATGTCCGGAAATGCCCTGAGCAAAGCCAACCTGTCTCTATTCCAAGCCTCAAGGTGGGTCCTTCAGGGAGTTAACTGACCTCAAAATAGCATTTGCTATAACTGGTTGCTTGCTGTAAACTCAGGTCACTACTGCCGCTAAATTATCCACACTATGTTGAGATAGTGCTGAATAGAAAAGAGATCCTGTTTTAGCACTTAATAGTACCTTTCATAACAAGCTTTATAGTTTGATGCCTACATGCACAGGGTTGGGTGTTGTGATTTAATTTCTGTCACCACAGTGGGGCAATGTAGCTGTCCTCAGTGCCTTGAGGACACCAGTAGGGGTGGGGGGAGGTAGGAATGTGCCCTAGAGCCCTGAGACCTCTGGGTCCATAGATCTCCATCACTCAGTAGGCTGGTCATAAGTGATAGCAATTCATATCAAGGATCTTTCCTCACTGTCTGCTGGAGACCTCCTAGTCTTCCCACTGCATCTCTGTCCTGTGCTCATGTTCATGTTCTGTTCTCTAGTCTTCCCTCCCCTCCAACCATGGAAACCCTGCTCTTCCTCGAAGGCTCTGTTTAATATTCCCTCATTTTCAAACACTTCACCTTACATTGATCTCTCTCGTTTTGCTTTAGAAATACTATTGTGTTTCTAGTTCCTAAATGTAGTGTTGGGGGCTCTTCTTGGCTTACTAGTTTTACATAGTAATGTTTTTGTTTTTACTTTTTATTTTCTTTTCTGCTAATCTTTCCAAATCTAAAATCTCTAAAGAACAGTGTGTCCTTTCTAAGTACTGAATTGCCTTGCTCAGTGCTGAGCACATCAAGGTTAGAAATCGATGACTGTTCTTAAATTTGCATGTTCTGCCTATTTGTGGGAGATCCATTTTAGGACTGTGCCCAACATAGAGGTTGCTTAATGTTTACTCTTTGAATTGGATTAAATATATCTTCTCTAGTTGCTTAATATTAGTTTCATGATATTTAGGCAGCTTCCCTATAGTCTTCATTGAGACCTATGAAAATCTATATGGAAAAAGGAATTCTATATAATCTTGGTATATGGTAATACAAATCACCAGATCAAGCTAAATAAGTATTAATTTTTCTCTGTGGTACATTCAGAGTCTGTCTTTTAAAAAAAAATACTTCCCTCTCCCCAATTATAAAAGTTACATTGTTGTAGTCTCATGATTATTGAAGATCTAGCAGGGAAAAAATACTGTATTCACTTGTCTTATAATTTTTAAAAAAAGTACGTATGTAAGTTTCTTGTCCTTGCTGTTCTAGCCATGAAATGATGCTGAATCAGAGAAAACAGTCCAAAAAGACCCATTAGCACATCTCCTTTGTCACCATCAGAACATTCACCGTAATGCACTCTCTAATGTGATGAGGAAATGAGTCAGCACTCTTACACAGAGGGAAATGCCCCAGGTCTGCTTTTCTTGTTGATTTACTGTCAGCTTCTATTTGCATTAGACTTTGGTCTGAATACACATAGAACCGTATTCTTCCCCTTAACAACCATTTCCTGGATCTCAGGTTGGCTGTTTACTGCTCAGAGCCAAAGGAGACAGATTAAACAAAAGATGGCAGAAAGGACTCCTTAACACATGCACAGATATATATGTGCACCCTCGCACAGACCTGTGCACACGTGCACTGTTGCAGTGGCACGCACATGTGTACTCTTATACAGACATGCGCATACGTGCGCTCGCACACAGACGTGTGCACTATTTGCATACAGATGGGCACCCATACACACTCCACAGCCTGGAGATTCTAGAGATATAATGAAATACTTTAGAAGGTGCAAAGTACAGAACTTTACAGAATTGAAAGATATAAAGAGTTTTTATAGGATTGTTCCGTCTATAGATGCTTTCTTGCTGCTGGCTCCCTCACTGCCCTTCAACATAGAGGGAAGATGAGTCAAGTAGAATAGAACCAAGTGTGGTAGATTTTACTTTGCAAAGATGGCCAAATTCTCTTTTAGCTCTGCCAGTCTCCTAAATAAGATAAAATCTATTTCTCTTCTCCTTGAACCTGGACAGGATTTTAAACTATTTCATCAACTAAAATGCAGTAAAATGACACTGATTTCTAAGGAAGGCTAGATCATAAAATGAGATAGGACTTCCCCCTACTGCCTTTCTTCTATTCCTGCCCCCTTCACCCCCCCTCACTGGAATGCACACACACACATCTCTTTAAAACTTTTTTTTTTAAATGTTTTATTTATTTCTAGGAGAGAGAGAGAGAGCGTGAGCAGGGGAGGGTCAGAGTGAGAGGGAGTCACAGACTGAAACAGGCTCCAGGCTCTGAGCTGGCAGTCAGCACAGACCCCGACGCGGGGCTCAAACCCACAAACCGCGAGATCATGACCTAAGCGAAAGTCGGACGCTTAACCGACTAAGCCACCCAGGTGCCCCAACACACACATCTCTTTAGAGCTCAGCCAACAAGCTGTGAAGAAGTCAAAATGGTCCATGTGGAGTGGAACTGAGGCCCCATGCAAAAGACAACATCACCAGTCAGACATGAGTGGATGAGCCTACAGAGAATTCTAACTCTCAGCCTTACAGTCTTTTAGCTGATAAGAGGAGACAGAAAACAACCACAACGAAATACCTGTCTCTGTTGAGTTGCACTACATTTTAGAGTAATTAACACGGCCAAGAGTAAGTGGGGGGGAGGGTGAGTATATCTTGTATGTTGGAGGAATGCAGATTGTTGGGACAGATGGTAGACAGTGGCAGATTATGTTTATAAAAATGACCATAGTAACATTCCAGAGCCAAAGTCTCTTCTAGCACTTTCCCATTCCCCATTAAGCAGTGGAGTCTAGTTTTGCTTCAGGCTGTAATTAATGGAATGTGGCAAAAGTGATACTATGTGATTTCTGAGGCAAGATCATAAAAGGTGATAAAAGTCTGCCTTCTCTTGATCTTTGCTTCCTTGTCCTTGGACTCTAGCTGTATTGGTCCCCTTGGAAAAACCACATGGAGAGTAACTGAAGCTCCTTCCCATCAGTCAGAGTAAACCTCTAGATACAGGAGAGAATGAGCCTTTGGATCATTCTAGGCATGAAAGCTTGCATCTTTTATCTGAAACCCCAGACACAGTGGGACAGAGAGAAGCTATCTCTGCTGTGCCCTGTCCAAATTCTTTAGAATTTGGAACCTAAGATCTCTTATAACCCATCCATCCATCCATCCATCCATCCATCCATATGGTGTAGAGGGCATTCAAAATCCAATGTGCCCATGGTCTTTAATATTTGTGGGTTGTCACCAACTGAGATTTCCAACACTTGCTGTTCTCATAAGACTCTTGGATGCCCTTGGTTTGAACTCAAAATTAGAAAATTACTCTTTAAAAATATGACTAGATTGTGGGCCCAGCTATTATATTTTCTTAGTATAAGAATTTTCCTCTGGAAGAGGATACAATAAGCATTTTTTATTTGAAGACTAAAAATAGAAGTTAAAAATTTCTGTTAAAGATAATGGAGTAATTGCATGAGGTAACATTAATTTCCAGGTCCTAATCACCCCACGGCCTGCTTATTCTAAGGTGAAGTCTGCCAGACCATGCACACAGTGCTTACAGTCAGCCACCCAATTTAGGAACAAGAACCCTTGGGGGTGAAGGGATAGGTTACTGCATTTTCAGAGGAAACCTCCAACATCCTGTATTTACCTGTATAGTCTTTTATTCATTAGTATGTATTGACCACTTAAGATCACTAGACTTTTGAGGAAGGCGAGTAGTGCAAAGAGAAAGGGTAGGAAGAACAAATAATCACTAACACACAAGGAAAATGATAATTAATGTAAAAGAAGAGAAACAATATATCTAATTAGTATGCTTAGAGACATTTGAGTGAACAATGACTCCATAAGCTAGATGGAAATTCTTTGGGGCAAAAGGAAGGGTTAGAAAAGTAGGAACTTCTATAAAAACATGTTAATGACAAAATTAAAAGGAATGGAAAATAATAGGAAAAGAATGTTGAAGACCCATATAATAGGCATTTTAGAGAAACAAAGACATAAAAGGTTCACATTTGGAAATACTGTCATAAAATTTCTATAGTCTAGAAGGAAAATGAAGATTCCATGGTTTCTGAAGGAGAGGGCCAGGGCATAGGATATCACTAAAGGGATTTGGACACCAGTTAATGAAAAATACTTAATTGGTACCAAATTTGGCTGAAGTAGCATTGGGTGTGTTGGAAAACAATGTAGCAATGACTTTAAGCGTACAATGCTCTGTCCAGTAAAACTACCAAACGTTAACAAGAGAAATAGATACTAGCAGGCAAAGTATTCAAATAATCTCGCGTGAACATCATCTAGAAAAATAGAGTATATATTCTAGCCATGAAAATACTCTGAAAAGGATGATACCACAACACTCCAGAAATAGTGGGTCTCGCTTCAGAAAATAAACCAAAGCTCCAGGATGACAAATGGATATAGGAGACCACCAATTGGATTAACACTAGAAAATCACAGGATTCTAACACTGTTAATGAACTGCAGAAGGCATATTCCCTTATTAAAAATACTTCTTATAGGAAAAACTAAAGAGAAAACAAGAATTTAATCAAATATCTGCAGTTCAATATAAAGGGGGAAAAACATGTGTAGCATGATTTTAATCATTTGAAAGAAATTTAAATCTTTGTTTTGGAGGCAGCGAATGTTCTGAATTAAAAGGATTATTTGGAGATAGGGAAAAGCGTATGCTTATCTATAGCTGTGATCTCCACCTCTAAAATATGTTTTTTCATTCTATGAAAATGATTATATAATTATAGTCTTATCATTATAGAGTATATTGCAAAATGAAGTCAGATTTTATTTTAGTTATGTAGCAAAATTAAAAGGTGATTTTGTTTTATTTGTACAAGACATGCTGGACTTAATTATAAATAGGAAAGTTGGGGGAAACACCCAGAAGTGTAGACACTGATATTCTCATTTTAATAGTATGATTGAATTTGTATTCTATAAATTTTGCTAACAGTGTTAATACACTCAATAGGAAAATCATTAGCTGTTATATAACTAAAACTTTGATGACAAGGGAAAGGATTTTTTTTCCTTTGCAATTTCTTTTTTTTTAATAGTTTATTGTCATGTTGGTTTCCATATAACACCCAGTGCTCATCCCCACAAGTGCCCTCCTCCATACCTATCGCCCCCCATCCCCTCCCCCCACCCCCATCAGCCCTCACTTTGTTCTCAGCATTCAAGAGTCTCTCATGGTTTGCCTCCCTCCCTCTCCCCCACTATTTTCCCCCCTTCTTCTCCCCCACAGTCCTCCGTTAAGTTCCTCCTAATCCTTCTATACGTACAAACATATGGTAGCTGTCCTTCTCTGCCCAACTTATTTTGCTCAGCATAACACCCTCAAGGTCCATCCACATTGCTACACATGGCCAGATTTCATTCTTTCTCATTGCCATGTAGTATTCCATCGTATAGATAAACCACGTCTTCTTGATCCATTCGTCCGTTGATGAACACTATGCCCTTTCCATGTTTTAGCTATTGTTGAGAGTGCTCCTATGAACATTGGGGTACATGTGCTCCTATGCATCAGCATTTCTGTATCCCTTGGGTAAATTCCTAGCAGTGCTATCACTGGGTCATACGGGAGTTCTATTGTTAACTTTTTGAGGAACCTCCAGAGGGGCTTTCCAGAGGGGCTGCACCAGTTTACATTCCCACCAACAGTGTAGGAGGGTGCCCATTTCTCCACATCCTCACCAGCATCTAGTGTCCTCTGATTTGTTCATTTTAGCCACTCTGACCAGCATGAGGTGGTATCTCAGTGTGGCTTTGATTTGTATTTCCGTGATGAGGAGGGATGCTGAGCATCGTGAGGGAAAGGATTTTTAAATGTACTAAATTTATCATCTTTTTATAGGATAGACTATACAGGTCAAGAAAGAGATGTGTACTGGGGCGCCTGCGTGGCTCAGTGGGTTGAGTGTCTGACTTCAGCTCAACTCATGATCTCATGGTCTGTGGGTTTGAGCCCTACATTGGGCTCAATGTTGACAGCTCAGAGCCTGCAGCCTGCAGCATGCTTCAGATTCTGTGTCTCCCTCTCTCTCTATCCCTCTCCCACTTCCACTCTGTCATTCTCTCTCTCTCAAAAATAAATATTAAAACAATAATTTAAAAATATGTATTGAAAGCAATAAACGTAAGCCTTTTTTGGGGGGGTAAGGGAATATTATTGGCCCTTAATATATATGGGTAAAGTAGTCCTAAAAAATAGATAGTAAATATGCCTTTATACTAAATATCTTTACTAAGTATAAAGCATCAAAAACAATCTCGCAGTATATCTCTTACTAAATGTATAGAGTTGTTAGGAATACTTTGATAGGAACTTTTGCCTAAAGGAATTGTATTCTTCATGTAAATGGCATAGAATAAGATATACTGGATAAGCTTACTGCTGCTAGATATATAAACAAATCATACAAGATTTATAAATAAATCATGAAGAACATTGTGTACAATTTATAAACTAAAATGTATGTACTTTCTGAATTACAAAAAAATGCATTATCAAATTTTTATCTTGATATACATTATTCACATATTCAGATGAGAAAAGTGATGATTAGATAGAGAAAACCTGAACAGACTATATACTAGTAAGGAGATGGAATCAGTAATTAAGAGCCTCACAATGAAGAAAAACCCAAACCAGATGGCTTCATGGGTGGATTTTATCAAATGTTTCAATGAAAAGTAACACTAGTCCTTCTCAAACTCTTCCAAAATAAGTCAAAGAGAAGGGAACACTCCCAAAGTCATTTTATGAGGCCAGCATTATCCTGATATCAAAACCAGAAACCTACAGGCCAACATCCTTGATGCATATAGATACAAAATTTTCAATAAAATACAAACCAAATTCAGCATATTAAAAAGTCACTCACCATGATCAAATGGGATTTATCACTTCACTGTAAGCAGGGTTCACTATATGTAAATCAATGTGATATATGACATTAATAGTAAAAGAAAATTACAGAATTATTTTAATAGTTACAGAAAAGCACTTGACAAAATTCAGAAGTCATTTATGTAAAAACTCTTAACAAGTTGGGTGTAGAAGGAAGTATCTCAACATAATAAAGGCCATATAGGACAAGCCCACAGATAACCTTATACTTGATGATGAAAGATTGAAAACTTTTCCTATAAGATTAGGGACAAGACAAGGGTCCCCTCCCTTAGCCCTTCTACTCAACATTGCAATAGCTAGGACTTGTAGTGCTATGAGGCAAGAAAAAAATGATATCAGAATTGGAAAGGTAGAAGTAAAAGTATCTCTATTTGCAGATTACATAATTTTAAATAGAAAATCCTAAAGGCTCAGCAAAAACAAGAGACAAAGACAATATTGAAAATGCTGTCTTTTCAACAACAAGGTGCTGGGATAACTTGATGTTCACATTTGTTGGAGCTAATCAAAGAAGTAAAGTTGTAGGATAGAAAATTAACATAAAAACCAATAGCATTTGCATACACAAATGAATTTCCTGAAAAAATAAATCAGTCTCATTTACAATAGCATCAAAAATAATAAAATACTTAAAAATAAATTGAAGGAAGTGAAATTACTCTAAAAAGTATAAGACAATGATGAAACAATTGGGTGAAAAGACAAATGCAAAAGCATCCCATGTTGGATGAATTAATGTTAAACTGTCAATATTACCAGAAGTCATCTATAAATTCAATGCAATCCTTATCAAGGTTTGAATTTTTTAAAGGAGGAAAAGCACTTTTAAAACTTCTATGGGAACATAAAACACCCTAAATAGCCAAAAATAATAAAAATAATAAAAATAAGTAAAAAAGAATTCCGAAAAGGAACAAAGCAGGACGCACCACACACTTCTTGATTTAAAGCTATACTATAAAGCTATAGTCATTAAAGCCATATTGGCACTGGTGGAAAAGAGAGAGCAATAGACAAATGAAACCAAATCAAAAGCCCAGAAAATAAATGCAAGCATATAGGGGTCAAGTAATAATTGACAAAAAACTAAGAATATTCAAAGGAGAAAATGCTGTCTTTTCAATAAAAGGTGCTGGGATAACTTGATGTTCACATGTAAAAGAAAGAAACTACACCCATATGTCGCACCATTCACAAAAATGAACTCCAAATGTGATGTAGACTTAACTCTTAAATGTGAGGCCTGAAAGCATGAAAGTTCTAGAAGAAAACCTAGAAATAAAGCTCCATGACACGATCTTGGTACTTATTTCTTAGCTATTATATCTAAACATAAGCAGGAAAAAAAAATAAACAAGTGAGACTCCATCACCTAAAACACTCCTACACAGCAAGAGAAATCATCAACAAAGTGAAAAGACAAGCTATGAAATGGGAAAACGTATTTTGCAAATGATATATCTGATAAGGGGTTAATATGCAAAACATACAAAGAATGCATAGACTTCAATAGCAACAGAAAGCACAATAAACAAATGGGCAAAGGACCTAAATTGGTATTTCTCCAAGTATATAGGAAGGACCAAAAGGTGTTGTGGACGAAATGACAAAAGACAAGACACAGGAAAGACAGACACAGACACAACTCCGGCCGGAGGAAAAATTCTACCCAGGCCCCCTTGCGGTTTACTTTTATACCCCGGTAGTTGGATACATACTGAAATCTACAAGATGTGTTCTTTTACCAAATAAGGGCAAGAAGCCAAGCACATTCCAAGGACGGGGGGGAGCAAAGGGAGGAAGCGACCACAACATGTTTACTAAGAGGCCTGCCCACAACTCCAGCCTCCTCCATATTTCTAAGGAGGGCATGTTCCCTGGTATGCGAGCAGATCAGTAACCTTGGATATTGTGTTCAGGCCTCTTGGCAGAACGTCCTGTTTGAAGGCATGATCTGCCCAAGTAGAGAGTCCTGTTTGCAGGCACATCCCCGCTTCCCTAACCACTCTTTCTCGTGGTCACTTTCGGGCTCCCATAAACAGGTACATGAAAAAATGTTCAATGTCATTAGGGAAATGTAAATTAAAACCACAAGGAAATATTACCTTATATCTGTTAGAACGACCGTAAGAAAGACAAAAGAAGGGTGCTCAGTCCCTTGAGCATTTGACTTTTGATCTTGGCTTAGGTCTTGATTTCATGGTCCTGAGTTTGAGTTGGGGTTCTCACTGGGGGTGAAGCCTATTTTAAACAGGTAACAACAACAAAACACACAACATATACTAAAGAAACTTTGTGCATTTTGGTGCAAATGTAAATTGGTGTAGCCGTTATAGAAAACCGCATGGAGTAGCCTCCAAAAAAATTAAAAATAGAGCAAACATAGTATCTACAATTTTACTTCTGGGAATATATTTTAAAAATGAAAACATTAAAACAGAAGGTGGCAGGATAGCATGTGGTTAAGCTGGAGGAGACTCCACCATCTTGAAGGTAAAGACTAAATGCCTGATGGCTGTGGCCACCTGGCTCTCCTTGGCCAAGGAGGAGAACCGCTGTGTCTCTGAGAAGACCTTTAATGCCTGCTGCCGGGAATGCGAGGTGCTCTGTGATGACTGCCCCCTGTTGTGGGGGGCAGTGATCCCGCTGCTGGTACATGCACTGTATTCTCAAGTAGTTCAGTGCACAGCAGATGCAGCAGCACTGGCCCTGTGCCTCCCCGAGTGGAAGCTATAAGAGTGAGGCAGCCCTGTGCCTGTTCGGATGGGTGCCTCAGCCGCAGGACTCCCCACCATGCTCTTCCCTGGGGGATGGGTCCCCTTTCGGCTGAAAGGTTGAAAGGACTGGAGCTGCATTTGTTTCTCCATCAAATCTCAATACTTGTATCCGATAAGTAAAGCTCATTAAACTGTCTGAACCTTAAAAAGAGAGAGAGAAAATATTAACTTAGAAAGATATCTGCATTCCCATATTCATAGCATCATTATATATAATAGCCAAAACATGGAGACAATCTAAGTGTCTGTCTGCAGTTGTGGTATATGTATATACAATAGGATATTGTTTGGCCTTTAAAAATGAGAAAGTCCTGCCATTTGTGACAAGGTGGATGGACTCAGAAGCATTATGCTAAGTAAAATAATAGAGAAAGACAAATACTATATGATCTCACTTACAGACGGAATCTTAAAAAAAACAAAACAAACCAAAAACCTCATAAAGAGATTAGATTTGTGGTTGCCAGAGGTGGAGGGTAAGGTAGGTTGAATTGGAGAAAGGTGGCCCAAAGGTACAAACTTCCAGTTAAAAGAGAAATGAGTCCTATGGCTTTAATGTACAACATCTAACATTGCAGTATGACATACAGGAAACCTAAGAGAGTTGATTCTAAGAGCTCTCCTCACAAGGAAAAGGTTTTCTTTTCTAATTTTTATTATATTTATAGAATTGTTAGGTGAACATATTGTGATAATCATCGTAGGATATATGTAAATCAAACCATCATGCTGTATGCCTTAAACATACACTGAGAAGTATGTCAACTACTTCTCAATAAAACTGCAAAAAAATTGTTACAAAGATTTAGAATAGGGTTATCTTAAACTCATACAGTCACTAAGCAGTGACATCCAATTTAGAATTCAGGCTTGTACTAGAGTTTATATTTTCAGATAACCATCTGGGCACTTTAAGTCAACGGTTTGTGACTTGACATTGGACCACAACATTTCCTCTGACACTGAGAAGAGAATTTACATAATATCTCAACAGAAGATGACAAAAGAAAGTATCTCCCAAATTAAGTTAAACTACACATAGTCTATTGTGATTACTAAGCATACTTATCCAAATATATAAGCCAACTACTGACTTAACAGTTTGTCTTCAGGTAAAGCTGGATTCACAAACCTAAAATCTTAAATGTTATTTATTAAATAATAAGTTGAAGGATTTGATGAAGCAGGATTGTCCTGTATCAATAGTTTTGACTTCGAAATTCATACCAGACCAATAGTAACTCACGAAACCCTCCACCTATGAAATCATTCTAACTTGTGATAAGAGACCATAGCTACTGACCTTTCCTGCCTTCCCCAATGTCCCAGAAATTTTGAAAGTTATGCAGAGGATGCATTAAATGTAAAAATATGTTGTTTTTACATAAGGAGATTCCTAACTGAAATTCACATGGAATGCAGAAATTAGCTAACAATTTTTCTAAACTTGCATAACTCTTAAAATCTGTTTCTATTCAGTGATATTTGAATTTCCTTCTTAAGGAGTAAGAAAAAGGTGAACTCAGGAGATACAATGGCTCAATTTATTTTAGTAGATTTTCCCTGATCTCTGAGCATCTAGTAAATGTCTCCCACCATCCATGTATATAATAAGGTTTCTCCTGAGCATAAAACTTACTGGGCTGCTTGTCTGTTGCCTAGACTGTGCCTGCAATGGTCTCTAAGGTCCAGGCACTAAGGCATTAGCTGGAATATTCACAATGAGTAGAATGCTTAAGGCGCAGTTCTCACTCTGTCATGGCTGAGTGACGTTGTCAGAACTATAAGCTATGAATTTTATGTATTTATAAGTTTCACCATAACTCTTGACAGGTAGTTATGATTTCCCTCATTTTGTAACCAATGCAAATGAGATTCCAGATGGTTATCGACTAGCCCCAGAATATTTGTTACTTGGTTCCATTTTATTAAGGTTCAAACTAAAATGCATCTGACTTTCAAGTCCATGTACTTCTTTTAATGAAATAAATCATGGGGTGCCTGGGTGGCTCGAGTGGTTCAGCGTCCACCTCTTGATTTCAGCTCAGGTTATGATTCCAGGTTGTGGGATTAAGCCCCACAGAAGACTCCATGCTCAGCATGGAACCTGCTTAGCATTCTCTCTCTCCCTCTGTACCTCTCTCCTGCTGTCATACTCTTTCCCTCAAAGAAATTTAAATCATATGTGTGTTTTTTAAATTTTTTGTAAATCATAATATCCCATAATAATTTAAGAAAATCCTCCCAAAGTTTTTTATTAATTTTTATGATGTGACCCATTGTTACTTTATCTGTGAGAAACATTACTTTCTTTAGTTGTACTCAAGGTATTATGGATAAATATCCTCTATTTCTAGAGATAGAATGTGTGCAGGGTAGAATAATATATACATGTATGTAATATTTCTTTATACATGCATAATATATTTATATTAAGGAGACATAGTCAGTATTATGTAGATGCCATGGCGTATCACAAACTTTTTATACCTTTTGTCAAATTTTGATCAACAAATAAAATGTGTTTTTGCCACAATTCAGCTGTATATATACATACACATACATATATATACACAAACACATATATATGTTTTATGGCAATGTCTGTCATAAAAATCACATTGCTGAATGACACCTAATACATATGTAGCCCAAGAACCACTTGTGAACCTGAGAATTAAGACATAGGCCATCAAGATAACAGCAAAGAAATACGTTGCGGAACTTTATCTTGTGATTATATAGGAGAAAATAGTGACTGAGATTTTATAGACCTCAAGAACAGCCCATTGCAGAGCATGATGACTCTGGATGGCTTCATAGGATTTCAAATACTGCAGTAGTATTTTTGGGCAAGTAAATTGTCAAAGTACTGCTGCAGTTATGTTATTTTAATACTAAAATGTGGCATAAACAAAAAATGTGTTGAAAAAAAATCACTGTTTCATTTATATACTGTGATGACACTGTGTGCAACTCTCCCTACTGAATTCTATTATTTAAAAATATAGGACACATACCTGTCTTTGTAGGAATGGTCACAACATTGTTCCATTCTTCAGGAAGCATAGCAATGTTTTCAGATGTGGATGCAAAAACCTCTTCTATGCTTAGAGTTGTAAATAGCTGCACGTGTGCTCTAGTCTCTAGATAGTCCAAGCCAATCTTCCTTAAAATGTGCTTTCTTCATATGCCTTTGGTTCATTTCTCTTTCCAAATGATTTCCCATTTCTTATAAGAAAACAAATCCAGGCACTCTGCGATAACATTTGGGGAATTTCAAATTCTTACTCAACCCTATGTTTTCAGTATAGTAGCCAACTTCTCAGCGTACCGAAATGTTTGCTATGATCATTATTGCTTACTTGGGTAGTGCCACTTTGGGCTATATTATCTCTATTAAACTTTCATATTTCTCCAGACCAAAAGTGACCCGTCTCAGTTTAAAGTCCAGGTTAAAATCATTATCAGTTTCAGACTCCAGTGCTCACCTTACTCTGACCTACAGTAGGATTTGCTTTCTCAACCCTTGGGCTGAGAAAAGTTTTCCTGAACCATGTTTCTTCTATCGATGTTTAACGTTTTCTTCTTTAAATAAGGACAGCATCAAATTGTTCATTTTCATGGTGATAGTTTCTACCTCTCACTTTATTTAACACAGTGGCCTGCACACAGCAGTTGATATATAGTCCACAAAAATTCTTCATTCATTCATGTAGTGCCGCAGAACACAGGTCGTCTCTTGTGCAAAATATTACTCAGCCTCAGAAAACAATTATTTAAACATAAAAAAGGACAAAAGCCATAGGACACTAATAAAATTACAATGTGTGTGACCAAAGAGAAGTAAAAGGGGCTCAGAAGGGAAGCCTTCACATCTCATGGTTTCAGGGATTCTGTTAAGTGATAAGGGATTATTATTTGTGTTTGTTTGTGGGTATAAGATAATTTGTAAGAGAATAAAGGAGCTGATAGTTCTTTGTTTTTAAATGTTTATGTATTGGAGAGAAAGAGAATCCCAAAGAGGCTCTGTGCTCAATCCCACTAAACTGTAAGATCATGACCTGAGCTAAAATCAAGAGTCAGAACCTTAAACGACTAAACCACCCAGGCACTCTAAAGAACTGTTATTTCTATACATATCGGTGACATTCACCAGAGTTAGCAGTTCACCTATATCAGGTCTATTTCAAGTAACATGACAGGAATAACAACTAAGAAATAATCAGAATTAAAAAGTCTTGTGATAATTAGATTTTTGAAGAAAAGAGTAGAGATAATAGCAAAGTGTGTGGAAGATAGGCAGTGGTGTCAGAAATTTCTACCAGTCCTCATTACCAATTTCTACCTGTTGCAAAATTATAAGTGTGATGATCCATCAAATTGTGTTGTGTAGAAGGAAAATAGACTTTAAAATTTTTTCTTGTTCCTTTTCTGTTGAGATAATCTGTCCTTTTATGTTAGTGGGGCACTAAAGTCCCCTATATTAATTGTGTTAATTATCAATTAGTTCCCTTATGTTTGTTAGCATTTTATATATTTGGGTGCTTCCATGTTTTGTGCATAAATATTTACCATATTGTATCTTATTGGATTGTCCCCTTTACGATTATGTAAATGCTCTTCTTTGTCTCTTTTTGCGGTCTTTGTTTTAAAGTCTAGTCTGTCCAATTTAAGGATAGCTACCAAAGTTTTCTTTTGACAGCCATTTGTGTGATAAATGTCTCTTTACTCCCTAACTTTAAATCTGTAGGTGTCTTTAGGTCTAAAATGAATCTCTTGCAGGCAACATATAGATGGATCTTATTTTTTAAAATCCATTCTGATGCTCTGTGTCTATTGATTAGAGCGTTTAGCCCATTTACATTCAGAGTAATTATTGATAGATATGTATTTAGTGCCATCTTATTACTTGTTATGTCATTGCTTCTGGAGATTTTCTCTGATCCATTTTTGTCTTTGTCACATTTGGTCTCTCCTTTGTATTCAAAGAGCCCCCTTTAAAATCTCTTGCAGAGCAGGTTTAGTGATCACACACTCCTTTTCTTTTTGTTTGTCTAGGAAACAATTGATCTCTTGTATTCTGAAGGTCAACTTTGCTAAGTAGATATATTTGCTTACATATTTTTTCCTGTTCATTATTTTGAAAATATCATGCCACTCCCTTCTGGCTTGCCAAGTTTCTGTTGAGAAATCTCCAGCTAGCCTTCAGGATTTTTCCTTGTGAGTTAAGGACCTCTTTTATCTGTTGCTTTTAGGATTTTTTTTTTCTTAATCAGTATATTTTGAAAACTTATTTACAATATGACTTGATGTTTGTATGCTTTCCCTGGTTTTGATGGGAGTTCTCTATGCATCGTGGATTTGAAAGTCTGTTTCCATCCCAGATTAGGGAGGTTTTCTGCTCCTATTTCTTGAAGTAAATTCTCAGCCACGTTTTCTCTCTTTTCCTCTGGGACTCCTATAATACAAATGTTACTATATTTGATGAAGTCAGAACATTCCATTCTAAACCAGCAGAATATACATTCTTTTCAAGAGCACATGGAACATTCTCCAAAATAGATCACATATTAGGTCATAAAACAAGCCTCAACAAATACAAAAAGACTGAAATCAATACCATGCACATTTTGTAACCAAAGCAAAATAAAACTAGTAGTCAACTACAAGAAACCATTTGGAAAGATCACAAATACATGGAGGTTAAACAACATGCTACTAAACTATGAAGGGGCAAACAGGAAATCAAAGAAGAAATTTAAAAAATACAAAGAAAGAAATGAAAACACAATGGTCAAAAACCTTTGGGATGCAGTAAAAGCAGTCAGAAGAGGGAAGTATAGCAATACAGGGCTACATCAAAAAGAAAAATTTCAAACAACCTAACCGTAGAACTGAAGGAGCTAGTAAAAGAAAAACAAAGTAAGCCTAAAGTCAGAAGAAAGAAGACACCATAAATATTGGAGCAGAAATAAATGATATAGAAAATAAAAATATAATAGAACAATTCAATGAAACCAGGAGCTGGTTCTTTGAAGAAACTCATGAAATTCATAAGCCTCTGGCCAGACTTATCAAAAAGAAAAGAGAAATGGCCCGCATAATAAAATCACAAATTAGGGAGAATATCCAACACCACAGAAATTCAAACAATTATAAGATAATGTTATGAGAAACTAGGTCAACAAACTGGACAACCTAGAAAAAAATCCTAGACACATATATAAACTACCAAAACTGAAACAGGAAACAATAAGAAAATTGAACAGATTCATAATCAGCAAAGAAATTGATTCAGTAATCAAAAAAAACTTCCAACCAGAGTTAATACCTATTCTTCTCAAACTATTCCAATAAATAGAAAAGGAAAGTACTTCCAAATTTATTCTAGGAGGCCAACATTACCCTGATATCAAAACCAAAATTACACTACTTAAGAAGAGAACTACAGGCCAATTTCCTTGATGAACATGGATACAAAAATCGTCAATAAAAACCTAGCAAACTGAATCCGACAGTACATTAAATAAATCATTAACCATGATAAAGTGGGATTTATTCCTGGATTGCAAGGGTGGTTCAATATTTGCAAATCAATCAAATGTTATACACCACATTAATAAAGGAAAGGCTAAGAACTATATGATACTGTTGATAGATACAGAAAAAGAATTTGACAAAATCCAACATCGATTTATGATAAAAACTCTCAACAAAGTAGGGACAGAGGGACGGTATAAAGGCCATATATGAATAACCCACAGCTAATATCCTAAATAGTGTAAAATGGAGAGATTTTCCTCTACAGTCAGGAATAATACAGGAATATCCATTCTCACCACTGTTATTTAACATAGTACTGGAAGTCCTAGCCACAGCAATCAGACAACAAAAAGAAATGAAAGACATCCAAATTGTCAAGGAAGATGCCAAACTTTTACTATATACAGATGACATGATACCATATATAGAAAACATGAAAGACTCTGTCAAAAACAGCTACAGTTGATACGACCTCAATAAAGACACAGGATACACTATCAATTTACAGAAATATGCTGCAGTTCTATATGCCAATAACGAAGCTGCAGAAAGAAAAATTAAGGAATCAATCCAATTTACAGACACACCCAAAACAATAACATACCTAGGATTAAACCGAATCAAAGAGGTAGAAGATTTCTACTCTGAAAACTATAAAACACTGATGAAAGAAATTAAAGATGACACAAAGGGAAAGATATTCTACCAAAGCAATCTACACATTTAGTGCGATGCCCATCAAACTACCACTAGCATTTTTCACAGAACTAGAACAAAGAATCCTAAAATTTGCATGGAACCACAAAAGACCCCAAATAGCCAAAGTAATCTTCAAAAAAGCAAAGCAAAGCCGGAGGCCTACAATTCTGGACTTCGAGTTATATTACAAAGCTGTAGTGTTAAAAAAAAAAAAAAAACGGTATGCTATAGGCACAAAAACAGACATACAGATCAGCGACACAGAAAGTTCTCATCAAAATGGCTGCCCTCCTTAATACCCATCACCCATTGAGCCTACCTCTCTTCCAGCACCATTCACTTTGTTCTCCACAGTAAAGAGTCTCATATGGTTTGCTTCCCTCTGTTGTTATTTCCTTCCCCTATGTTTATCTGTTGTTTCTTAAGTTCCACATGAGTGAAATCATAGGTATTTGTCTTTCACTGACTGACTTCTTTCACTTAGCATAATACATTAACCTTGTACACATCATTGCAAATGGCAATATATCACCTTTTGATGGACGAGTAATATTCCATTATATACATATATATTTACCACTTCTTTATCCATTCAGCAGTCAATGGACATTTGTGCTGTTTCATAATTTGACTATTGTTGAAGATGCATGTGCTCCTTCAAATCACTATTTTTTTTTATCCTTTGAGTAAATACCTAATAGTGCAATTGCTGGGTCATAGGGTATTTCTGTTTTTAACTTTCTGAGAAAACTCCATACTGTTTTCCAGAGGGGGTATACCAGTTTGCATTCCCACCAACAGTGTAAGAGGGTTCCCTTTTCTTTACATCTTCGTCAACATCTGTTGTTTCCTGTGTTGTTAATTTTAGCCATTCTGACAGCTGTGAGGTGGTATCTCATTATGGTTTTGATTTGTATTTCTATGATGGTGAGTGATGTTGAACATCTGACTGTTGGTCAGATGACTGTTGGTCAACTGTAAGTCATCTTTGGCAAAATGTCTATTCATGTCTTCTGTCCATTTCTTAACTGGATTATTTGTGTTTTGACTCTTGAGTTTGATAAGTTCTGTATAGGTTTTGGATACTAACCCTTTATCAGATAAGTCATTTGCAAATGTCTTCTCCCATTCTGTAGGTTGTCTTTTAGTTTTGTTGAATGATTCCCTAACTGTGCAGAAGGATTTTATCTTGATGAAATATCATACTTGATTTTTGCTTTTGCTTTCCTTAGAAAAGGATGTACATCCAAAGATGTATCTAGTTAGAGGTTAGAGGTTGCTGTCTGTGCTTTCCTCTAGGATTTTAATGGTTTTCTGTCTCAAGTTTAGGTTTTTCATCCATTTTTAATTTATTATTGTGTGGGGTGTAATAAAGTGATCCAGTTTCATGTTTCTGCATGTTGCTGTCCAGTTGTCCCAAAATATTTGTTGAAAAGAATTTTTTCCCCATTTGTTGTTCTTTCCTGCTTTGTTGAAATTATTTGACCATATAGTTGTGGCACAATTTCTGGATTTTCTATTCTGTTGTATTGATCTATGTGTCTGTGTTTGTGCCAGTACCATACTCTCTTGATAACTACAGCTTTGTAATATAACTTAAAGCCCAGAATTGTGATGCCTCCAGACTTGCTTTTCTTTTTCAAGATTGTTTTAACTATGTTGGGTCTTTTGTGGTTATATATAAATTTTAGGATAGTTTTTTCTGGCTCTGTGAAAAATGCTGGTGGTGATAGGGACTGCAGTAATTGTACAGAATGCTCTGGGTATTATAGACCTGTTCTTCCAATCTGTGAGCATGTAGTTTTGCAATTTCCTTTATGTCCCCTTCAGTTTCTTTCATAAGTGTTCTGTAGTTTTCAGAGTAGAAATCTTTTACCTCTTTGGTTCAGTTTAACCCTCGGTATTTTGTTTTTGGTGCAATTGTAAAGGGATTGATTCCTTCATTTCTCTTTCTGCTATTTGTTATTAGTATAGAAATACAACAGATGTCTGTTGTGTTGATTTTGTATCCTGCAGTTTTGCTGAATTTGTGTATCATTTCTAGCAGTTTTTTTGTGGAATCTTTCTGGTTTTGTACTTAAAGTATCCTATGTTCTGCAAGTAGAGTAAGTTTTACTTCTTCCTTACCAATTTGGATGTGTTTTATTTCTTCTTGTTGACTGATTTCTGTGGTTAGGACTTCCAGTACTGTGTTAAATAATAGTAGTGAGAGTGGACAACCGTCTTGTTCCTGACCATAGAGGAAAAGCTCTGTTTTTCCCCATTAAGAATTATTTTATCTGTGGGTCATTCATATATGGCCTCTATGATACTGAGGTATATTCCCTCTGTCTCTACGCTGTTGAGAGTTTTTATCAAGAATGGATGCTATACTTTGTCAAATGCTTTAATGCATCTATTGACAGGATCATGTAGTTCTTATCCTTTCTTTTATTAACACGGTATATCATGTTGATTGATTTGCCGATATTGAACCATCCCTGTAGACCAGGAATGTATCTTACTTGATTGTGGTGAATAATTCTTTTAATATACTGTTGGATTTGATTTCCTAGTATCTTGTTGAGATTTTTTTGCATCCATGTGCCTGTACTTCTCCTTTTAGTGGGGTCTTTGGTTTTGGAATCAAGTAATGCTGGCCTTATAGAGTGAGTAAGGAAAGGGTTTTTTTCCTTCCATTTCTATTTTCTGGAACAGTTTGAGAAGCATAGGTATTAACTCTTCTTTAAATGTTTGGTAGAATTCCCCTGGGAAGACATCTAGCCCTGAAGTTTTGTTTGTTGGGAGATTTTTGATAACTGATCAAATTTCTTTGCTGGTTATTGGTCTCTTCAAATTTTCTATTTCCTCCTGTTTCCATTTTCGTAGTTCATGTTTCTCAGAATTTATCCATTTCTTACAGATTGCCCAATTGTTTGGCATATAATTTTTCATTGTATTTTCTTATAATTTTTTGTATGTCTTCAGTGTTGGCTATGATCTTTTCTCTTTTATTCTTGATTTTATTTATTTGGGTACTTTATCTTTTTGATAAGTCTGGCTAGGGGTTTATCAATTTTATTAATTCTTTCCAAGAACCAGCTCCTGATTTCATTGATCTGTCCTACTGTTTGCTTGTTTCTATATCATTTGTTTCAGCTCTAATATTTATGATTTCCCATCTGTTCTGCTAGCTTTAGGCATTACCTGTTTCCTTTTTTTTTTTTTTTTTAAGTCATTTAGGTGTAAGGTTAAGTTGTGTTTTTGAGACTTTTCTTGATTCTTGAGTTAGGCCCATAATGCCATCTACTTCTGTCCTATGACACTTTTTGCTACATCCTAAAGGTTTTGGACTGTCATGTCTTCATTTTCATTTGCGTCCATGTGTGTGTGGTTTTTTTTTTTTATTCTGTAATTTCCTGGTTAACCCATTTATCTTTAGTAGGATGTTTTTTAATCTCCATGTATTTTGTGGACGTTCCAATCTCCAATTTTGCTCCAAGTTTCATAGCATTGCTTTCTGAAAAGATGCATGGTATGATCTCAATTTTTGTATTCTTTGAGACCTGATTTGCGACCTAGCACGCGATCTATTCTGGAGGATGTCCAATGTGCACTCAGAAAGGATGTATATTCTACTGCTTTAGGATGAAATGTTCTGAATATCTGATAAGTCCATCAGGTCTTTAAGAGCTTTTGTTTCCTTGTTGATTCTCTGCTTGATGGTCTGTCCATTGCTATAAGTGGGATGTCAAAGCCCCATACTGTTATTGTCTTATTATCAATGAGTTTCTTTATTATCAACTGATTTATATGTTTGGATGCCTCAAAGTTGGGAACATAAATTTTTAAAATTGTTAGATCATCTTGTTGGATAGATATTATGATATAGTGCCCTTTAACTCCTGTTACAGGCTTTGATTTAAAATCTAGTTTGTCTGATATAAATACGGCTACTCTGGCTTTCTTTTAATGTTCCTTAGCATGATAAATGGTTCTACATCCCCTTACTTTAAGTCTGTAGGTGTCTTTAGTCTAGAATGAATCTCTTATAGGCAACATATAGATGGGCCTTTTTAAAAATCCATTCTGATATCTTATGCCTTTTGATTGGAAAATTTAGTCCATTTATGTTCAGAATGATCATTGATAGATATGAATCAAGTGCCACTGTATTATCTCTGAAGCCATTGTTTCTGGAGATTTTCTCTATTACTTTCTGGTCTTTGTTACTTTTGGTCTTTCTTTCCCAAAGAGTACACCTTAATATTTCTTGCAGGACTTTTTTAGTGGTTATGAACTCCTTTATTTTTTATTTGAGAAACTCTTCTCTCATTCTGTTATGAATGACAGTCTTGTTGGATACAGTATTCTTGGCAGCATGTTTTTCCCATTCAGCATGTTGAATATATCATGCCACTACCTTCTGGCCTGTCTGTGGAGGGATCCGCTGCTAACCTGATTTGTTTTCACTTGTAGGTTAGGAATTTCTTTTCCTTATCTCTATTTTGCAAATTTTACTGTGATATGTCTTGGCATTAGCCAGCTTTTGTTGACTTTTTTTTTAAAACCTTTTTATTTTTTTTTAATTTTTTAATTAATTTGGTTTTTTTACAAATAGTTTATTGTCAAGTTGGTTTCCATATAACACGCAGTTCTAACCCCCACAAGTGCTCTCCTCCATGTCCATCTCCCCCCTCGCCCCCACATCCATTAGTCCTCAGTTTGTTCTCATCATTCAAGAGTCTCTCATGATTTGCCTCTCTCCATCTCCCCCACCATTTCCCCCCTTATTCTCCCCCATGGTCCTCCGTTAGGTTCCTCCTAATCATCCTATACGTGCAACCATATGGTATTTGTCCTTCTCTGCCTGACTTATTTCACTCAGCATAACACCCTTAAGGTCCATCCATGTTGCTACACATGGCCAGATTTCATTCTTTCTCATTGCCATATAGTATTCCAGCGTATAGATAAACCACATCTTCTTGATCCATCCATCTGTTGATGGACACTTAGGCTCTTTCCATGTTGTGACTATTGTTGAGAGTGCTGCTTTGAACATTGGGGTACATGCAAAAAATTAACAATAGAACTCCCCTATGACCCAGCAATAGCACGGCTAGGAATTTACCCAAGGGCAATAGGAATGCTGATGCATAGGAGCACAGCTTTTGTTGACTCTTTTGAGAGTTCTTTGTGCCTTCTGGATTTGTTTCCTTCCCCAGATTAGGGAAGATTTCAGCTATGCTTTGCTCTGATGAACTTTCTGCTCCCTTTCCCCTCTCTTCTTCTGGGACTTCTATGATACAAATGTTATTACACTTTACAGAGTCAGTTCCATAAGTCTACATTCATGATCCAATATTTTTCTTTCCCTCTTCTTTTAATCTTCATTATTTTCCATAATTTTATCTTCTGTGACACTCATTCATTCCTCTGCTTCTTACACCCTTGTGGTCATGAGTCAGTTTTGCATATGTTATGGCATTTTTTATTTCAGCCTAACTAGTTTTTAGGTCTTTTATCTCTATGGTAAGGGACCGCCTTCCCCCCACCTTTACCCCTGGTGTCTTCTGTGCTTTTTTAAAGCCCAGTTAATATCCTTATGATTGTTTTAAATTCTGGTTCAGGCATATTACCTATATCTATTTTGATTAGATCCCTGGCTTTTTTGTTTCTTTGGGGACAAATTCCTTCATCTTGGCATTTTGTCTACATCTGTTCTACACCTGTTTTCTTCTGTGTGTTAGGAAAACCTGTTGTGTGTCCTGATCCTGAGAGTAATGGCTATATTAGGAGAGGTCACATACTGTCCAGGGCCTGGCATTTCACGACGTGTTTCTAGTGCATGCCTTGTGCACTCTGCTCTTGTGTTTTGGCTGCTCTTCCCCTCAGGTTAGTAAGTGGCAGAGTTTCTCCTTGCCTGTGCTGAGGAGAGTTTGGACCTATGTTTTGGTTCACTTGTTAAAAGAGGCTAGATCCTATTTTCCCTAGAGCTGAAGTTGTAGCACGCTATGGTCAGTAGACTTGGTCCATGAGGAGATTTGTGCTGGTCTTTTGGGAGACGAGTCTGCTCAGGCTCTCAGACACACTTGCCTTAGTATCAAAGCCCTTGTAGAGCATAGCGTGGGCAGGGCTTGATACAGGTGGTTCAAACCCTCTGCTGTGTGAACTCTGATGCTCACTAAAGTCTGTCTGTGCTGATGGGCAGAGGGGGGTTGGAAATGGCATCAGCTGGCTCTCCTGTCCCCAAAGAACAGAGTTTGTGCCCACTATTATTCAGGAGGCTCTCCCAGAAGAGTGAATAATCTTCCTTCTTGTGTTCTAGATGTCCCTCCAATTTCTGCCTTCACCCTGTCTGTGCCCACCAGGCAGTGAAATGCTCCTGTGTTCTATGGCTGGCACACTTTCTAGGTTTTTAAACTCCAAATTTTAGGGATCTTGAGAGTCACAGACCCGTGCTGAGCTTCCGAGGGAAGGTCTTACCATGGTGTTGCTGGTGCCAGTTTGTCCCAGAAGGGCAGGTGCACAAACACACAGAGGCATGGTGTTTGTGGGAAAGTGCAGTGAAAAGCTGGGATCTAGGTTAGCTGTCCTCAGCAGGTTTCACTACTCCTATGATAATGAACAGGACAGCACAATGGTGCCCATCAGCTCTTTTGTCCCCTGAGAGGTAGTGCCACGTCTTTCAAAGCACTCCAAGAAGGGGCACTGTCTCTCCCAGTGTGACCCAGGGGATCCTCTGACCACACTGTCTACTTACGGGCCTCCACTCTTCTCCCCAGAAGCACAGCTATACCTGCCAGGCTCCACCCTGATGATGACACAGACCTCTAAAACTTTAGTCTCTGAACTCGACTGCTTGTACTAATTAGCAATAATCAGCCCCTGTCATTTTCCCTATTAATAATTTTGGGGAAGTGTTTTTCTTGTGCAGTCCCCTGCATACTGTGCTGATTGTCTCTCCTCAATCTGTGATCAGGGCTCCCTGCCCTCCACTGTACCCACAATTCTTCTCCAAACCTCCTACCCTCCACAATGTGCCTCTTATCTCCCTCCAGGTATGCAGTTTATTCTCTCAGTCCTCAGGTAGATTTCTTGAGTGTTTAGACTGATTTGGTATTTATCTAGCTGTGTTTGATGAAACAAGCATAGGGTTCCCCTACTATTCTACCTTCATAACTCCTCCCCATATGACAAATTATCTAAAATAGCCAAATTATGGAAACAGCCCAAGTATCTGTGGACTAATGAATGGATAAAGTTGTGGTATATGTACACACACACACACACACACACACACACACACACACACACAATGGAATATTACCCATAAAAAAAGAATGAAATCTTACCGTTTGCAGCAACACAGATGGAGCTAGAGAGTACTATTCTAAGTGAAATAAGTCCATCAGAGAAAGACCAATATGATTTCACTCATCTGTGGAATTTATCAGATAAAACAAATGAGCAAAGGGGGAAAAAAAGAGAGGGAGGCAAGTCAGGAAACCAGCTGTTAACTATAGAGAACAGATTGATGGTACCAGATGAGAAGTGGGTAGGGGGGATTTGTAAAATAGGGGGTGGGAATTAAGGAGTACGTTTACACCAGGCATTGTATGGATGTGTTGAATCACTACTGTACTGTACACCTGAAAATAATGTCACAGTGTATGTCAACTGGAATTTTAAAACCTAAAGAAATTTTGCATATTGTCTAATTGTTCTAAATATAAAGAAAACACTCTAAATACAATTTGGATAATGAAGTAGGATATAACACAAAATCACCTTTATCCCATATTCAAAAATGAATCTTTAACATTTTAGCCTTTTCCTTCTAGCTTCTGTATAATGCATTTCTGTGCTAAGTTGAATATGTACACCTTCTGTCATCAACATGTCATTGTAGTGTAAACCCAAAGTTTGTTTTTGTATTGCAAATGCCTGACTTAAGCTTTTACTGCAGAGGTCTCATATTCAAAGTTGGCTGTCTAGACTTAGCATGTCGCCAGCCACACAGATAAAGAGCCAGACCCCACAGCCTCAGCCTTTGAGGATCCTTTGTTTTAGAGATCCTGGTTGATTTACATAGCTGGCCATTCAGCCATTTGTTTTTCTCCATATATGCATTAAATTCCCACTCTTAGGTTTCATTTTTTAAGTTAACAATTTCTTTTTAATGGAAGTATAGTTAGCAACAGTGTTACATTAGTTCCACCTGTACAACATAGTGACCACAACCTTGTTTATTATGGTTTGCTTGTCACAAATGTAGCTACAATCTGTCAATAGAAAAGTCTGTTATAGACACATGAAACGATGCTCAGCATCCCTCCTCCTCAGGGAAATACAAATCAAAACCACACTGAGATACCATCTCATGCCAGTCAGAGTGGCTAAAATGAGCAAATCAGAGAACTCTAGATGCTGGCGAGGATGTGGAGAAACGGGCACCCTCCTACACTGTTGGTGGGAATGTAAACTGGTGCAGCCCCTCTGGAAAACAGTGTGGAGGTTCCTCAAAGAATTAACAATAGAACTCCCCTATGACCCAGCAGTAGCACTGCTAGGAATTTACCCAAGGGATACAGAAGTACTGATGCATAGGGGCACATGTACCCCAATGTTCATAGCAGCACTCTCCACAATAGCTAAAACGTGGAAAGAGTATAAGTGTCCATCAACGGACGAATGGATCAAGAAGAGGTGGTTTATCTATACCATGGAATATGAGAAACAATGAAATCTGGCCATGTGTAGCAACATGGATGGACCTTGAGGGTGTTATGCTGAGCGAAATAAGTCAGGCAGAGAAGGACAAATATCATATGTTTGCACGTATAGGAGGATTAGGAGGAACTTGATGGAGGAACAAGGGGGAGAAGAAGGGTGGAAATGGTGGGGGGAAGGGAGAGAGGCAAACCATGAGAGACTCTTGAATGCTGACAAAAACTGAGGACTGATGGATGTGGGGGGAGGGAGGGATGGGCATGGAGGAGGACACTTGCGGGGATGAGCACTGGGTGTTATGTGGAAACTAATTTGACAGTAAACTATTTGTAAAAAAGAAAAAGAAAAAAAAAGTCTGTTATAATACCATTGACTATATTCCTGATTCTGTACCTTTCATCACTGTGACTTAATCATTCCATAACTGAAAGTACCTCCCACTCCCTTTCACCCATTTTGTCCCCCGCCTTCCCTCTGGCAACCATCAGTTTGTTCTCCATATTTATGTCTTTGTTTCTGGTCTTTGTCTCTTGCTTGGTTTTAGCTTTAGATTCCACATCTAAGTGAAATCATATGATATATATCTTTCTCTGTCTTACTTCACTTAATATAATATCCTATAAGTTCATCCATACTGTTGCAAATGGTAGGATCTCATTATTTCTTAAGGCTGAGTAATATTCATTATACAAATATTCTATTTTATTATAAATATATGAATACTATATATATTGCCTAATATATGTCATATATCATATTACACCTTCTTTATCTGTTCATCTAGACAAGTTATGTCTATATGTTGGCTATTATCTATAATGCTGCAATAAACATAGGGACGTATAGCTCAGGTTACTGCTTTTGTTTTCTTTGATAAACACCCAGTGGTGGAATTAATGGATCATATGGTGTTTCTATTTTTATTTTTTGAGGAAACTCCATGTCCTTTTCCATAGTGGCTGCATCAATTTCCTTTTTCACCACTGTGCACCTGCATTCCCCTTTCTCCACATTCTTGTTGATACTTGTTATTTCTTGTCTTTTTTTATTCTAGCTATTCTGACTTCATTGTGGTTTTGATTTACATTTTTCTGATCATTAGTTGTGCTGACAATTTATTCATGTATCTGTTGACCATCTGTGTCTTATTTGGAAAATTGTCTATTCAGGTCCTCTGTCCATTATTTAATTGGATTAATTATTTTGTTTTAGTTTTGAGTTGTACAGGTTCTTTATCTATTTTCTATGTTAACCCCTTATCAGATATTTGCAGATATTTTCTCCCATTCAGTATATTGCCTTTATATTTTGCTAATGCTTTCCTAGCTCTGTAAAGCTTTTTATTTTACTGTAGTCCAAACAGTTTATTTTTGCTTTTGTTGCCCTTGCTTGAAGAGATCTATAGAAAAATTGCTGCTAAGGCCAAGGTCAAAGAGATTATTAGCTATGTTTTCTACTAGGAGTTTATGGTTTCAGGTCTCACACATAGCTCTTGAATCCATTTTGAGTTTGTTTTTTGTGTATGGGGCAAGAAAGTGGTCAGTTTCATTCTTTGTATGTAGCTATGCATTTTTCCCAGCACCATTTATTGAAAGACTATCTTTTCTGCATTGTATATTCTTGCCTCCTTTTTACTTTCTCCATCCTGTCTCACTGATCTATGTGCTTTTGTGCCAGTAACATGCTGTATTCTTTACTATAGCTTCATAGTTTATCTTGAAATATGGAATTTTGCTACCTTCATCTTTGTTCTATCTCAAGAGTGCTTTGATGCAGGTTTTCTGTGGTTCCATACACATTTTGGAATTATTTCGTCTAGTACTGTGAAAAAGGCTATTGGTGTTGGTGTTTTGATAGGGATTACATTGATCTGTAGATGTCTATGGGTAGTGAGAACATTTTAAAAATATTCTTCCAATTCATAAGCATCATATATTTTTCCATTTGCTTACATCTTATTTAATTTCTTTCATCAATGTTTTCTGGTTTTCAGAGTACAGGTATTTTAATTTTTGGTTAAGTTTATTCCTGGGTATTATTTTTTATACTATTATAAATGATGTTTCCTTGCCTTCTCTTTCTGCCATTTTGTTATCATTATATATAAATGCAAAATATTCCTGTATATTTAATTTTTATCTTGCTACATGTGTAATTCAAGTAATACTTTAAATAGTTTTTTATTGGAATCTTTAGGGTTTTCAATGTTTATTATTATATTATTTGCAAATAATTTTGTTTTCCTACCCATCTGGATGCCTTTTATTTTTCTTGTCTGATTTCTATGGCTAGGGCTTCTAGTACTATGTTCAGTAAAACTGGTGACAGTAAACCATGTGATTTGTTGCTGATCTTGCAGGAAATTCAGTTGTTGAGCATGACATTAGCTGTGGATTTTTCATATATGGCTTTTATTATGTTGAGATATATTCCCATTGAGAATTTATAACATGGGTAGATATTGTATTTTGTCAAATGCTTTTTCTACATCTATTGTGATGATCATATGATTTTTATCCTTAACTGTGTTAATGTGTATCATCTTGATTGATTTGAGGATACTGAAATATCCTTGCATTCTGGGGAATAAATGTCACTTGATTCTGTTGAATGATTCTTTAAATGTATTGTTTAATTCAGGTTTTAAAATATTTTGTTGAAGATTTTAGCATCTATGTTCATATCTATGTTTGTCAGGAATGTTGGCCTTTTTTATTTTTTTAATAGAGTGTTTATCTTATTTTGGTATTGGACTAATGTTGGCCTTATAAAAGTATCTTCTTGGGGAACCTGGGTGGCTCAGTCGGTTGAGCGTCCGGCTTCGGCTCAGGTCATGATCTCACGGTTCATGGGTTCGAGCCCCGCGTCAGGCTCTGTGCTGACAGCCAGCTCAGAGCTTGGAACCTGCTTCGGATTCTGTGTCTCCCTCTCTCTCTGACCCTCCCCTGCTCACGCTTTCTCTTTCTCTCAGAAATAAATAAAACATTTAAAAATAAATAAATAAAAGTATCTTCTTCTATTTTTTTGAAATAGTTTGAGAAGAATAGGTATTAATTCTTCTTTAAGTGTTAGGTAGAATTCTCCTGTGAATCCATTTGATCTGAACTTTTCTTGGAAGTTCTTTTATGACCGATTTAATTTCTTTACTGGCAATTAGTCTGTATAGATGCCCAATATTTCCTGATTCAGTTTAGGAAGGTTGTATGTTTCTATGAATCTAACCATTTCTTCTAGGTTGTCCAATTTGGCATATAATTTTTGTAGTTTCTTATAATCCTTTATGTATGTGGTTATATTTCCTCTTTTGTTTCTAATTTTATTTGTGTTCACTCTCTCTCTATTTTTCTGATGAGTCTGGCAAAAGGGTTATCAATTTTATCTTTCCACAAAATCTTTTGTTTTTGAAGTCTCCATTTTATTTCTCCTTTGATCTTTATTATACCCTTCCTTCTACTAACTTTGGGATTTGGTGGTGGTTTCTAGTTTCCTTAGACGTAAGGTCAGATTGTCTATTTGAAATTATTATTTTATTTAAAAATTTTTTAATGTTTTACTTATTTCTAGGAGAGAGAGAGAGAGAAAGACAGCGTGACCAGGGGAGGGTCAGAAAGAGAGGGAGCCACAGACTCCGAAACAGGCTTCAGGCTCCGAGCTGGCAGTCAGCACAGAGGCCTACGCTGGGCTCAAACCCATGAACCGCGAGATCATGACCTAAGCGAAAGTTAGATGCTCAACCAACTAAGCCACCCAGGCGCCCCAATTCTTTTATTTTTTTAATGTTTATCCGTTTTTGAGAGAGAGACACAGCCTGAGAAGGGGAGGGGCACAGAGAGGAAGGGAGAGCTAGTATCCAAAGCAGGCTCCAGGCTCTGAGCTGTCAGCACAGAGCCCAATGCAGGGCTTGAACTCATGAAGTGCAAGATCATGAACTGAGCTGAAGTTGGACAGTTAACTGACTGAGATTATTCTTGCTTCTTGAGCTAGCCCTGTAAACTTCCCTCTTAGAAATACTTTCACTGTGTCTCAAATATTATTGTGTTTTCATTTTTGTCTCTATGTATTTTTTTGATTTCCTCTTTGATTTCTTCAATTCATTGAAAAATTTATTGATTATTCAATAGCATGTTGTTTAGTCTCCACTTGTTTTATTTTCTCCAGTTATTTTTTGTCTCTATTTTGTCCCCCCATGTTCATTTATTTTGCTTCTTAAGGCTCACATGAGTTAAATGTCTTGGTTTGTCTCTTATTTTCACCCCCATGTTCATTTGTTTCCTAAAGTCCACTTATGAAAGAAATATCTTGGTCTGCCTCTCTTTATTTTCCCCCTATGTTCATTTGCCCGATTATTTTTCTTACATAGTTCTAGTTTCTTATTTGTGGTCAGAAATGATTCTTGATATAATATCAGTCTTCTTAAATTTATTGAAATGTGTTTTGTAGCCTAACCTATGACCTGTCCTGGAGATTTAAGAATGATTATTCTGTTGTTTTTGGAAAAAATGTATATATCTATTAAGTCCATCTAGTCTATTCAAAATATTCTGTTTAATTCTAAGTCCATGTGTCATTCAAAATATTGTTTCCTTAGATATTTTTGCCCCCAGGTGATGTATTTATTGGTGTAAGTGGTATGTTAAAGTCCCCTATTGTTTTACTGTCTGTTTCTCTTTTTTGTCTGTTAATATTTGCTTTATGTATTTAGGTGCTCTAATTGTAAATAGATATTTACAATTGCTGTATCATTTTGTTGGATATATAATTATTATTATGTAAATATCATATAATGCAATTATTTGCCTCTTGTTACAGTTTTTGTTTTTAAGTTTATTTTTTTCAAACACAAGAGAGCAAGGCAAACCATGAGAGACTCTTAACTATAGAGAACAAAGTGAGGGTTGATGGAAAGGAGGTGGGCAGAGGTTAGGCTAAATGGGTAATGGATATTAAGAAAAGCAGTTGTTGTGAGGAGGACTGAGTATTATACGTAAGTGATAAAGTACTAAGTTCTAGCCCTGAAACCAATATTACACTATATATTAACTATAATTTAAATAAAAACCGGAAAGAATAGTCTATTTTGTCTAGTGTTGCTACCCTAATTTCTTTTAACTTCCATTTCCATAAGATAACTTTTTCTATCCTTTTACTTTCAGTCTGTATGTGTGTTTATGTCTGACCTGAGAATTATGGGTGACATATAGATGAGTCTTTTTTTTAAAATCTCTCCAGTTACCTATGTATTTTTATTGGGGCATTAATTTTATTTTTTTTAATGTTTGTTTATTTTTGAGAGAGAGACAGAGAAAGAGCAAGAGCGAGAGTGGGTGAGGGAGGGGCAGAGAGACAGGGAGACACAGAGTTGGAAGCAGGCTCCAGGCTCTGAGGTGTCAGCACAGAGCCCTACACGGGGCTCAAACCCACAAAGTCATGATGATATGACCTGAGCCAAAGTCAGGCACTTAACTGACTGAGCCAGGCAGTCACCTCTGAAGCATTAGTTATTGACAGGTATGTACTTATTGTCATTTTGTTGTTTTCTGGCTGTTTTTGTGCTCTTTTTCATTGTGATAGAGGACTTTTAGTGTTATGTCTGGCTTTCTCTTTATTTTTTCTGTATCTATGTTAGGTTTTGGCTTATGTTTAACAGAGTGCATATATAGCACCTAAGTATATAGCAATTTATATTAAGCTGATGGTCACTTAAGTTTGAACACCTTTTTTAAAAAAGTTTTTTAGGGGCACCTGCGTGGCTCAGTTGGTTAAGCGTCAGACTTCGGCTCAGGTCTTGATCTCACATTTCGTGGGTTCAAGCCCTGTGTTGGGCTCTGTGCTAATAACTAGCTTAGAGCCTGGAACCTGTTTCAGATTCTGTATCTCTCTCTCTGACCCTCTCCTGCTCATGCTCTCTCTCTCTCACTCTTGCTCTCGCTCGCTCGCTCTCATAAATAAATAACACATTAAACAATTTATAAAAAAGTTTTTTAATGTTTATTTCTGAGAGAGAGACAGAGATGGCTACAGAGCAAGGGAGGGGCAGAGAGAGAGGCAGACACAGAATCTGAAGCAGGCTCCAGGCTCTGAGCTGCCAGCACAGAGCCTGACACGCGGCTGGAACCCACTGACTGGGAGTACATGACCTGTGCCAAAATCAGACACTCAATTCACTGAGCCACCCAGGTGCCCCTAAGTTTGAACACCTTCTAAAATAAGTTCATTTTTACTCCCCTCCTCCTCTATTTATGTTTATGTTGTCATGTTTTACATCTTTTTGTGAGTCATCTTTAGTAATTTTTTAGATACAATTGATTTTGCTACTTTTGTCCTTTAATCATCACTATAGCTTTATAAGTGATTGCTCTACTACCTGTACTGTATGTTTGCTTTTACTTACGGAAAAATGTTCCTTATTTTAACTTCCAATTCTCACCTTTTCTACCTAAAGAAATCTTTTTAATGTTTCTTGGAAGACCAGTTGACTGGAGATAAACTCCTTTACCTTCGTCCGGGAATCTCTTCATCTCTCCTTCAATTCTGAATGATAACATTGGCAGAAGATTATTCTTGGTTGTAGATGTTTTCTTTCAGCACTTTCAATATATCATGACACTCTCTTTGGTCCTACAAAGTTTCTTTTTTTTTTTTAATGTTTATTTATTTGAGAGAGAGAGAGAGAGACATGTAGAGTACAAGTTGGAGAGAGGCAGAGAGACATAGAATCTGAAGCAAGCTCCAGGCTGTCAGCACAGAGCCCATTGTGGGCCTCGAACTCATGAACCATTAGGTCATGAACTGAGCTGAACTCAGAGGCTTAACCAATTGAGCCACGAAGGCGCCCCTGTCCTACAAAGTTTCTTACAAAAAATCAGCTGATAGTTATATGCAGTTTCCATTGTACATAGTTAGTTGTTTCTCTCTTGCTGCCTTTAAAATCCTCTATCTTTAATCCGTGAAATTATAATTATTATGTTTTATGTGGACCTCCTTGGGTTCACCTTACTTGGAACTCCCTGTGCTTCCTGATTCTTGTTGTCTATTTCCTTCCTTGGATTGGGGGAGTGTTCAGCCATTATTTCTTCAGTTAAGTTTTCTGCTCCTTTCACCCTTTCTTTCTCATGCCTCACTATTGCAAATGTTTGTTTGCTTGATGTTGTCTAAGAGAATCCCTATCCTATCCTCATTTTTTAAAAAAAATTTCTTGTTGTTGTTCTTTAGCTTAAGTGCTTTCCATGACCCTTTCTTTCAGATTTCTGACCCATCATTCTGCATCTTCTAATCTATTTTGATTCACTCTACTGTACTTTTCTTTCAACTAAACTCTGATTCTACTTTATGTTTTATATGTGTTGAAGTTCTCACTGAATTCTCTCTCTAGTCTAGTTAGCATCCTTATGATTATTATTTTGACCTCTGTATAAAGCAGACTTATCTGTCTCATTTTGTTTCTGGAGGTTTGTCTTTTTTTTTTTTTTTTTTTGAAGCGTATTCTGTCTCTTCATTTTGCTTTACTTTCTTTGTTTCTGTGAATTAGGAGGGATGGCTGCTTCTAAACTAGAAGGAGTGATCTTAGGTATGGTTGTTCCCTGTGTAAATTGTGTGTGCCTGGTGACTCTCACTGGCTGGCTGGTGCTGAAGCTTGTGTGGGCTTAGGGTCATGGGGTAATCAGTGGGATGACCAGAACTGAGCTGAGCACAGGCAAGGCCAATTTTGGGGTGCTCTGTACAGAAGATTTCCTGGAAGGATATCTGAAGCTGAAATGGGCATGGGCCATGGCCGTCCTAGGATTTTCTACCCTGAGGGTGCCTCATAGTAGAGCTGACGCTGAAGTGGGTGCAAGCTGGTGTGTCCAGGATATTCTCTTCTCAGTTGTCTGGAGCTAAAGGGATTCAGGCCTAGAATGTTTTGTGCCTGTGTCACCTTGGCAAGCCCTCACTTGGGATATCCCAGTGTGTCGTTCCTTGGGACACCATTGTGGGGTTGTTAGGTCTAAGTTGGGCTAGGGGCCCAGGAATCATTGAGCCAGTGTGCCAGCTGGGGGGTCTGCTCCCAACTGTGCTATCAAGGTAGAAGGGAAACACAAATTGGGGTGTTCATCAGCCCCTCTGACCTGGAGAGAGTTCCAACAGCTCCCCCACTCCCATAATTTGACAGAGTTCTAGGGCTAGATCTTTTTTATTCTAGAAGTTCTTTTTTTTTTCCTGTGTCCCAGGTACCGGGGCTGGTGGGGGTAGGGACCCAGGGTTCACTGAGGCAGCAGGCTGGCTATGGTAGGTGGTGAACCTTGCTCCCATATGTGCTATCATGGTGGAGGGGAAGCATGAACTGTGGCATTTGCTGGCTACTCAGACTTAGACAGAATTGCAGCAGCTCACCCCACTTTCATACAGGGCTTTAGTGCTAGCTCCTTGATAGTCTAGTAATTTAAAATCAGCACAGAACCCAACCAGGGGCTTGAAGCCATGAACTGTGAGATCATGACTTGAGCAGAAGTCGGACGCTTAACCAACAGTCAGGTGTCCCTCTAATTGCCCTTTTAATCTATAGTTTTCTTTCCTGTGCTCTAGGGCAGATGAATGTGCTCACAGTCCCTTAGTACTATCCCTCCCACTGCAGTGTCCTGGATGGAGGTAACCTTTGTTACTATACCTACATTTCTCTTGCTATTCTCTGTGTGATGCATCTTGTATTGTGCAGAAGCTGTTCAGTCAGCCCTTGTTTGCTCTTCAGAAGGACTTTCTTTATACAATGTTTGTTTATTTTTAAGAGACAGAGACAGAGACAGAGAGAGAGAGAGAGAAAGTGAGCGCATATGCACACATGAGAGGGGGCAGAAGGCAAGGAAAAAGGAGAGAGAATCCTAAGCAGACTCCATGCTGATAGCAGGGCTTGATCCAACGAACTATGAGATCATGACCTGAGCAGAAATCAAGAGTCAGACACTTAAGCAACTAACTGAGCCATCAAGAAGCCTCAGGAATTCTTCTATAAATGGGTATAGATTTGGGGAGTCTTTGGGAAGGTAAGCTTAGGATCTTTGCATGTTGCCATCTTTGACCCTCCCTTTCCCTTGTTCTTACCTTTTAAATTTACCAATAAAGAATGATTCTATGAAATTTCAGGTCCATACCCTCCACCCCAATAAAAGCATAACTCCAGGCCTATGCACTGTCTGTGTCTACCCTGACCTCTCTGTGTGTTCTCTCCAGGTGTTCTGTACACTCTCCAGGACTTATAAGTAATAAATATTCTCCCCACTCAGCCTTCACTCCCACCAGTTTCCTGATTGCTATCGCTGACAGCATCTTGCAGTCATAAGAACCACAGGGCCTGGTCCAGCTACAGCACTGGTTATTGAAACACTGATTCCAGCACAAAACATTTTAATTTTCTCTCTCATCCCTTTACAGTTTATTCAATAAGGAAATTTTTCCCCATTTCCCCGTTGGGTAATACTGTCAGGACTGTGACATTCGTTTAATCTGAAGTACTAGTCTCTTCAGTTTGCGAATGCAGAACCTGTTCATAATTTGAGTGTCCTGTCCACTCTAGTAAACAGAATTCTAAACTTGATTGGCACTAGTCAGCCTCCTTGTTCTGGCTTAGGCCTGCCTCAGGTTGGAATCCTACAGTGGGTATTGGGATATATCTCATCCTTCTCCCTACTAGCTGTCTAGATTTTAAGCATTTCTTGCACTAAGATTTGGGAAAAGAGAAGAAACAAACACATAGACTCTACTTGAAGTGGTGTCAGCAAAAGCAAGTTCTGTGTTCTCTGAAGTCTGGTGGATATTTTAAGGCTGAGTCCCTTTTTCCTGGAATTGCTTCTCTTGACTTGAGTGAATACACTTAATCTATGGTTGTTGCTTGGGGGCCTTTTGTGGGCCCTGGATTCACATCTACATTTCTTGTTGCTGGGATCCTGCCACTCTTCTAGGTAGCTATAGATTACCTTACACTAGTTTTCCTCACTTGACTAACTGGTCCATAGGATACATGTATGCATTTACATCTTGTGAACTTCTGAGCATTTCTTTAGGATAGTGTCTCAGCCCCATTCAGGCTGCAATAACAACATACCAGAGCCTGGAGAGCTTATAAAGGACAGAAATGTTTCTTACAGTTCTGGAGGCTGGAAGTTAGAGATCAGGCTGACAGCATGGTCATTTGAGGACCTTATTTCAGGCCACAGTCTTCTTGTTTTGTCTAGATATGATGGAAGAGTCAAGGGAGCTCTATTGGGCCTCTCATGACTTTATCAGCTCTCAAAGGCTTCTCCTCCTAAATATCATCGCATAACGCATTAGGATTTTAACATATTAATTTCGGGAGCCACAAACATTCACAGCTTAGCAAATAGGTTCTAAACAGTGGAAGAATTGAATCCTTCATCCTGAAGTGCAGTTTTCTATTTTTCTTCAGTTAGAAACTGAGAATATGGTATTTCTTTCGTTTTCCCATGCTGTAATTTGTTTGACTTTCTATTTGCTTAGATTAATCTCTGATTGAGATAACCTTATTAAAAATAATCAAAACCAAAGTTTTTTCATTTCATGGTTATTTCTGCTTAGAAAAGACCACAGATAGTCTTCTTCATTCTAAAGTTTATCTCCATCCTAACATCTTTTTCCCTTTGTGTTCATGACATTAAATTCTCCTTGTTTTCCTTCAAATATTTTGGCTTCCTTAGCATCTCTTCCATCTGACTTCAATAATGGAATGTTGTCATTTTTTGGTGTTATATTTGAGGCCTGCTTTCAATGTCCCAGGGTAGTTTCAACTATTCCTATGAATTCAGTTGCTGTTCATACATAGATAATTATCAAATTTATATGTCCTTTGCAGAAGTTTTCTCTTGACTTCTAGATGGGCATTTACTTTTCTCCTTAATGTCTTTGCCTGGTCAAATTATATGTCTAAAATTTTAAAAATGATCTCTACCATCTCCTAACTTGTTCTTCCTCTAGTGGTTGTTATTTCAGCAAACAGCTCCACAAATTCCTTGTTCCTAGTGTGAATGGAATTTGTATTTGACCCTAGATTTGTATCTTAGCCCCATATTCAATCAATTACCAAGTATTAATTTTCCTGTCTACCTACCTCTTGAGTCCTTTTTTCCCCTCTGCATTTCCACTGTCATCATTCTAAGCCCTACTAGTATCACTATTTACCTAGATGACTGCATCATCTGCGAGCCGAGATCAACCCAGGGAGTTACTCTTTCTTTTTCAAAATACTTCTCTACAATAGAATTAGAGGCTGAAAAAACATTGTATTTCATTCTTCTGTCTAAAGCTTTTTATCTTCTATTCTCATTAAAGGTCAAAATATTAGCACTGCCTATATTGTACTGTCCAATGGGATAAACCACGTTTGTTTGTCTCTTATCCATCTCTTCATAGGATACATTTTACCCATATAGTGACCCATTTTCTTTATCTTTTGTGTCCTTTCTAATCTCAAGGAGTTTGTATAGATTGCTGTCTTATATAAATAATATGATACAGACCCCCTTTCCTCCCACTGACACACCACCTTCACACACTCAGTCTTTGTTTATTTAATGTCACACACTACCTCCCTCAGGGAAGACTTGTGAATTCCAGACAGGTTTGGTCTTGCCATGAATTATATCCCTTGTTCCTTTGCCTGCTCATTTATACCAGTTAGTTCAGTGTGTCTCTAATGGTGATTGCAAGGATATAGACTATGTGCATTTTATTCATCATTGTTTGCCCAAAGTCTAGGACAGTGTTTAACACAAAGTGGGCACTTAAATATTTATTGAACAAACTGCTTCTTTAAATAACTACATTATAGTTCAAGGCCAATAGTCTGAATGTGCAGAATAGGCACAGAGGTGAAAAGAAAGAGTCCCTTATCCAGTTTCTGTAGCTGTTATGAGAATATATAAAAATGCTTCCAGAAAATTTTTTATTTTTTTAATAGCCATATATATATAGCCATACATATATATATATGGCTATTAAAAATTTAGAAGCCATATATATATATGGCTATTAAAAATTTAGAAGTCATATATATATATATGTGGCTATTAAAAATTTATGTGTGTGTGTGTGTGTGTGTGTATTTTGGCTAGGTGACCAGTAAAGTTCTGAAGCTAGAAAAGTTCAAGTACATCTATAGTATCCTTTCCTGTAAGACTTCTTTCTTCACATGATCAGATTTAATAGACTCTTATATATTTATATGTTACTTTATTCATCCAGCTAGAGAAATAGACAAGAGATGAGAAGAAAGAATATTTTATTTAAAAGATGATACCTCTGTATGGTAGAATTTAAAGCACTTAAACTTCTTTGTATTCTTGGTATTTTACCACGAGTATATATTTTAAATTTCATAATCATAAAACATCACTTCAGGCAGAAAGTACTATTAAACAAAAGTCTAGACCAATCTCACATTTACATAAATTTAACTGATATTTATGAAATATTCTAGGTGCTTGATTATGCTCACTTTTATGACATTTTTAATATGAGGTTTTCCATTCTTTAGTCTCAGGAGACTGCACAAGAGGTTGGGAAATTTCTTTTTTCTATTCATGCTGTAATTATTTGGAGAAACAAAAGTTGCTGTGCAGACATGTCATGGACAATTACTCTAAAAAATAAGTGTGCAAGAACCCAGAAGTTCCTTTAATTTCATATATACTGTTTACATTTTTAATGAAATCTTGAGCAGAAAGACATCATAAGTTTCAGTGTGGCTCAAACTAAGAGGTAAATTTCCAAGTTACATTTAAAAAATTCCCCCCAGATTGATGTATATTTACCACTTATCAATAAGAAATTTGTAACTTAAAACGAACTGAAATTGAGCAACTCATGATATTGCTGTGTGATTTGCAATATAAATACACCTACAATTAAGAGGAAGGTGGGGCATTTCTCAGATGTCTTCTACATTCTTAAGTGAATTCCTGTCTGGCTACATAGCCGTTCTGCCTTCTGATGAATAATGGAATGAACCTAAAGGGACATTGTTTTAGGATTGACATGTTCTATTTTGAGAGAATTCATTTAAAAAGTCATGAGAAATATCAAATCATTTCTATTTTCATGTTAAATCATATTCAAAGATTAATGAGCTAGGCATCTGTGGCATTGTCGCTGTTCATATTTTGTCTTGGTAATCAGTGTTCTGATTTGGTTGTTTTTAAAATAATGACTTTTAACATCATTATCAGCCATGAGACTTTTAGAGAACTGATGATACTTTCTGTTTTAAAGATGAAATTTAAGATATTCTATCTAATGTCTGGCCAGTTATTGTTTCTGGAATAGAGTAATACTGGAGTAAACCAATCAACATGTAATTATCCCAGGAGCGTTGTGCACTTAAGACTTTTCTTTCAGTATTTTCCTGATACATTGCTGGACGGACTATCATTATCGTTTTGTTTATTAGGAAAAGGAAACATGTATTCCTGGGGATTTTTGATCATTATCTTTGCCTCCAAAGGGAAACCATCATTAGAATAAGCCAAAATTAAGTGGGAAGAGAGTAAAGAGAGAGAAACAAAACAGGTTTTTGATAATATAACCAAGCCACAAGACATCTTTTCTAATGCTTTATGAACTCGTAACTTTACTTTTGTGTTAGGTGCTGGAATATGGTAACCTGCTATTTGCATCTAAGGCAATCAAATTAATGGAAGAGCCAAGTTGTTCTTTCAACTTCAGCAAATATTAATTCTGTGTAGTTAAAATACACAGTTTGTTTGTTCAAATGTATTATTCACCTAAAAATAGGTAATATGAACATATAAATGAGATTTTTATCAAGTTAATACATAATTTTACTAGTACATAAACTTAGTAAAATTGTTGGAGACACCAAGTATTCAACAAATCAAAAAGGTACCAACTAGTGACACAACATTTTGGCCACCACTCTCTTAAAGAAGAAATCTTAATTTTCTACTTAACATTCAAAGTTGACAGAATTTATTTTAATACAAGAAAGCTCAAAGTTTCATGACCTCTGATTCTACTTGTCATTTGGAAAGAGCCATAGCAACAAAGAAGAATAATAAGTGAATATAAAAAATGATTTTAGGCATCAGCCAAGAGATAATGTATAATTAAAAAGGCAACAGCCAAAAGATTAAAAAATAGAAAATGCCTTCAAATTCCAAGGGGCAATACAGCAGACAGTAAAGAAATGTCACAAGGTACATGAATTCTTGCTATAAATAAGATTTATGCTTTTAGCACAACAGTATCCAGCAAAGTTACTTAGGAAATGAACCACAAGAACAAACAAACTGCTGAACTTTGTGGTTGCAGTGCACTTTTCTGATCTACCTAGAGCATCCTTACCCAACTGGAGACAGACATGGTAGCAAGATAAATCATCTAAGAACTAGAGCTCTTGAGTAGTGAAGAGGCAAAGTGTAAGGCTAACCCATCTATATAAACCCATTTCTGGTAACAAAGCCCAAGTAAATTCCAGTGTCTGCTGGATATCAAAGTACACTGCCATAACTAAATTAAGTCATCTCATCAAAAAATGGATCAATGATCAATAACATTTAGGGAAGAGATTTTCACTTGCCCCTGCACCTTTATATTTTTATACATTTAGCACTAAATACAATGATTGCCTTGAAAATTGATTATACACATCTGGTTTAGAAAATAATTGCAAATGATTACAAAAAATGTAGTTGATGATGATATCTTTATATATTCTCAAAAAAAGAAAAATTCATTATGTGGATTGACCCAATGAGCAATGTATCAGAAATCGGAAAAATCAGGAAGAACTGTATCTTCCTTTGTGAGTCTTCTTTATCCACAAGGAGTTGCTGGATTTACCCTACTTCAATTTTTGTACTGATTTTAAATTGTTCTCTTTCACAAACTCCTGAAAAAAGGCCAAAAAGAAAGTGTACAGATATGTAGCCATGGTTGTGAATTGTGTTAGGCAATGATGAAGAAACCCCTCCCTAGTCGAACCTTTGATTCTAACTACCTTATGAAAATAGAAATTGCAGCATTTGTGACATTTCAATTCTTCACTACATTTTAACATGTGGAAAGTGTATTCCCATCAATTAGTAACATTTTTTGAAAATGCAGTTTGAAAAATATCAAATTCCTGAACTCTTTTCTATACTGTGACTTGATAAAACTCTTGATATTATTTTACATGGGTTAGAATATTGGGAGAAAAGGACTGATAGAGAAAATTAACCAGGTAAATGGTTTTACTATTGGAGAGTCCACACTATTATACCAGAAAACTTTGTAGAAAGGCACTCATTCACATAACAAGTGTTGACGTTGTGCTATGTACTGGGATCTGGATAAAACACTAAACAATATATGGTCTTTTGACTTTGAAATGCTTACAGTCTAGAATGGGACAAGTGTGGTGGGAGCCAAGATTGATATGGGAATAAGAATTCTGCAGTGACAAAGTTTTCATTGAAAAGATTTCTATTAGCTGAATGTTAAATGGGTATTTTCCAGGTGGATGGAGGTGGAGGGGAGTCAGAGACTGAGGCAAGGTCATTCTAACAAGAGTATTTGGGCATTCCACCCACTTAAAAGGCAAGGAGACACGCTATAAGCTCACACGACATTGACAGAGCTTCATTCACAGCTAAGAAATGTAGAACCCAGCTATACATGTTATCCTAGTGACAATTCTATATTAAGTTAGGGGAATCATAAATTTTAGTTAATTCTTTATTAAGTGAGTCTATAAGTGGTAGCTGTTGCCATACAAATGGAAGAAATAATTTAGAAAGAATATATAATGTGAAAATTGAAGAGAGTCAAAGACAGAGTTCTAGAAACGTCAGTTGTCATAAAGAGAGGTGAAAAAGAAGCCACAGAAGATAGATCAAGAGGAAGGGATTGATGAAGTATCAAATGCTGCAGAGAAGTTGAATAGGGTGACAAATAGCTTTTGACTAGCAATTGAGGAAATCACTGGAGTAGTACCTGACCATGGTGACTTGAAGAGGAAGTGGAAAATGAGAAGTAGAGTGATTGATAATATTTTTGTCTTGAAACCTATATTTTACAGCACAGAGAAATAAATTGGTGAGTAGAACCAATGTGGGTCTCTTCTGTTGTTTTTTTTTTTTTTTCTATTTTTCTTGGTTCCCCCACCACCTTGTTATATATGGAAGAGAATGAAGTACAGACAAAAACAAAGATAGAAGAAAACACAGCACTGCCAGATATTCCCAAAGAAAACGAGAGATTATTTTAAAGACCTAGTAGATGTTGTGGGGTGCCTGAGTGGCTCAGTTGGTTAAGCGACAGGCTTTGGCTCAGATCATGATCTCATGGTTCTCTGGTTACAGCCCTGCATTGGGCTCTGTGCTGACAACTTGGAGCCTGGAACCTGCTTCAGATTCCGATCTCCCTCTCTCTCTGCCCCTTCCCCATTCGCACTTTGTGTCACTCTCAAAAAATAAATAAACATTTAAAAAATTAAAAAAAAAAAACCTCATAGATGTTGAGGGGCACCTGGGTGGCTCAGTGGTTGAGCATCTGAATCTTGGTTTCAGCTGGGGTCATGATCTCACAGTTTCATGCACTGGAGCCCCACATGGAGCTCTGCACGTAGAGCATGGAGCCTGCTTGGGATTCTCTCTCCCTCTCTGCCCTTTCCCTAGTCGTGCTGTCCCTGTCTCTCTCAAAATCATAAATAAACAAAAAAAAGACATAGGTGTTAAATAATCAGTCTTGAGTGAGAGTAGATCAAGGTTCCTTTGATGTTGCAAAAGGACATAGTGGGTAGTGCAGATAACTTCTGGTAAGAAAAATGGATGTGGTTGATGTTCTTGATGTTCTCTATATGAAATAGATGGTAGGATCCTTTGTTGAGAGAAGGAAAGGGTATCAGCACAGGCGTGAGGAATGGGAACTTTGATATACTAGATACGGAAGGGAGAAGTAGTCAGAAAGAAAGATTGGTGAGCAAGAATGAATATTTGGCTTACGTAAGAGACTGAGAATAAAAGAACAAAAGATTTGAAATTAGGGACGCCGACGTGGCTCAGTCTGTTGAGCATCCCAGTTCAGCTCAGGTCATGATCTTGAGGTTCATGAGTTTGAGTCTCACATTAGGCTCCCTGCTGTCAGCCTCTCAGTGCAAAGCCTGATTCCCCTCCACTTTCCCCTTCTGTCTCTGCTCCTCCCTAACTTGTACTCTCTCCCTCAAAAAATAAAACATTAAAAAAAAAAACCCTTGAAACTATAAGATGTGGAATGGAATTTGGACTCTACATAATATTAGCTGTTCACCTTATGCAAATCAGTAAATATTTCTGAGTTTCAGTATTCACAAAAAAACCCCCAGAAACAGTAATACCTGTTCTGCCATTTGTATATGATTATTTGAATGATACATAATTATGTATAAAAGTAGGTTATAAATCAAATTTATGATTAGTTTTCAATCAAGTTAAACCTCTAAAATAAAAAGTAAATGATGGATAGGCTGATGATCAGATGAAAAATAAAATACTTAGGTCAAACCATGAGTTGGAGAGTACATGTTAACTTGTATTGGTGTAATTGCTGATTTCACTTTTGATTCACTACCTTTATTAAACAGGCCTATATTTCATAGGCTAGGCTGCATGTAAGTGCTAGCAGATCAAATTCATCTTTCACTCGCTAAGTATGATAAAAGAATGTTCCATAAAATTCTGTTTTCGCAAAGGCTAAAACTGCAAATAAATACAATGTAAACTTAATCTGTTCTGTTTATAGTCTCACTGTCATTTCAAGGTCCTTTAGGGATGCCATATGGGCTGGTTTATTGCTTAGATGAAGTTTACAAATATGAATGAATAAATTTTTGGAGTTTCTGCTACGTCAAATTAAGTCAGATGCAATGGCAGCCAAACAGCACCTACCATTATTTCACAAAGGAAATAAGGATTTATTATCACTGAGGAAACGAATTCCCAAATTACATTTTACTGGATGTACAAAAATGCTTACATCCACTGTACTTCAAATCTGTCACTTATTTGAAGAGTCATTCTTTTGACTACAATAAATAATCATTTCCCAGCGAGTTACTGTGTTTTCTAATATGCGTACTGGTTTTCTCCAGTTGAATGTTCACTAACAAGTACAACAATGAAACATTGTTTTTCTTTCCTAATATAAGGTTCTTAAATGGAGAATAAGGTAACTGTTGACAGGAATAGCTCCCAGTTTCTCTAATAGTGAGTTATTCAAGACAAATCAGCCAAATGTTTTTGAACAAAATTTAATTTGTGCTGAGGAAAGAAAGGATGGCCATCAGGTGATATGAAGCAACGCTTTAAAAAATTTGCTTATCCCAAATGTATGTCTTCAGAAAGCCAGGGAACAAACACAAATCAGGAACTCATTATGCATAGGCGAAGAAGTATTTTCATTAAATTGTAAAAAACAAAGAAAAATACATAATGTTAGTTGGATATCACATTAAAATGTAGATATCTGAACTGTAGATAACTTTAATACTGGATTTTCCTCCACACTTAATCTAGTATACAAGGACCTTCTGATTGACCTTTATATTTTAACGTCTTTTGATATTATAAGATTCTCCCTCATGCCAGTTTTGTTGAGCAACAACTTCTCTTTCTATTATTTAATGCTACTTAAGATGGGGGAGATAACATTCATTTTAACAGTTATTCCCATGCCAACTCTAAAAAATGATCAGACTCTAATACTGTTTTTATTTTAACTTTTTAAAAAATGTCTTTATTTTGAGAGACAGAGTGAGGAGGGCAGTGTGTGCAGAGAGAAAGGGAGACACAGAATCTGAAGTAGGCTCCAGGTTCTCAGCTTTTAGCACAGAGCCCATGGCGGGGCTCGAACCCACGGACTGTGAGATCATGACCTAAGCCGAAGTCAGAGGCTTAACCTACTGAGCCACCCAGGCGCTCCTAATTCTGATTTTAAAATGTCTTCTTCATGATAATCTATGAAAGGAAATTCTACCTTTAAGATGGTCTTTATGAATGAACATCAGAGTCCTTGATGAACTTGTATGAGAATTAAGATATTTTCTCCATCTCTCCTCTAATTCAACTAATACTCCAGGTTGATTCTGATATTCTGGTTATGATTCTGATTTAACATTAGGAGAAATTAATTGACTGGAAATGTCTTGATCATTTGGAATTATTTTTCAGTTGCTATTGTTTAAATCTTTTTTCGAACATTACAAAAATTCTAGTTAGTGACTTTCTTTCTACATCAGTTGTTGAATCTCACAGCTTAGCAAATGATCATTTACCTTATAAATATTTACCATAATTAAGAATCGTTATTTATAGATAATATATCCCACATTTTCTCCTGGCATGTTATTGTTGTTCAAGGAGTATGAAAGATCAGGCCTGATGGTTTTAGTCCTGGTACTTGATGCTTACTACCTCACTTAATTCCTTAATGTCAGTTCTTTGGAAAAAGAGAACTGCTGTATTGGAATATTTTCTCTAGGAAAGTAGGAAAGATAGAAATTTCAGAATTTAAGGCTTGACTATATTTTTTACTTAGGGAAAGGAACTGAGAAACATAAATACACAAAATCTTTATTCTTCTTAGCTAGTTCCATGAAAAGTGAGACAACAATTAATATTTTCAGTATTCTACCAAATGTGTAGCAGAATATAGTTGTGTTTTCACTCTATAGATGAAAGGAAGCAGGAAACCAAAGTTACCATAACACTAAGGAAGTAAAAGGAACTGTTCACACCCATGTTGGTGATTTTCTTTGTACCTAACTTTTAGGGATGTAATTCCAGAATTTTTAGATGTAACTGGTGGGAGATATGGGTGCTCCTGAACTTATACCACCCTAGTGTAACTGGAATTATCCATATTAAATACTCCTATTAATGAAGAAAGAATGTTGTAAATCAAAAACCTAAGATTCAAAGTTTAAATCTAGAGAGGAGAGAAAATTAAGTCCAAAGCAACAATAATAGCAAAAATTAAAAATAGAAAAACAATAAAAATAAAATAAAACCTGAATATTTGAAAGATTAATAAAATCTGTTTAGCAAGACTGATCAAGAAGACCAAGGAAATTATAAATTACCAGTTTCAAATAAAATAAGTAAAAGAATAATTATCATTATTTTTATCCCCGACATTAAAAGGAAAATGAGATATTTTTCAAATATTCAAGAGATTTAATAATATAGAGAACAAAAAACAATTTTGATACACACCAAAAAGTTTATTCAAGAAGTAGTAGATAGCATAACTAGTACATCTTTTACAGAATAGAATTTGTAACTAAAAACTCTCCTACAAAGAAATCTTCAGACCCAGATGGCTTCATAGGCAAATTCTGCCAAATGTGCAAGAAAGAAAGAAAACCAATTCAACATGGACACTCCCTGAAAATAGGAAAGAGTATTTTTCAGTTCATTTTATGAGGCCCCCAAAACCAGATAAAAATAAAGACCAGTATGCCTCATGAACTGAGTTGCAAAAATCCTTGAACTGAGTTCAATTCACCAATATTTAAAAAGGATAATCCATCAACATCAAGGGGTATTTATCATTAGAATGTAAAGCTGAAACAATATTGACCAATCAGTAATGAATTTTACTTTATCACATTTTATCATTTGGAATTTTACCTTATCACTTTTATCATTTGGAAGATGGGTTCCTTTTCAGATGTCTAATATACATCAATTTGGGAAAAATTGATGATTCCAACCACAATTTAAGCATGGTAGTTTTGGTATGATAAAATGATGACTAACTCTTGGTAAAATTTCAAAAAGTAGCAGTGTAGTTGTATACCAGAAAAGTTTGTTTATTCGGTTCTTGCAAAAATAATTCCAAATAGCTTGGTTCTCTACTCAGATCATAGTGGGTTTTATATTTATAGATGTATACTTAGAATCGAAAATTTTTTTTCCCGTCTACAACAATTCTATGTATTACAGAATGCCTAACATTTCTTTTTGTATGCTAAACACAGTAGCACCATACCCAAACATTACATTGGAAACAAAAAAATAAAAACAAAAGCATTCCACTATTTCTTAAAGTATCCGGTAGGAGATGGGTGATGGGTCTCACAAATGAAAATCATTAGAGTTTAAGACTGTAAGTCATAGTAGTTTGTTAATTGGAATCGGTACTAATCAAGCATTTATTGATATAAACCAGTTCCCTCATCTGAAAATGAAGACAACAGCACTCCCTTTATAGCAACTTCAGGGTATCATTATTAATTTAAATAATAATAGTTTTCACAATGCCTGGAATATTGTACGTATTCAGTAAACACTGGTTATGATTTTTACTGATGGTAAGATTTTGTTTATTGCAGTAATTAGTGGATAGAGCTATTAGAAGCCTTCAGGAGATTTTCCCACTATTATCTTTCTTGCTTTGGATGCAATCAGTGTAATCCTCATCATGTTTCCTGTTTTTTTCTGAACAGTAGGAGAAGGAAAAATGATACATCTCTCTGCCTTTAATGAATATGTTTTAGATCAGCTGAGATCATCTCTCTTGTTTCCTCTGGGATGAAAAGTGGTGTAAACAACAGATATTTCATTTGGCAAAGAATTTCCAAAACAGCTGTCTTTCCATTCCTTACCAAAGTAGGATGGTGCAGGAGAGATGAATAAATATATAAAAAGTATAGAGGCATGAATGGAAATGTTATGAATATCCCCTGAAGAACTTACGGCCTAGGCTCTGATGTGTCACTTCTCATTTACATAAAACCTATTCATGGTGATTCTATTTGAAGCTGTTCAATAGATTTATAAGAATGATTTGTAACTGGCTTTATTTTCAAAATGTATACAGATAAAGCCTTTTATCGCAGCTCTGAAGGGCTTGATGATCCTTTTCTCATTTTATCCTGGACAACTGAGTTAAAGTTACCCTTATTTGTCAGCTTTGTCAAGTATTGAGTCCCTTTCATGCAAGCTGTTGACCTTTGTCTCCTCATGTCCACGTGTTTGGGTCATGCACAAAATCTGAATGTAACCAATCCTGTTAGCTCTCTGAAAGCCTCCAATGATGAACATTTTTTGTGTGTCTGACACTGGGAATTCAGTGTTTTTAGTTCTTTTTTGTGTCTTACCTGGAAGAAGCTGAACATCTTTTATCTTCACAAAAGCAAAGTTTAGTAACCTAAATCTTTAAAAAATAAATAAACGACACAAAGGATTTGCTATCTGAAAAAAAATCCGTATTTCCTACTATTTTTCCTTTGTAGCCTGGACATATTTACTTACCCCAATTGCATTTGAAGGAACACAGAGTAAAATTATGTCTTATCACATGACTGAATGAAGATAAAAATGTCCAAGACACACAGATATCCCGCTCCTTATATGCAAACTGAAGGCTCAACCCCTTAGAGCTGGAGGGTGGGAAGTAGAAGGGAATTACTCTGGATCCTCTGTGACAAAGGCATTCCTTTCTGATTTGAAAAAATAAAAAGGATAAGCTTTAATGAACACTTGTTGAGTACCGATCACACACTCAGGGCTGTTCTGGGTGATTTATATGTGTTACTTCATTGATTACACAGAATCCCCGCTTCTTCTCTAGTTGAAATAAAACATAGCAAGATTTTGTGTGCATGTTACATAACCCAGTTGTTCTGAATAACATAAAACTGATGTGAAAGGAGAAAAAGATAAGGGAACTCACCATTATTTGGGGGCTTAAGGATCGGCAGTCAGTTCCCCCAACAGAAACCTAAGGTAAACTTCGCCACACTAATGCGGTAGATGAGAATACCGCAGTTTCTAGAGGCTCTCTGTGTTGCCTACCAAAATGTAGAGTAAATGAGTATTGGTGAGGTCTACGTGGTAGGCGAGAGGGAGCATGCTGCAGTATAGCTGCGTGAGGTGCTTTTCTTTCTTATCAGCATCCATCTGATAATAAATAATCTGTCGTTATTTATTAACGACAAAGAATATTTCAATCATTTTTGGAATGTGGGTTAAATCATGTACCATTGACTTACAACTGAGTATGATTGATTTAGAAAGCACATGTTTGGTTAATTTTGATATATATTTTTCTCTTTCAAATACATATAATAGGCTTTTTTTTTTTAAAGTTTATTTTGAGAGAGAGCAAGCATGCAAGTAGGGGAGAGGCAGAGAGAGAGGGAGAGAGAATCCTAAACACTTGTAAGTGCAGAGCCCCATGCAAGGTTCAAATTCATGAACTACAAGATCATGACCTGAGCCTAAGTCAGATGCTTAACCAACTAAGCTGCCCAGGCATACTCAATTTTTAAATTAATTATTTTACATAGATAGGCTTTTCAATTTGATTTATTTACTGTGTTTATTTCCACTAATTATAAGAGAGATGATTAAGAAGTGAGGGAGAAGTAAGAAATGGGAGAAGTTTTGGGGGACCTGGGTGGCTCAGTCGGTTAAGTGTCCGACTTCGGCTCAGGTCATGATCTTGTGGTTTGTGGGTTTGAGACCCGTATCAGGTTCTGTGCTGGCACCTCAGAGCCTGGAGCTTGTTTCAGATTCTGTGTCTCCCTCTCTCTCTGCCCTCCCCTGCTCATGCTCTGTCTCTGTCTCAAAAATAAATAAAAACTATTAAAAAATGGTTTAAAAAAAAGAAATGGGGGAAGTTTTAAATAATCAGATTAGAATGTGGTATGCGTATCCCTGTACTTCAAAATATTCTTAGAGAGGACATAAAATAAGAAATGCTTTCACTGTTTTTACTGCTTCAGAAATTAGAACAAGCAGGGGTATCTGGCTAGCTGTCAGTAGAACAGGTCATGTATGATCTTGAGGTCATGAGTTTGAGCCCCATATTGGGTATAAAGGTTACTTAAAAATCTTAAAATTAGAACAGGCAAAAACATTTTTCTTTCGATAGCCTAAACTGTAAGTGAAAATAGTGAATAATTAAACATGTGGACATGTGTATGTACATAATTTTTATTTTCAGAATAGTTTTTAGAGGTACTCTAGTAAAATACCTCACTGTAACATCCATAAAACAAAAACTTCTCCCAATATGTAATCTGTGAAACTTGAAATATTCTTTATGAGAGACAAACAGTATCTTGTATTCAGCAAATTTTGGTGTTTAAACACGTTCTCCAAGTAGCAGTTGGAAACACCATGGGTTCATAAGTTCTATGTTAATTGTATTATTTCACAGAATGGAACAGATTAGCATTCTTTCACAGGCTAGCTGTTAGTAGACCTTCGTACCTCTTACCTGCGCTTTTAGGGACAGTACATTGTGTGTTCTCTCTGGCACATTTCAAATTTTAAAGTGCTCAAGAATCACTTGAGTATCTTGGTAAAATGCCATTATCAGTGATTATATGTGAGATGGTTAAATAAGTAAAGGAGTTGGGGGTAGGGAGGGTTTGTCTTTTAAGTGGTTTCACAATTTCTCATTTTGGTGCATTCTACTTGCTTTGTATAGACAATATCTTAAAAAGAGAGGCTGATTTACTTTTGCTATACTATATTCCCTGTGGCCAGATGAGTCTGTGATATCATCTATATAGTGAAGTGCCTCAAGATTTGAGAAGAGCAGTTTATTATACTTTAGCAATTTAAAATTATGTTCTCATATTTTAATTATTTGAAAGCATGAGTCTTAAAATTAATGGCACTTTGTAATTTGATAACGTTTTTTTCCTTCTCTTTGCTTTCTCTCTTTACATTACACGAATCAGGAATCCTGACTTTTAAAACAAATGGGATCATAGATTTCAAGAAGGAAAAAAAAAAACGAGATCAACCAAGATATAGACTTTTAATTACAGAGAACAAACATGAATCCCAGGCAGGGGGCAGGGGATTAATGACATAGGTGATGGAATTAAGAGTACACTTCTCATGATGAGCACTGAGTAATGTAAAGAATTGTTGAATCTGTATATTGTACACCTGAAACTAACATCAGACTGTATGTTAACTATATTGGAGTTAAAAAGGTGGCATGGTTGCTGATGAGCCTTGTATGTCACTGATCATCTCTTCTTCTGCAGAAACACAGCTTGGATGCTGATGGCTTGCAGTAGCGGGGGATGCCATAGACTCTATTTCAGGCAATGGCCAAACAGGACAAAAATCACACAGGAATACAGGGATCTCATATAGTATTCTGCACAGGCTTTCCTTACAGGGCGATTGGGAACAATCATGGACCTGGAAAAAAAGGGTTTTTCTCTTGCTGTTCCATCTCCGACTGCTCTCAGTTCCACTTACGTCCTACGGAGAAGGGCATCAATGGCCAACATTTCTCTCTGGGAAAGGCTGGTGGTGCTTCCCTTTCAAAATGTATTTTTAGCAAAAGTTTAAAGACAGTTTTGGACTCTTGTGATAAGGGCCTCCCTGTTATGCTGCGTTAGGGCCAAATGACAATGCAGGTTTCTTTTTCTCTACCAACTAGTGCTCATGCAAGAGAAAGAAGTTTCTAGATCTTTATTTTCTTTACTGAAAACAAAAAAGGAAGCACCTTTAAAAATTCCTATGGGTAGTGAGTTAAGTTTCTAAACTTAGGTTTAATAATCTTAGAAAATGTTTTAATTTTTTAAATATTTTTTAAAATTTATTTTGAGAGACTGAGAGAGAGTGTGAGCTGGGGAGGGGCAGAGAGAGAAGGAGACAACAGAGAATCCAAAGAAGTTTCCAGGCTCTGAGTTGTCAGCAAAGACCCTGACACGGGGCTCAAATCCACGAACCATGAGATCACGACCTGAGCCGATCATGACACTTAACCAACTGAGCCACCCAGGCGCCCCTTAAAAAATATTTATTTTTAAATCACTTTTATCACATTTATCTGTGGTTATTGACCTATATGCACACTATAGTTAAACCAACCTTAACTACCATTCTTGTGACAAATTCTTGGTGATAGTTTAGCCTTGTTAGATTTCTTACATAGATGAAAGACATAAGCCTTAAAGAACAAATTATGTGCTTCTTCACTCCCAAGAGCACATATCAATAGATGCTCTGAATTGGCTCTGTTTCCTGAGAAGGGCAAACTAGCCCTTTATTAATCTGATTTTAGGTTCTATCAGGATGTCTGTCATTATTGGTCAGAATAATATTTCAGTTCATTCTAAATCAAGATGAATTAATGGCCCAGGAGTACTGGAACCAAAAATGACATTGTAATTTAGTGAGATAAATAAAAATCTGGTAATGATACATTAGAATCCTTCATTACCAAACATAAAAGAACTATGGCCTTATATGTGCTGCCAAAGCAAGTACAATTGCCTTATATTTTAAAGCAACTCAATAATAAGAGAAAGTAATCAGTAATTTATAGTCAAATATAAGTGAAACTTGGAAGCAGACTATTTTAAATTGATCTAAAACAATGTGAGTCCATAATCAAATTTAGGAAAGATTCATTTTCCATATTTGTTTTTTCATTAAGTAAAATTTCACGCAACAGAATGCATAAGTTATTGTATTAATCCTTTCTCTTATCCTATTATTTATTTCACAGTCTGCTCAATTTACTTTTTTTCCCTCCTCTAGATGAAAAATGACTGTCCATAAACATCAATTGCTAAAATGTCTGGAAATCTAGTGGTAATTCTATAACTTGATTTCCAGTTTTATACAACTATGGAGTAATATAAATGATTAATGCTTTGTGTTTTTCTTGCTCAACCCTATAATCAGCTTAATTAAGACCCTGCTAGTGCTAATTGAGAAATTATCACTAATTTCTTTAAATTTCCCTAACTTAGGCCTCTATTAATTTGGTAGAAAGTACACTTGTATCTGGTCTTGTACTTCAAACCAGCTGTTGCATTTGGAAAAGGATGTTTCAAATAAAAAATTCTTTAAAATTTCTTCACGGTTTATAGTTCTGTTGCAAGGATAAGACATTTAAGTACTAAGTACGTGCAAAAGTATGTATAAATATTTCCATGTGTATTACTGGATGTCCAGCTGTGGGGATCAGATAATAAGAGTTCTAATGTAACATTTTTTTTTTATAGCTTGCTTTTGAAGTTATAGAAAGAAAGCTGTCTGATTCCTAAAGACCTCTGGTTTATAAAGAATAGATAATAGTGGAAACTGTCTTTTCTCTTCACACAGTCATGATTTTCTAGTGTGCTAGTGTGTTAAATCAGAACTTTCTCTTAAATGCTGACCAAAAGAGCTTGCTCCTGTTGTCTTTCCTGTATTGTCTTCCCATAGTTTTTTCCTAGGGTCCATCCATCCTCCTACAGAGGAATGCCATGGACAGTGGTGAGAATCCTTCAAGAAATTTACTTTTGTCTCACCTATATGGGTATATGCCATAGGTGAATTTGTTTGAAAGTTTATTTGCTTACCAAACCAAACATCTGGACCATCTCTGATTGGTTAAAAAGTCTGAATTCTTCATCACCTTCACTTACTTGCAAACTATACTTATGGCTTTGTTTTTCCTATATTTGGTCAGTTTTTTTCCCCCTAAACAGATCTTTTTGGCCAGGAAGTAAGCATCAGGAAGCTAATCTGATAGGTCCTGAAATCATCTGTTCCTCAATTCTTATAAACATTTTAAAGTTTTAAAATGGTAAGGGGTCTATCTCCTTGCCGTTCATGTGCTTAGGTTTGGCAAAAACAAATAGTGGCAGATGTTTGTCAAGTCTATTATGCCGCGAATACGTCAGTCTTTTTCAATTGTTGAAATGTAGGGAGAGAGGGCAAGATGGCGGAGAAGTAAGGAGCTCCGTACTTGCACTCGTGCCCATACATCACACAGAAAAGATCTGAAGACATTGGAAACCTTACAAAACCTGAGAGATTGGGAGAAAAAGGATGCAGAATCCACTGAGAGAGCCTTCTAACGTGAGTGCAAACCGGGGAAGATAAAATCGGGCCGGGATCGGAGACTCCAGGGTGGGAGGCGATCCCCCTCTACCCTCTACGGGGAGTGAGAGGGGAAAAGGAGAGAGTCCGAAACAGAAAAACCTCCGCTCGGGGGGGAAAAACTCCGCTCGGTGCATAGAAAGACCGTACTTGCCAAATACCTGCACACCAGGTCCCCTCGCACCAACTGGTCCCGGGGGAGGCTGAGCACACAAACTGCTTCTTTGTGCTGGTTCCTAGAGGTGACTTCAGAGTGGTGGCGTGTCTGCCACCATTGTAGCTCCCGGGCAGCTGGGGCCCCTGAGAGAGCCGTGCTGACACCGGGCGTCCGCGCTCCTGGCTGGCTGGAACTCAAGAGGGAAGGCAAGGAACTAACCACTGGGAAATTAGCCTGTGAGTTCTTGTTTCGGGTGACGAGCCATAGAAGGACCCAGTTTTCCTCACTCCTGTGGGCTCCGGCTCAGAACACCCTGAGGGCAAGCCCCTGCCCCTGCTCGTCAGCCTGACCCAGAGAAGGAAGCAGTGATTCTGACTCCACCCCCGGGGCTCCACAGGGGGCCTGGAATTGCCCGAGGGGGTTGCCTGGGAAGCTGTGTCTAAGGCAATTTCAGCAGGGCACTCGGACTGGGATTTGGAGATTGGAACTGGCTTGGATTGAAGAGTGCAACCAACTTCGGCTGCGCCCCCGGTACGGGGAGTTTACACGCCCAAAAAAACAAGGTGCAGCGCTTGGTTCGAGAAGGGACTGGAGCACTGTCACTCTCCTGCCCACAACCGCCAAGGCAGAGTTCCTGCCTGAGGCATTGGATCACGCCACGGCCATCCCTGCCTGAGAGGTGCCCTCCTCCCTTTTTTTTTTCTTTTTTCTTCTTTTTTTCCCTTTTTTTCTTTCTTTTTCCCCCCTTTTTTCTCTTTTTTCTTCTTCTTTCTCTTTTCTTTTTTCCCCAGAACACTGACCTGATTAACTCAGGTTGCCAGCTTGCTTAAACAATCACATCGAGTCCATTCTGTAAATGTAAATTCTACACCTACCAACATTTTCATCTCTTTCTCTCAGGAGTAATTAGACTATATAGTTTCTCTGGATAATTTCAGAATCCTTTTCTCACCTATCCAACCATATTCTACCCTTTACCTCTTTGAAAAAAGCTTCTTATCCCTTCTGCCTGTTCATTCTATTTCCAATTGTGCCTCATCCCACAATGCCTTCTCTCTGCTCTTCAACCAGCACTGCATACACACGGCTATTTAACTGTAGCTGGGAAATCCAGGTATATGCTTTAAACCGTTCTTTGTGCATCGGTTTTCTTCTTTTTTCCTTTTCTTTTCCCCTTTTTGACTCTTTTATGTATTTTATACTCCCTATTATTCGGCCTCCCTCCTCCGTCTTTTCTCTTAACTTTTTCGTTTTCCCTCTCGCTTTGCATGTTAGTTGAATTAGCCTGTGCGTTTGTGTGCTCCTGCTCCCTGTGTGTTGGTCTGTCTGTTTTCTTTTCCAAGGCTACCTCAAGAAACAAGCTACAATGCACAAGGTGGAGAGTCCCAAATATCACTACGAATAGGAAAATAAAATAACCAAGGTCCCAACAAGAGAGACCAAGGGATACCATTCAAAAAACACTCTCTGAAAGGATAGGCCCTGGAAAGTCAAAGAGTCTTCTTAGATATAGCAGTGTTCATAGAAAAAGAGAGCATAACAAGTCTTTAAAACCAACGAGAGCCGGAAAGCTAACTAAAATGACAAAACGAAACACCTCCCCTCCAAAGAAACTCCAAGAAGAAATGACAGCTAATGAACTGCTCAAAACAGATATCAGCAGCATAACTGAACAAGATTTTAGAAAAATAATGGTAAAATTAATAGCTGAGCTTGAAAAAAATATAGGGGACATCAAAGAAACTATGGCTACAGACAGAATGGAAAATAAAAATAGGCATGAAGAATTAAAAAATGCGATACATTTATTATGAGATACATAATAAAATAGAGGCCTCCAATGCACGGATTGAAGAGGCAGAAAGGTTAATAAGTGATTTAAAGACACCATTATAGAAAAACAAGCTGACAAAAAAAGAGACAAACTGATCCAGGAACAGGAAAGAAGAATTCGAGAGCTCAGCAATACGGTCAAATGCAACAATATCCATATCATAGGAATCCCAGAAGAGGAAGAGAGAGGGAAAGGTGCTGAAGGAGTCCTGAAACAAATTATAGCAGAGAACTTCCCCGACCTGGGGAAGGAAGTAAATGAGGAAATACAAGAGACTCAGAGGACTCCCTTCAGATGTAACTTGAATCGATCTTCTGCACGACATATCATAGTAAAAATGGCAAAATACAAGGACAAAGAGAGAATTTTGAAAGCAGCTAGGGAGAAAAGGGCCCTCACATACAAAGGGAAACCTATCAGAGTGGTGACAGACCTATCTACTGAAACGTGGCAGGCCAGAAAGGAATGGCAGGAGACCTTCAATATGATGAACAGCAAAAATATGCAGCCAAGAATCCTCTATCCAGCAAGTATGTCATTCAAAATAGAAGGAAAGATAAAAACCTTTCCAAATGAACAGAAATTGAAAGAATTTGCTACCACTAAGCCAGCCCTAAAAGAAATCCTGAGGGGGATGCTCTGAAGGAAAGGTTGCAAGGAACAAAGATTCCAGAGACACCACCACAAACATGAACCCTACAAAAGATACAAAGACTCTAAACCCACATATTTCAATAATAACACTGAATGTAAATGGGCTGAATGCTCCAATCAAAAGACATAGGGTAGCAGAATGGATTAAAAAACAAAATCCATCTATATGCTGTCTACAAGAAACTCATTTTAGACGGGAAGATACCTTCAGATTAAAAGTAAGAGGATGGAGAAATATATATCATGCTACAGGAAATCAAAAGAAAGCCGGAGTAGCTATACTTATATCAGACAAACTGGACTTTAAATTAAAGACAATCACAAGAGATGAAGAAGGGCACTACATAATAATTACAGGGTCCATCCATCAGGAAGAACTAACAATCATAAATGTCTACGCACCGAATATGGAAGCACCTAATTATCTAAAACAATTAATCACAAACAGAAACAAGCTTCTAGATAAGAATGTGCTAATAGCAGGGGACTTCAATACTCCGCTTACAGCAATGGATAGGTGAACCAGACAGAAAATCACTAAAGAAATAATGGACTTGAAAGACACATTGGACCCGATGGATCTGACGGATATATTTAGAGCTTTACATCCTGAGGCCAGGGAATTTACTTTCTTCTCAAGTGCGCATGGCACATTCTCCAAGATAGATCACATACTGGGACATAAAGCAGCCCTCAATAAATATAAAAGAATAGAGATCATACCATGCACACTGTCAGAACATAATGCTTTGAAACTTGAAATCAATTACAGGAAGAAGTCTGGAAAACTTCCAAAAACATGGAGGTTAAAGAACACCCTTCTAAAGAATGAATGGGCCAATCAGGCAATTAGAGATGAAATTAAAAAATATATGGAAACAAATGAAAATGAAAACACAACAATTCAAAATCTATGGGATGCGGCAAAGGCAGTCTTGAGAGGAAAGTACACTGCTCCCCAGGCCTAATTCAAGAGATTAGAAAAAGCGCAAGTCCAAAATCTAACAGCTCACCTAAAGGAACTAGAGGCAGAGCAACAAGAATGCCCTAAACCCAGTAGAAGAAGAGAAATAGTAAAAATTAGTGCAGAGATAAACAACATAGAGACCAAAGAAACAATTGAACAGATCCATGAAACCAAGAGTTGTTTTTGGAAAAAGTAAACAAAATTGACAAACCTCTAGGCAGACTTATCAAAAAGAAAAGAGAGAGTACCCAAGTAGACAAAATTATGAATGAAAATGGACATATTACAACCAACTCCTCAGAATACAAGCAATTATCAGGGAATCCTCTGAAAAATTATATGCCAACAAATTGGACAACTTAGAAGAAATGGACAAATTCCTAAACACACACCCACTACCAAAATCCACACGGGAAGAAATAGAAAACCTAAACAGACCCATAAAGAGTGAAGAAATTGAATCAGTGATCAAAAATCTCCCAACAAATAAGAGCCCTGGACCTGATGGCTTCCCCGGGGAATTCTACCAGAGATTTGAAACAGAATTAATCCCAATTCTTCTCAAGCTATTCCAAAAAATCGAAGTCAAAAGAAAACTCCCGGACTCATTTTATGAAGCCAGCATCACTCTGATTCCCAAGCCAGACAGAGATCCAGCAAAAAAAGAGAACTATAGGCCAATATCCTTCATGAATACGGATGCAGAAATTCTCAACAAGATCCTTGCAAATCGAATCCAGCAGCATATCAAAAGAATCATCCACCAAGATCAAGTGGGATTCATTCCTGGGTTACACGGCTGGTTCAACATTTGCAAATCAATCAATGTGATACATCATATCAATAAAAGAAAAGATAAAAACCATATGGTCCTGTCAATAGATGCAGAAAAAGCATTTGACAAAATACAGCATCCCTTCTTAATAAAGACTCTAGAGAAAGTTGGGATAGAAGGAACCTACTAAACATCATCAAAGCCATCTATGAGAAGCCTTCAGCTTACATCATCCTCAACATGGAAAAACTGAGAGCTTTCCCCCATGAGATCAGGAACACGACAGGGATGTCCACTCTCACCACTGTTGTTTAACATAGTGCTGGAAGTCCTAGCATCAGCCATCAGACACCAAAAGGAAATCCAAGGCATCAGAATTGGCAAAGAGGAAGTCAAACTTTCACTCTTCGCAGATGACATGATACTCTACATAGAAAACCCGACAGACTCCACCAGAAGCCTACTAGAACTGATCCAAGAATTCAGCCAAGTGGCAGGGTACAAAATCAACGTACAGAAATCGGTTGCATTTTTATACACCAACAATGAAGCAACAGAAAGAGAAATCAAGAAACTGATCCCATTCACAATTGCACAAAAAACCATTAAATACCTCGGAATAAACCTAACCAAGGATACAAGAGATCTGTATGATGAAAACTATAGAAAACTTATGAAGGAAATTGAAGAAGACACAAAGAAATGGAAAAGCATTCCATGCTCATGGATAGGAAGAATTAATATAGTTAAGATGTCATTACTCCCTAAAGCACTCTACACATTCAATGCAATTCCAATCAAAATTGCACCAGCATACTTCTCAAAACTAGAACAAACTATCCAAAAATTTGTATGGAACCACAAAAGACCCCGAATAGCCAAAGTAATCCTGAAAAATAAAACCAAAACGGGAGGGATCACCATCCCAGACTTTAGCCTCTACTACAAAGCTGTCATCATCAAGACAGTATGGTATTGGCACAAAAACAGACACATAGACCAATGGAACAGAATTGAGAACTCAGAAGTGGACCCAAAAGTATATAGCCAACTGATCTTTGACAAAGCAGGAAAGAATATCCAATGGAAAAAAGACAGCCTTTTTAACAGATGGTATTGGGAGAACTGGACAGCAACATGCAGAAGAATGAAACTAGATCATTTTCTCACACCATGCACAAAAATAAACTCAAAATGGATCAAGGACCTGAACGTGAGACAGGAAACTATCAACACCCTAGAGGAGAAAGCAGAAAACAACCTCCTTGACCTTCACCGCAGCAACTTCTTACTTGACACATCCCCAAAAGCAAGGGAATCAAGAGCCAAAATAAACTGTTGGGACCTCATCAATATTAAAAGCTTCTGCACATCAAAGGAAACCACCCAGAAAATTAATAGGCAACCAACGGAATGGGAAAAGATAGTTGCAAATGACATATCAGATAAAGGGCTGATATCCAGAATCTACAAGGAACTCACCAAACTACACGCCCAAAAAACAAACAACCCAGTGAAGAAATGGGCAGAAGATATGAACAGACACTTCTCCAAAGAGGACATCCAGATGGCCAACAGACACATGAAACGATGCTCAGCATCGCTCCTCATCAGGGAAATACAAATCAAAACCACACTGAGATACCACCTCACGCCAGTCAGAGTGGCTAAAATGAGCCAATCAGAGAACTCTAGATGATGGCGAGGATGTGGAGAAACGGGCACACTCCTCCACTGTTGGTGGGAATGTAAACTGGTACAGCCCCTCTGGAAAACAGTGTGGAGGTTCCTCAGGAAACTAACAATAGAACTCCCCTATGACCCAGCAATAGCACTGCTAGGAATTTACCCAAGGGATACAGAAATGCTGATGCATAGGAGCACATGTACCCCAATGTTCATAGCAGCACTCTCCACAATAGCTAAAACATGGAAAGAGCCTAAGTGTCCATCAACAGATGAATGGATCAAGAAGATGTGGTTTATCTATACCATGGAATACTACATGGCAATGAGAAACAATGAAATCTGGCCATGTGTAGCAACATGGATGGACCTTGAGGGCGTTATGCTGAGCGAAATAAGTCAGGCAGAGAAGGACAAGTATCATATGTGTGCACGTATAGGAGGATTAGGAGGAACTTAACAGAGGAACAAGGGGGAGAAGAAGGGCGGAAATGGTGGGGGAAAGGGAGAGAGGCAAACCATGAGAGACTCTTGAATGTCGACAAAAACTGAGGGCTGATGGATGTGGAGGGAGAGGGTGATGGGCATGGAGGAGGACACTTGTGGGGATGAGAACTGAGTGTTATGTGGAAACTAATTTGACAATAAACTATTTGTAAAAAACAAAAAACAAAAAAACGTTGAAATGTAATCCTACGTGCTTCAAATGTTCATACCCTTATAATTGATTGAGGAGAGCTGTGACAAATCTGGAAAGTGTCATTAATACAAGGTAAACACACACACAGAATGACCAAACTGGACAATCTTAGGGAAATTTGGAAAAATGAAAGACTCTAGGGGTTTCCTTCTTGACCTAAGTAAATTTTTGTTGCCTTTCTTTAAAACATATCAAGTGGGAAAGGAGATCAAGGATTCTGGATGCTGAAGATTCAATTCCCTAAACTGTTTTTTTGTGCAGACAAGGTCATTAATTTTGGTTGAATATTTCTATGTGTCAATTTATATTCTTATTGTTCCCTTCTTCCACAATATTCCTCTCATGAGGTGTTATGTCTCTTGCAACACAATGAACTTGAGATCTTTTCCAATTCACAGATATTCTTAGTCCTACATAAAGGACTCTTATTACAAACCATTAGATGTTTATGTAAGTTAACATATACAAGTATATTGGGGTGCTCGGTTGGTTCAGTTGGTTAAGCATCCTACTCTTGATCTTGGCCCAGGTCACAGTCTCAGTTCATGAGGCTGAGCCCCATCCTGGGTGCGGTGACTGTTTAAGATTATTTCTCTCCTTCTGCCCAATATCCTCCCTCCCTCCCTCCCTCCCTCCCTCTTTCTCTCTCTCAAAAAAAAGTAGATATTTGCAAATTGCGCACAGTTTCAAATTTAAATGAACTTTTCACTCATTCTTTGTATTCAATAGTCGGCTGGATGATTTTACTTCTACCAGCTTCCAACTTTGCTCCTTACTTCTTTATTCCCTCTCTTTCTTCCCCATCACACATATATACAGTCTCCTTACTTCCCAGAAAAAACAGATGTTTAGAAATTTTCGTATGTATATCCAGGTTAGTCTTACCAGTGACTACCCACTGAAACTGTTATCAGACCAACCACTGAATTCAGTGACTTGTCTCATGTCATCTGAGATATAATATTTTATATACTTTAAATGGATTGCCCCTAATTTTTAGCACTTTCTGATTTATTTAATTTTTGTGAGCCGATCACAATGTGTCTAGCACAGTGATTAAAATAAAATACAGCACAGCGTCAATAAATGGCTTTGTATTTTATCTTCAAGCTCACCCGTCTCTGTTCTTATTATTAATGCCTAGTGCCTCAATTCTTCATCGTTTCATACTATGTTCTGCTCAGTTCTTTTTTTCTTCCCTTGTAGTCATAAACTATGCAATTAATACACTTTCCCTCTCCCTATCCCCCGACACACACACTCATACTCTAGGAATCAGTACAGCTCAGTAAATGAGACCACATTCGAAAACAATCATGGAGTCTATAAATCCTCAAAATCATAAAAAATAGTTACAAACCTATAATATATAGGTTTATATATTATATGTAGGTTTATAATATTACAAAGCCCAAACTTTAATATTGATTCTCTGGATCAAATAATTTTTCTCTTTTTTCCTGCCCCTTCTTTCTCCTCCTTTCTTCTTCCTCTTCTCCTCTTCTATTTCTTCTTGTATATTGCATGTTTTTGAGGCCAAAGAACAACAAATTTTATGCTTTCCCATCTTTATAACAATCCTATAGATATAAAATACAAGCTCATCCAAGTTTATAGTTTCTTTCCTATTTTTGGCATGAACAATGGCCATTTTTATGTGATTAAGACATGAACAGGTGTTTGCTGGGCTTGTTCTTTTTTTCATAGTGATGTTCTCTTGCCACCACAAATGGATTACTCAGACTGCAGCCTCTGCTTACCTGTGTCCATCCAGGTTACATCTTGGTAACAACCATCTTGGTTACAGGATGGCCTTAGTTGGCATTTACTTTACTATGCCTCATTATAAGTAGAAGTGTTATCCAGAATGTTTCTGTCAAACTGAGGGACTTATCAGTGGGTCTGCTGTTTTCTCAGGAAGTGTGCTTAACTCATCAACTGGCATTGCGTTGTTGGACTTTCTACCTGATGATCAAATGTGAACACTCATTCTGATGAAGCTTCATTATTCTGAGTATAGCTCCTGTTTCTGCAACTATTTGTTTTTCCTTAGTTTCTTGTGCCCATCATCCCTTATGTAGAGAAAAATGCATGTCATTGTGGCAGGGTTCAAGAATATCCACTCCTTTTCTGCATTTCCTGTCCCTCCTTGCAGTTAGGTAGATCACGAGATTAATTCTGCTCAGTGGAATGTGAGCGGAAGTAACTTGGAATCATGAGGCTTAAAGTAAAGGGACAGACCTCACAGAGGCACCGAGGAACCATACTATCACATGAAGAGCTATCCAAACCATGTCAGACCCTGCTTCAGTGAAATAGAAGCTTTTTTTAAAAAAAATTGTAATTCTGGTATAGTTAACACACAGTGTGGTATTAGAGTCAGGTGTACAATATAGTGATTCAATAATTCTATACATCACCTGGTGCTCATCATAGATGTATTCTTAGTCCCCTTCACTTATTTCACTCATCCCCCACCCACTTCCCCTCTGGGAACATCAGTTTGTTCTCTGTAGTTAAGAGTCTATGTCTTGGTTTCTCTCTCTCTCTCTCTCTCTCTCTCTCTGTTTTCTTCACTCATTTTTTAGAATCCACATATGAGGGAAATTATCTGGCATTTGTTTTTCTCTGAATTATTTTACATAGCATATACTCTCTAGCTTCATCCATGTTGTTGCTAATGATAAGATTTCATTCTTTTTTATGGTTATATAAATAGCATTTTGTTGTGTGTATAAATATACCACATCTTTATGCATTCATCTATCAATGGACACTTGAGCTGCTTCCACAATTTGGCTATTGTAAATAATGCTGCAATTAACATAGGGGTGTATGTACCCTTTTGAATTAGTACTTTTGTGTTTTGGTTGTCAACATCCAGTAGTGTGATTACTGGATTGCACATTAGTTCTGTTTTTAATTTTGTAAGGAAACTCCATACTGTTTTCCACAGTGGCTGCGCCAGTTTACATTCCCACCAAAAGTGCACAAGGATTCCCTTTCATCCACATCCATGCCAACACTCATTGTTTCTTGTGTGTGTGTGTGTGTGTGTGTGTGTGTGTGTGTGTGTGTGTGTATTTTAGCGATGCTAACAGGTGTGAAGTGATATCTCATTATAGTTTTGATTTGTATTTCCCTGATAAGTGATGAGCATTTTTCATGTGTCCCTTGGCCATCTGCATGTCTTCTTTGGAGAAATGTCTATTCATGTCTTCTGCCCACTTTTTAACTAGGTTACTTGGTTTTTTTTTTTTTTTTTTTTGAGTGTTGAGTTTATAAGTTCTTTATATATTTTGGACATGAACCCTTTTTCAAATATGATATTTGCAAATATTTCTCCCATTCAGTAGGTTGCCTTTTACTTTTGTTGAATGTTTGTTTCACTATGCAGAAGCTTTTTATTGTGATATATTCCCAATGGGTTTTGATTTTAGTTCCCTTGTCCCAAGAGGAATATCTAGAAAAATGTAGTTACAGTATTAAGCTTTTATTTTGTTAAGCCATTGGGTTATGGGGATGGTTAAAATGGTTACTGTTAATAACCTTGGTTAGTATACCTCTAAGGCATTAAAGAGTCAAAGCTAATAGAAGAAACAGTAAAGGACTTCCATATTTGTAAATACTTTTTTATATATGTTAAGACTATTATGTTTCTTATTCTATTCATGTTTATATTACAACTACATTTATGAAATACTTAAAGGTATTTTTCTCTATTAATGGCTCATGGATTTTTAATAGTTAATTTGCTCGTAATATATGTAATTATAATTCATGGTTGGATATTCAAATTTATATAACTTGATCAATGGAAGTCTAAGTTTGAATATTTTTACTTCTTTGAGCAATACCCATAAACAAAGAGGATATTGGCCTGTTGTTATTATCTGACAACAAGGAGTTCAATTTTTCCCAGATTCAGGATATGTAATCAGCCACTCACTAAGAAACAAATTCATTTTAGTGGAGGAGGATATGAAATGTCAGATTCTAAGCTCTAGGGATGCATCGCAAATTGTTTTCAATGTGTGCTAGAGCTGAGCAGAGCGGTATCAGGTTTTAACATTAACCTGTTTTCCAATGACAGAAAAACCACTTTTTCTGGAGTACACCTGAGTGATTTTTATGCCTTATCCAAATTGTACTCCATTTCCTTTTGATTTGTAAGTCTTCTATATTTTATCCATAGCGATTTTGTATTGACTCTGTGGACAGAGTTTATGGTAATAGTCTAAATAATGTAACAATGGCTAATTCTCATCACATACTAAGCACCATGCTTCTTAGGAATATCCTTTAAAAATCTGCAACCTTCTTTTTCCAAAAGGGTTTGTCTGATGCAATAGTTTGTCAAAAACTTTCTGCCACTATTCTGATCAAGAGAATCCTGTAGAAAAGGATTCAGTATGTATAGGAAAATAAATTGATCTAGTATAAATGTGAGCATTATGATCTGTGTCTAAACTTAGAACACACAGTCTGACAAGCACATTTTTAATGTATTTGTAAATGTAAGGACCTAAAAATATCTTACCAAATGGTATATATAAATCACTCTACATTATTTAATTCAAGGGCTAATTTTATTGGAAATGATACAGGGATAGGGGAGGGAAATATTTTCCTCTCCCCTTCTAGATTCTTTGGCTGGTCTACTAATCAAACTGACATAAGACAGGTTAACCAAAGAAAAACCGATTAAACTGCATACTATGGGGCCTCCTCAAAGCAAGGAGATTCAAGGGCAACCCAGGCAATTGAAGTTTATATGCAATCCTGACCTACGAAATGGGATAGGGGCCCAAGGCTTCAAAGGGGTGGAGGATAATTCACAGAGTGATAAGAACAGATGTTTACTAATTAGATGTTTGTCCTGCCATATAGATAGGTCATTCAGATAAAAATGATCTCTTGGTAAGAGCTCTCATTCTGGGCCAGACCCCCTATCTAAATTCTTTTAAGTAATTTGTGAGAAAGGCAAAACTCTTTTCTTGAATCTCCTGGCTCTTAATTGTCTTCAGTTCAAAATAATCCACATGCCAAAGTGGCACATTTTGGGAAGATGTGTTATGAGACTCTTTACATGAGATAGACTCTCCCAGAAACCCTGAAGTTTCTTAATGTTTGTAAAACAGAGCAGAAATAAGAGTAGAAAAATGTCCTACTTAGGGCTTTGGTAGTGAATTAATTGTAGTTATAACACAAATCTAAAGTAATAAAGATAATTAAATGTTGAATGCTTCATGGATTTTTGCTTAAGAAAAGCGGCATAGTATGAATGCCTAAAGTACATGAAGTTGAGAAATGAATAGTTGGAAGGGATTCAGATAGGATCCAAATATTTTCAAACATGATGAATATCCATTACTTATAGCTGTACTAATAAGCTACCTAAAATGATTAAAATTGTGTCTAAGGGAAATAGAGTACCTTTTTAATAAATTATGGGGGAAATATCAAATGACTAAGATTATGACAAAGAAGCAAGTAGTTATAATCCTGATTTGTGTGTTTATTGTTTCAAGAAATATACGGAGAATTTTCAGGCTTCTGAATGGAATAAATAAAAATGGTTTATAATTAAGTTATTCTCATATTAATTAATTTCATGTTAATTAATCTCATCATTAAAAGCTCTCATGAGCTGCAAAAAATACAATTAAAATGAAGCATTTTATAAAAAATCTGTCTAACTCTGGTAGGTGAGGGGATGGGAGATCAATGAAATGATCAAGCCCCCAAATTGTACTTCTAACAAAATAAGCAAAACTATATGTATGGTATCTTTATATTCAGACGGCATCCTTTCTTTCTTGGCAGTTAGCCAAGACACAGATAAGACTCTTTAGACCACATTGGTCATTTCTGACGCAAACTTGCTCACCCCTGAGTGATTTCTAATCAGTTAAAAGTCTTATGGGAATTTTAACTCCTTACCTTCAAACCCCATGTGGTTCTTTTAAAAGGAACTCTCATCTGAAAAATTAATGAACAAACAAAATCTAGCAGGTCTAGGGTAGAACGACAGTTGATATTACAAGGGTGAATGAATGATACATGCATATAAAATGCAATCACATTGGTGATTAAAATTAATTCAAATATAGAAGAAATTACGATAAGCAAATTTTTATTACCTTCATGATGGCAACATCCCACATAATGTTTGTCCCTAGAGTCATAGAGGAGCTCTTTTAGAAATCATAATGCAAAAGTAGTCTGCAGTTTCATTACAGTTTGGGGCCAAAGGTCTCAATATAATCTACAAATTAATTAAATAAATGCTGGCAACACTAAGAAAACATTATGAGAGGGAATCCATAGAACACCATTTTACATAAGCCAATTTATTCCCCTTTATGAAATTATTCAAACTGTTTAAAACTTTTATGTCTTTCCGAAATAAAAATTTCTTTGGAAAGTATATTTCAGTCAGATTGCAACCTACCACTCACTACCTCTGCTATATGACTTCAGATTTTAAAACATTCTGTCTCAAAGGCATTTTTTAACAACTGAACTTTACAAGATAATTTTCTGTATACATTAGCTTTAAAATAGAGAATGATGAAAATGTGACACTAATTTATAAAATCTAACCCTGAAGTGAAGTGACTTGATTTTCTACCACTGAATCAGGAACACAAAATTCCTATTGGAACACTATTTTCCCTAAATTTGTAGAAGCAACATTATTTATTTTCCAAAATATAATGTAAGAAAGTAAATTCACCTTTGATGACAACACAAATTTCAGTTGAATTTTCAACAAAACAATTTTTATGGTGATAACTTGTCCCATTACATGGCCCACTGTAGACCCCAGCTTCCAACAGACAAGTAGTTACACATGCCTTTTTGACTCTTCAGTCCAGAACGCTCTATCTGGGTTCAGTATCTGATTTCCCACTCACCTGAAACGCTACTCTTTCAACTTATCCCTCTGCAGGCTGATCCTCACTAAGTAATCAAAAAAATATCTCCGTGCTTATGTGGATATGACATTAGATACTTTGAATTGTATTATTCTATTTCATCTTTATGATCATTCTATGAGTTGAGAACACAAAGAGTGTTATTGGTATTTCACAGATGAGGAATGGAGTATAGAAACATTAAATAAATTTTAAAGTTTATTTGGTTAGGTTAACAAAAGTTGCATAGTTAGAATTAGGGCACAGCTTTCCCTCTATCCTAACCAAGGGCTCTTCACATGATACATAATTATGGCATAACTATACAAGTGGCTTAAGGGTAATTTTTAAAAAATGAATCTCTTTTTCATGGAAGTTCATCGATTTCCCAGTGATTCAAATAAACAAACATTTTCATTGAAAACCTACTTTGTTGTTAGGCACTCTGCTTATTGGTTTAGACTCTGAAGAATCATAGAAAAGAGTTTCTTCCTTTGAGCTCACGACTTGGTGGTAGTGGGGATACATGTGCTATATGATGGGAGGGGTTTTATAAGGAAACTAGGCACACAGTGTAAGGAGAGACTAGAAGGGTAGGGTACTGTTAGATTAAGCTTTAAAATGTATGTTATGTCCTGAAAAATAAGTAAGAGCTTGAGAGGCAGAGGAAAAGAAAGACATTTCAGATAAAAACATAGAATTTTAAAGACCTGGGGAGTGGAAAAGTGTTAGATGTGTTCATAGAGCAGCATTTTGTATTATCTTCATGTAGGTGGAAAATGCAAAGGAGAGGTGGGGGAAGAATTGGGGGCAGTTTTTAAAAGTATATTTGTCAAGTTTGATTGTAAGCATTTCTTAGGGAAAGTTTTTAGAGGAGGTGTATGATTCAGTTTGCAGTAGCAATGACACTCTTGGGGTAGAAGAGATGAATAGCTGCAGTGGGCCAGACTGGATGAAGGAAAACTAAAGCAGGAGAGAAATGATGGGGAAGGTGGAGAACATTTTTTCCTACAGGAGCCTAGACTGGGTTAGTAATACTGGATCCTCACTTCGTGTTCCTGCTTGTGATTTGCTACTTCCACTTCTAAAAGTTTTCCATATATACAGTTTCTTTGGGTCCAGTATAATTAATTTCTGAGGGAGAGATGATACATCACCCCAGAATGTGCCACTGTGATACATGGATTATTTTGAGCTGAAAACAATCAGGGCCTGAAAGACTCAGGAAGAATTTTTACCTCCCCCTTAACTGCCTACAATAATTTAGATAAGGCACTTGTAACAGGAAAAGAGCTACTACCCAAAATAACTTTTTTACATCCAAAAGATGTATCTGCACAGCACGGTAAACATTTGTTTACCAAATATCTGCTCTTCTCAGCTTCCTGTGAATTATCTTGCATCCTTTGGAGACCCCACGCCCCTATCCCCTTCTCCTTAGCTCAGGATGGCATATAAGCCTCAATTACCAGCTAGAGTCTCATACTTGTATGAGGCTACTGGGCATACAAAATTGGTTTTCCTCCTGTGAATCTGTCTTCAACCAATTTAATTATTAGGCTAGCCAAAATACCTAGAAGGGAAGAAGGAAAAATTTACCAGCTCTACATTTTCCTAAGAGCTTACATTTTTCTATTTAGCACAGGGTTTTGGAATTGGTGGGTTTTCTAAAGTTTGTTTATTTTTGAGACAAAGAAAGAATCCCAAGCAGGGTCCTCATTGTCAGCATGGAGCCTGACTTGGGCAGGGATCAATCCCAGGAACTATGAGATCATGACCTGAGCTGAAATCAAGAGTCCTACCCTTAACCAACTGAGCCACCCAGACACCTCTGGGTTTAGTGTTTGAATACTATTTTCCTAGTGTTAGTGATAATTTCAAGCAGGTAAATACTGTGAATGAGGAAAGGCTACACCCTACCGTGGACACTGAAAATGATTTTCTTGCCAACATGGAGGGATGTCTGAGTCAGACTGCCTAATGAAGAACACTCTTACAAGCTGGGAAAATTAACCTCTTCACACCTCCGTGTCCTCAGCTTAAAAATGCGGGTAACTGTTTCTCCCCTATAGAATTGTGAGGATGAAATGGATAAAGGATAAAAATGAGAGTTTCTTTCTACTCACAACATTTTGACACCAAATATGTGTTTTTTTCCACAACCAGCAATTTTCTGATTGTCTTTGGACACCAATTAGGTGTCCTACAATACAAGTCAATTCTAACCCTGTCTACCTGGAGTTAATGCAGATCCCACAGGTTAAAGGTTTAGTCCGACAAGACTGTCCACCCTCACTTCAGATGCCAAACTCAAGTCTCAGGTTGTTTTGGCTACATGTTGGAGGGTTCCCACGACCCCTTCCATGGGTTCAATAATTTTCTAGAAGGGCTCACAGAACTCAAGAAAACTACTTCCTAGATTATGGATTTATTACAAAAAAATACAGCTCAAATGGAAAAGATGCACAGAACAAGGTATGGGGAAGGGGCAGAGCTTCTATGCCCCTACCAAAGGTACCACCTTCTCAGCATCCCCATGTGTTTCCTAATCTGGAAGCCCCCAAACCTCTCCAGTGAAGGTATTTTATGAAGGTTTCAACCAAGCAGACATGACTGATAACAAACTCCATCCTTCAGCCCTTTCTCCTTCCTGGAGGTCAGGGAATGGGGATAACAATTCCAACCCTGATCATGTGGTTGGTTCGCTTAGCATCCCCTCCCCATCCTCCGGAGCTTTCCCCAGTTCCTCAAATTTAACATAAACTCAGATGTGTTGAAAGACCTCTTCTGAATAGCAAAAGATGCTCCTTGCACCCTTCTTTCTCTGGAGCTGGTTTAGGAGCCTGGGACAAAATCCAAATACTACAACAAAAGATACTGTAGCTTTTATCACGTACGAAATTACAAGTTTTGCAAGAGCTGTGATGAAGTGGCCAGGAGCTGGGATGAAGACCAGAATATTTATTTTTTATTATCATAATGACAATTACTTAAAAATTACTTAGAACTCTGGCAGACTGTATGTGTTCAGTATATGTTAGTCACAATGACCACCACCACGGTCATATTGTGGAGAAAAAAAAAATCTAAAAAATTCAGAAGATAGGCATTTAAGACAAAAACAACAACAACAACAAAACCATATTCCATGAAGTTACTCATTCATTTTGCAAGAGAACTTTCAAACCACAAAAGCCTGACCCTAATGAAATACTCATCCCACACATTAAGTAATCCTTTGGCCTGGATATTAATTATAAAATATTTTAACATGTGTATAATTAACTCAGTCTCTATTGCACAAAATTCTCTTTATTCTTTTCATCACATGCCACTTCACTAGTCATTATCGCTCTTGGTATTCTTTCCCATTTCTGAGTTTGTTTTCCACCTGTTGCAGTGTGTTTTTAGGCATTTTACGTTCAGCACAGAGATTGAATTGTGACTTAACACACTGGCTAAATTTATGAATGCTTGTGAACTTGAGTAGGCAGGTATCATATTGAAATCAAAACCATTAATTAGAGAAATAGTTAAATATGAAAATGGACACTGACTCAGAAGTATCTTTTTTAAAAATATTGTTGTCTAAATCATGCTATTCTAAATACTTTCTGAAAATTTTGTGTGTGTATATGTGTGTATGTACCTATGCTGCAAAAATCTCTGCTACACAGTATGTACATATATATACTTGTAAGTGTATATATACATATATTACCATAGATTTTTATAACATTGTAGACACCTAACTGGTCGCCATGTTAATAACAATAATGATGATGATGATGATGAGATTGAAAAGAATCGAAGTAGGGAAATGTGTCTCTTAACTTTTGAGACAGACACCATTGAGGAAGATATACAATTAGTACTTTATATTAAATATTATCATGATGTCTAGTATTTGCTAGGCCGGCTACTGGTGCTTTTCTATAGTCTCTCCCTTAGTAAGATAGATTCTTTTGGCTACACATGCTCTGGGAGAAAACAGAGAAGAGGAGAAGGGAAAAAAAGTATTTTGCACCACCAGAAACCCACAGTGAAGGAAAACAGCAAGCTGGAACGAAGTGAGGTCCAAGATCCCTCCTCTTGCCCACCTCACTGGCTGCTTCTGTTCTCATGAAGTCATCACTGGATAAGCAAACACTGGCAGTAGGAAAGGATATCCTGAGATCTGGCCTGCAGTTTGATAATGTCTTTTTGGCACATCCTAGTGTAAAATATTCCTATTAGTACTCCACATTCGTTCTAGTGCCCCAGCATAGCCGACTGGAAGAGCCAAGAGGAAATTCCCTGTTGAGGAAACACTGTGGGATACAGGGGAACAGATGAGCACAGCAAGAAATGGGGCCATTTCTCGACCCTCAAAGAAGGATAATTTGCAGAAAATTCCTTATCTACTTGGATGTCTCCTCAGGAAAAGTAAAATAGAAATGAGAACTTTCATAAGAGTAAGATGAAAAGGAAAAGCACAAAATGCGACAAAGTAAATTAATGCCTGCCACAAAAATCCTCCCGCTGGTAACAAGGAAAAATGTGATTCCTGAAATCTTAGAGTTTGTATAAACCCTAGATCTTTTGGTGAAAATTACTTCTCAGGTTGGTTTTAGTACAGAAAAACTATTCTGTCATTTCACCAAGTACTTGCTTTAGGATGATATTTTGTTTTGAGGGAGGAAAATGGCTTGGGAGTGCAAGATTAAACAAATGTTAATGGATTCCCTTCTTTAATGTAAATGCCTTTTTAAAAGTTGCTGATGCAGATGGGGCACCTGGGTGGCTTAGTCGGCAAAGCAACCAAGTCTTGTTTTGGCTCAGGTCATGATCTCAGGATTTAGGAGTTCCAGCCCTGCATCAGGCTCTACACTGACTGCAGGAGCCTGCTTGGGATTCTCAATCTCCTGCTCTCTCTCTGTGCCTCCCTCACTCTCTGTTTCAAAAATAAATAAACATTTAAAATATGCTGATGTGGAAGAGAACACATTAATGTTAATCTCCCCATTGATTTCCTCATCATTATATATATATATAGATAGATATATTGATATATATATATATATATATATATATAATTTTACAGGACTAAAGTAATACAGATCACATTTAGGAAAAACATCAATTCCATAATGAGTCTCAGATAACTTGAGATGAAAAAGGGGTTGTAGGTTTCTGTAAATTAGCCATACCATTTTTTCCATAATATTCTGGAACTCCAGTGGGCTCTGTACCAATTAATATTGCCCTCAGTATAACTCATCAAGGTGTATTGTAGTAATTTCAACTGTATGACTCAGGTTTCCTATTTCCCCCTTCCAAGTTTAGTCCACATTTCCTTATGTAAGTTTTCTTTGTCTAAAAGCATGACCAAACACTTATTATGCTATTAAATATTTGTGGGATATGTTGCATTTGGAGTCACGAGAGCTGCACTTCCCACTATTTACACCCTGTAGTACTTTCGTCACCTTGAATTTCTACTGGTCCTTTGACCTGCTTTTACCAAGAAAATGTAAAGAAGTGATGCCAGTCAATCTCAGCCTTAAATATTAACAAGGCTCAAGATTTTTTACTTTTTTATTTTAGAAGACGACCTAGTAGAATCAGGAACCATGCCACATAAAAAGAAATATCCAAACATGGAACACATGGAGAGTTCCTGATGGGTGGGAAGACACCTGGAAAGAGACCAAGTGCAAGAGAAATGAGGTGTCCCAGTGCCCACACGAGCGCTCAGGCATATGAGCAAGGCTTTCTGAAACTTTTCATTTAGGCCATCCACAGATGGAGCGGAGTCAAACAGAAGCCATGTTGGATGTTTTCACCCCATCAAAACCATCAAAATCAAATGAAAAGAACCTTGAGGATAGCTCTGCCTAAGTTCCCAACCCATAGAAATATAGACAATAAAAAAAGCCTTGTTTGATGCTATTAAATTTTAAAATGGGTTATTACATGGCAGAGATAACTGAAATAGAAAACTTTTTCTATCTCTAGGCATTTGGGAAAAAACTAACAATCATCAATATGAGGCAGAGGAGGGAAAATATTATGAAGTTGGTGTATTAAGATCACAAGTTTGTACCCCAGTGTTCATAGCAGCACTCTCAACAATAGCCAAAACATGGAAAGAGCGTAAGTGTCCATCAACAGACGAATGGATCAAGAAGATGTGGTTTATCTATATGATGGAATACTACATGGCATTGAGAAAGAATGACATCTGGCCATGTGTAGCAACATGGATGGACCTTGAGGGTGTTATGCTGAGTGAAATAAGTCAGGCAGAGAAGGACAGCTACCATATGTTTGCACCTATAGGAGCATTAGGAGGAACTTAACGGAGGGCTGTGGGGGAGAAGAAGGGGGAAATAGTGGGGGAGAGGGAGGGAGGCAAACCATGAGAGACTCTTGAATGCTGAGAACAAACTGATGGGGTGGGGGGGAGGGGAAGGGGGGTGATGGGCATGGAGGAAAGCATTTGTGGGGATGAGCACTAGGTGTTATATGGAAACCAACTTGACAATAAACTATTAAACAAGTTTGAGAGAGAACTCTTGGAGTAACTTCATTTTTGTTTGACTTGTAAAATCAGGTAGGATTAATATAAAAAGGGATTCTGTAGAAGGGAGGCAATAGTCTATAAAAAGAATCGGTTGAAAAAGTATCAGCTGTGGAGAATTATACACACACACAAATACACGTGTATATATGTATACACGTGCACATGCATATATAAGATATAACTATATTGAATATATAAATGTATATAAATGTAGGTATACTTGCATATATCATTATAGGATATATAGATTCTGTATATCTAAAATATATGAAACATACATATATATGTAATACATATTACACGTTTATTATGTACAACACATAATACATATTACATGTGTATTATACACATATAATGCAAATATATGCAACTATATTGGATATATGCACCCATACACATAGGAAACCCAAATATACATATCTGGATTTATACCAAGAAATTTACACAATTATTTTCTCTTATTTTTATCGAAATTTAACTATGTTATACTAGTTTCAGGAGTACAACATATTGATTTAACAATTCCGTACATTACTCAGTGATCATCACGATAAGTGTAGTCACCTTTAACCATCTGCACCATATAACAATTTTACAATATTATTGACTAGATTCTCTAAGCTGTGGTTTTCATTTCTGTGATGTATTTATTTTATAACTGGAAATTTGTTCCTTTTAATCCCCTTTGTCTATTTTGCCTATCCCCTCCACCACCAACCATCTATATTTATGAGTCTGTTTTTGTTTAGATGCCATGAATAAGTGAAATCATATGGTATTTGCCTTTCTCTCACTTATTTCACTTTAGTAGAATACCCTCTACTTCTGTCTATGTTGTCACAAATGGCAAGATCTCATTTTTTTTAAGTTTATTTATTTTCGAGAGAGTGAGACAGAGTGCGAGCAGGGGTGGGGCAGAGAGAGAGGGAGAAACAGAATCTGAAGCAGCCTCCAGGTTCTGAGCTGTTAGTACACAGCCTGATGCAGAGCTCAAACCCACGAAGAGTGAGATCCTGACTAGGGCCCAAGTCAGTTGCTAATCAGCTGAGTCACCCAGGTGCCCCAGATCTCATTTCTTTTAAATGGCTGAATAATATTCCATTATACATATATACCACATCGTCTTTATCCATTCATCTATTGAATGACACTTGGATTCTTTGTATATTTTGGTTATTGTAAATAATATTCAATAAATACAGGGTACATACATCTTTCAAATTATTATTTTTGCTTTCTTTTTAAAAAAAATTTTTTTAAATGTTTTATTTATTTCTAGGAGAGAGAGAGAGACAGCGTGAGTAGGGGAGGGTCAGAGAGAGAGGGAGTCACAGACTGAAACAGGCTCCAGGGCTCTGAGCTGGCAGTCAGCACAGAGCCCGACGCGGGGCTCGAACCCACGAACTGTGAGATCATAACCCAAGTGAAAGTCGGACACTTAACTGACTAAGCCACCCAGGCGCCCCATTTTTGCTTTCTTTGGACAAATTCCCAGCAGTGGAATTACTAGATCATATGGTATTTCTGTATTTAATTTTTGAGGAACCTCCATACTGACTTCTAGAGTAGGTACACCAATTTACATTCCTTCCAACAGTGCACAGGGTTTTTTTTCTCTACTTTCTTGCCTACACTATTATCCTTTAGATACTAGCCATTTGACTACTGGTATGAGGTGATATCTCACTATGGATTTGATTTGCATTTCCCTGATAAATGATGTTGAGCATCTTTTCATGTGTCCATTGACCTCTTGTATGTCATCTTTGGAAAATGTCTACTTAAGTCCTCTATACATAGTTTAATTGGGATGTTTATTCTATTGGTATTGAGTTAGAGATCAACTTCTTTTGAAATATATTACTTGCAAACATTTTCTCCCATTAAATAGGTTGCCTTTTTGTTCTGTTGGTAGTTTCCTTTGTAGTACATAGCTTTTTATTTTGGTGTAGCCTCAAAAGTTTATTTTAATTTTTGTTTCCATTGCTGATGACACACATCTATAGATATGTTGCAAAGAACGACGTCCAAGAGATTACTGCCTACATTTTCCTCTAAAAGTTTTATGGTTTCAGGTCTCACATTTGGGTCTTTAATCCATTTTAAGTTTATTTTTGTATATGATGTAAGAAAGTGGTCTGGTTTCATTCTTTTGCATGTAGTTGTCCAGTTTTCCAAACACCATTTGTTGAAGAGACTATCTTTTCTGCATTATACATTCTTGCCTGTGTTGTACATTAATTGACCATATAACCTTATGTTTATTTCTGGGCTCCATGTCTTGCTCCATTGATCTCTGTGTTTATTTTATGCCAGTACCATACTGTATTCTTAACTATATTTTGGTAGTGTATCTTGAAATCTGGGATTGTGATACCTCCAGTTTCGTTTTTCTTTCTCAAGAGTGCTTTGGTTGTTGTAGGCCTTAGGATGATTTATTCTGCTACTGTGAAAGATGCTATCAGTATATTGATATAGACGGTATTAGATTGGTAGATTGCTTTGGGTAGTACGGAAATTAGAACAATAGTCTTCCAAACTATGAGTATGGTGTATCTTTTGTTTGTGTTGCCTATAATCACTTTCATTAATGTCTTACAGTTGACAGAGTACAGATCTTTCACCTCTTGGTCAAATTTACTTAGGAATTCCTTTTGGTGAAACTGCAAATGAGATTCTTAATTTCTCTTTCTGCTATTTCTTTATTAGCGTATAGAAATGCAACTGATTTCTGTACATTAATTGTGTATCCTGCAGTCTTACTGAATTCATTTATCAATTCTAGTAGTTTTTTGGTGGAGTATTTAGAGTTATATGTATATATGTTGTATTGTGTCACCTGCAAATTGAGTTTTACTTTTTCCTTATCAATATGTATGACTTTTTTTTTTCTGTCTAATTCTTGTAGGTAGAACTTCCAGTACTATGGTTGAATCAAAGTGGGGAGAATGGACATCCTTGTCTTGTTCCTGACCTGAGAGGAAAAGCTCTCAGTTTTTTGCCATTAGTTTAAATATAGCTGCAGGGTTTCATGTAAGGCCTTTATTATAGAGTATATTCCCTCCAAACCCATTTTGTTTAGAGTTTTTATCATGCATGAATATTTTGTGAAATGTTTTTTCTGCATCTATTGAGATGACTAGTTTTTATTCTTCACATTAGTGTGGTGTATTATGCTGATTTATTTCCGAATATTGACCCACTCTTGCATCCCTGGAATCCCACTTGATCATATGGAATGACTTTTTTAATGTATTGTTGAATTTGTTTTGCTAATATATGTTGAGGATTTTTTGGGTCTATATTCATGATATTAACTTGTAGGACTGTTTTTCTTGAGGTTTTTTTGGGGGGGGGTGGTAATATCTTTTTTTGGTCTTGGTCAGGATAATGCTGGCCTTGTAGAATGAATGAATGTGACTACTTTCCTACCTTTAAACTACCTTTACTTTTGAAATAGTTCGAGGTGTATATGTATTATGTATTTTTTTTTTTTTTTAATGTTTGGTAGAATTCACCTGAATTCTGTTCTTGGACTTTTGTTTGTTCATAGTTTTTGATTACCACTTCAATTTCTTTTTTTTTTTATTTTTTTATTTATTTCTAGGAGAGAGAGAGACAGCATGAGCAGGGGAGGGTTAGAGAGAGGGAGTCACAGACTGAAATAGGCTCCAGGCTCTGAGCTGGCAGTCAGCACAGAGCCCGACGCGGGGCTCGAACCCACGAACCACGAGATCATGACCCAAGGGAAAGTCGGGCGCTTAACAGACTAAGCCACCCAGGTGCCCCTGATTACCACTTCAATTTCATTAATAGTAACAGGTCTGTTCCGATTTTCTATTTCTTCCTAATTCAGTTTTGGAAGATTTTGTTTCTAGGAATTTATCCTTCTCTTCTAGGATGCTCAGTGTTGGCATATCATTTTTCATAACATTTTTTATAATGCTTTTTATTTGTATGGTGTCAGTTGTCCTCCTCCTTCAAATCTGATTTTATTTGAGTCCTCTTTTTTTCCTTATGGGTATGTCTAAAAGTGTTTATCAATTTTAAAATCTTTTCAAGAGCCAGTTCCTAGTTTCACTGATTTCCTCTGTCTGTTGTTTCATTTATTTCTACTCTAATTTCTATTATTTTCTTCCTTTTACTAGCTTTGGCTTTGGTTTTGTTTTTGGTCTTTTTTGTTTGTTTGTTTCATTTAGGTCTTTTTGGTAAAAGGTTAGTATGTTTGAGATTTTTCTTTTTTGTTGGTTGTTGTTTTAGGTAGGCCTGTTTCACTATAACTTTCCCTCCTAGAACTGCTTCTGCTGTGTCCCAACAATTTTGGACCATTTTATTTTCATTTGTTCCATACATTTTTTGATTTCCTCTGTTTTCTTTGTTGATCCATACATTGTATAGTAAGGTAGCATGTTTAACCTCCATTCGTTTATGTCTTTTAAATAGATTTTTCCATGTAACTGATTTCTAGTTTCATGTTGTGGTTGGATAAGAGGCTTGATATGATTTAAATCTTCCTAAAATTATTGAGATCTATTTTATGGCTTAATGTAATTTATTCTAGATACTGTTCCATGTACAACTGAAACAAATGTGTTAGATGAATGTTCTGTATATATGTCCGGTCTATTGGGTGATTCTTGTGTCATTCAAAGCCATTGTGTTCTTGTAAGTTTTCTCTCTGGATGATCTATCCATGGATATAAGTGGGATGTTCAAGTCTCCTACTATTATTGTATTACCGTCACTGCTTCTCCCTATATCTGTTAATACTTGCTTTATAAATTTATGTTCTCCTATATTGGGTGCATAAAATTTTACAATTGTTATATCCTCCTGTTGGATTAATCCCTTTATCATTAGATAATGCTTTTCTTTATGCTTTGCTACAGTCTTTGTTTTAAAGTCTATTTTGTCTGATATAAATATTGCTAACAGGTCTTTGCCCACCTTTTACTTGCAAAGATTGGCCTTTTCTATCTCCTCACTTTCAGATTCTATGTGCCTGTAGGTCTGAAGTGAGTCTCTGTGAGCAGCGTATAAACAGGTCTTAATTTTTTATCCATTCAGTTACCCTTTGTCTTTTGATTGGAACATGTAGTCCATTTACACCTAAGGTAATTATTCATTTTGTTTTGCCAAATTTATTTATCATTTTTTAATTGTTTTTTAGGGTTTTTTTTTTAGTAATTCTTGTCCTTCTTTTGTTCTCTTGTCTTGTGATTTAATGGACTTTTTTTTTTTTCAGTATTCTTGGGATTTCTCTGCCTTTTAGGTATCTGAGTTTTTGATTTGTGGTTACAACTGGGTTCTTGTATAATATCTTATGCGTATAGCAGTCTACATTAAATTGATGGTTACTTAAGATTGAGCACATTCTTTTTTTTCCTCAAAAGATTGAACACATTCTAAAAGCACTAAATTTTTACTCCCCTGTCATGTTTTATGTATATGAGGTTATATTTTACATCTTTTTATTTTGTGTGCCCCTTGACTAATTTTTGTCTCAATCTCTATACTGGATTAATAGGTGGTTAATCTATTACTATTACTATATGTTTTTATCTCTGAATGTTTTTCATTAATAATTTCCTTCTAGTTATGGCTTTTTGTTTTTACTTAAGAGTCCCTTTAAGATTTCTTAGAACACTGATTTAGTGGTGATAAACTGCTTTGAGAAACTCTTCGTCTCTCCTTCTATTCTGAATAATGACCTTGGTGGGTAGAGTATTCTTGGTTGTACGTTTTTCTGTCTACACCTTGAATATATCATGCCACTCCCTTCTGGCCTGCGAAGTTTCTATTATAAAACCAGATGATAGCTTTATGAGGTTCCCCTTGTATATAACGGTTTTCTTTCCCTTTGCTGCTTTTAAAACTCTTTCATTATTTTTTGCCATTTTAATTATTATCTCTCTTGTGTAGTTTTCCTTGGGTTTATCTTCTTAAAGGTATCTCTGTACTTCCTAGACCTGCATGTCTGTTTCCTTCCTCAGTTTGGGGAACTTTTTGGTTATTATTTCTTCAAATATGTTTCTGTTTCTTTTTCTTTTCTTCTGGGATACCTACAATGCAAAATGTTATGATGCTTGAGGATGTTTCTGAGTTCCCTTAATCTCTTCTCATTTTTTATTCATTTTTTTCTGTTCAGCTTGATTCTTTTTATTGCCCTGTCTCCCTAACAGCCAATCCATTCTTCTGCATCTTGTAATGGGGCCGTTGTTTCCCTCTAGTATATGTTTTACTTCAGTTATTAAATTCTTCATCTCTGGTTCTTTTCTATTTTTTTAAAATCTGTATTGAAGTTCTCCCTGAGCCTATTCACTCTTTTCTCAGCAAATATCTTTTTGACCTTTGCTTTGAATGCTTTGTCAAGCATTTTGCTCATCGTCATTTCATTTACTTCTTTTATTCTGATTTTGTCTTACTCTTTCATTTGGGACATATTTCTCTGCCTTCTCATTTTGTCTAACTCTCATTGTTTTTGTTGTTAGGGAGGCCAGCTACATCTCCAGGTCTTGAAGAAGTTGTTTTATGGAGAAGTCCTGTGGTGCCCTGTAGTGCAATTCCCCCCTGGTCACCAGAAGGGGATACTCCAGGGGTGTCCCCTGTTTGGGCTGCTTGTGTCCTTCTGTTTTGGCTGAACCACAATTGCCCTCAGTCCAGCTGTTGCAATGTCTACTGTGGACACAGTGGGAAGGTTTGTTCCCTGTGCTGTTAAGAGGCCTTATCCGAGGCCACTACAAGCTTATTGGAGGGGAATGCTGATGATCAGACTAGCTGTCTGCAGTTAGTCACTTCCATAGCCGCAGGTGCATTGAAGGGCAGGGTATGCTCCCTGCATGGCCAACTGAGAAGCTTTCATTGGTGGGCCAGGAGCAGACTAGCTCTCTATCATTACCCTCTCTGCTACAGCTGCAATTGTAATAAATTGCAGGGCTTTTTCCCTATGCAGCCCGCTAAGAGGCCTGGCTGTTGGAACTGTGGGTACCCTGGTGCATGGTGTTACATCTCCCCTTCCCCAGGCCAGGAGTTACTTTGGAGTGGCACAGGGCCCTGTTTGGGGATGCCTGGAGGGGGCACCAGAGCAGGAGCTGCTTCAGAGGAATGCCTGCAGAGGCAGACAGGATGGATGAGGTGGGTCCATAGGGGGACACTGGGATAGGGCATGTGCTGCTGGCAGGACAGGTGGAGAGTATTATAACTGGCAACTTTAAGCATTTGGCTACCTAGGCTGGGGAAGAGAGAGAGAAATGGCACCTGCCAACATTTTCTCCTGGAGAGGTTTCCTTTAGGTCCCCATCCCTCAAGGACATAGAAGTTCATTTTATACTTCCTTGTGTATACCTTAGGTGTTTTTGAAACTGTTCCTTCTGTAGTGTGTCATGGGCCAAGTTGTTTATTATGCTGGCTCTTTAAGGGCAGGAACTCTGTTTCCTATTTTCCTCCAGCCCTTCTAGAGTTAAGCCCACTGATTCTTAAAGCCCCCAAAGTCCAGCTGGTTTCCAAATCTGATGTTATGGGAACTTGTCTTTGCAGGGTGCATCCCCCAGGGCTAGGGGTACCTGGAAAGGGATCCGATCCTCTTGATTCTCCATGATTGTGATGTCCCTCCCACTTATGCTAAGACCCCCAGGAGTTTGGTTCCCAACCGCATCTCTGCCACCCCTACCCTTTTTGATATACTCTTCTCTCTATTATTAACTGTGGAAGATGTGCTTTGTCAGTCTTCAGGTCATTTTCAGAAATAGTTACTTAGATGTAGTAGGGTTTATTTTTTAAATTTATTTTTTTATTTTAGAGAGCACATGTGAGTGGGCAAGAGGGGCAGTGGGAGAGAGAAAGTCTTCGGCAGGCTCCATGCTTAGCACAGAGCCTGACACAGGGCTTGATCCCATGAGCCTGGAGTCATGACTTGAGCTGAAATCGAGAATTGGACGCTCAGCTGACTGAGCCACCAAGAAGCCCCTGAATGCAGTTGTTATCTCAGTGTGTCTGTGGGAAAAGTGAGCTCAGGAACCTCCTACTCAGCCAGCTTCCTGCCTTTCCTCACAAATTTACATAATTTACCTAATACTTTACTCCTTATACAGTACTACAAACTAGGCATTATACTCCCTGAATTGTAGAAGAGAAAGTTGAAGTTCAAAGTGTTTGTGTACCTTACTCAAGTCATAAAGGATTTGACCAAGAACTATAGAATTCAAGTGCTCTTATTGTCAGTATTCCATTCTGTCTCTTTCAGTCAGAATGACTAGAAAAAATAATTTAATTGATGTTATTTAGCACGAATTATAAGTGGCAGCAAATCTGTAAATTCTTGTGTGTGTTGCTTATGGCACTGTTTGTGAGCTGTAACCAATTAACCCATCAAAGTCATTCCATTATAATGGACTTTGCACACCATGAAAAGTCAAAACTCATTATAAAAACCCTACAGATCAAGGCTAGCTTTAGACTAAATTATCACATTAATCAGTGCTTCTTCGATGTTAATGCTATGAGTTTGGGATCTTTTTTAAACACAGCTTAGAATTCTGTAAATCTTGTATGAAGACTGTGATTTTGCATTTCTAGCAAGTTCTTAGATGATGCTAATTAGGGACAGCACCATCAAGGATCTAGATAAGGTAGTTCTCACACACTTATCTCTGCATCTCCTCGTCTATACCCCACCATTTCCTGCCAAGAGATTACCATCCTGACAAATACCCTTGGTTCCATAGGAATTAAAATGTTTTCCCATTTTATAATCTCTTATATTTTGGTAGCCTTATACTTTAGTCATTCAAATTTTTTAATTAGAATATTACCTAGTAAAGTAATTCCAGGCAATGAAGTAGTTTTAAATTTGGCCCCTCCAGAAAATATAATATGCTTAAAATAGATTTCTGTACCTTTATGCATAAAATATAAATAATGGTGAAACACTTATACCCAAGATAGCTTATCAGGAAACAAGATTTCTGTTGCGATTGTTGTTTGGTAGGGAAGGAGGTTTAAATTGTGATAGGATTCTTAAGGTATGGTGAATTTTTGCTAAACTTTAAGTGGCGTCATTGTAACTAGGGTGAAATAGTTAGAATTTCATAGTCAGAAATTGATTCAAAAAGAGATTATACTGAGCCTGCTCGCCAAAAACAATTTCCATCACGTTTATTTGGTGAACACTGACATAATAATAAATTGAATTTAGTATAATCTATTTGAAGAATATACATGGTCTTGATTCGATCGTTTTGGTAATAAAAACTGCCTGCCACTGAGGAAAGAAAGGATATACTGACCTTTTCAAACAGTTTTATTAGGGGAAAATTACAAATATTTAGAATTTTATAGGCATTGAAAAAGAGATCCACTTGGTCAGTTTAATTCTGTAAAGAGTGTAGTAAAATAAGATGTCTTTTGATACAGTTATGTGGAACTTAACTGCTTATTTAACACTTGCCTCTGAGTTGTATATTCTTTTGAAATAACATCTGTTTCAGCTGGTGTCTTGACTAATTCCAAAATGATTGTCAAGCATCTAATTCCAAATACATACCCAGCATGATTGATAAGATAAATATCTCTCCTAGTCACTGGCTTAAAAAAGAAAGAAAGAGAGAGACAAAGAAAGCAAGCAAGAAAAAGAAGGTTAGCTTGTCTGAAATTCTAGGAAAAACAACAACAACAAAATATCAATTAAGATACTATATTTTGGTGGTGAATGTTAATTATGCAAATAAGGGAGGAATAGGGCTGGGAGAGCTATATGGGTAATTCTTCAAACATTGGTTGTTTTCTTATAAACTTAATCTGCATATAGTTAAAGCCAAATAGAAATATGGTTGTTAATTCACTATATTTATGGAGACATTTATGTATATTTTATGAAGACAATTGGATCATTGTTAAAAATCACAGCATATTTCTTTTGCAAATAATAAGCATAATATTCACAATAAAAATAGAGACCCAACCTCAGAGAATAGATGAAACGGCACTTGAAGGCACCAACCAGTTCTATTCACAAACTGTAATGATTATGAAAGCATGTGAGAAGATTATAAACAAAAGATGCATCTGAGCCCACCTGACTTCTTAGGGTTTCTCTTCCTTTGCATGGGGGCAGGGAGATAAAGGCAAGGTGAGGGAAAAGGTCAGGGTGTTATCAGTGCTAAAGGGCCTAACTGAGTTGAAGAAAATCTGAAACAAGGAATTTCATAATTTTTATCTTCTGCCCCAGAAAGACTATTAAACAATTTAATGCCAAATAGAATACCATAATTCAACTGTTCAGCAAGATAACCCTATCTAAATTTAACTTCTTTTTTTAAAATTTAAAAAATTTTTAATTTATTTCTAGGAGAGAGAGACAGCGTGAGCAGGGGAGGGTCAGAGAGAGAGGGAGTCACAGACTGAAACAGGCTCCAGGCTCTAAGCTGGCAGTCAGCACAGAGCCCGACGTGGGGCTCGAACCCACGAACCGCGAGATCATGACCTAAGCGAAAGTCGGATGCTTAACCGACTAAGCCACCCAGGCGCGCCTCTAAATTTAAGTTCTTTATCACAGCAATATTAATGTGCCCATTAGGCTGGCTTTATTCTGCACCTGAGTCACTGGGTTTTGCCTCCTCCTATACCTGTTTCTGAAAATTTTGTTTCAGAAGGGCCTTTGTGGCAGGCATGATCATGTTTAACAAAATCTCAATGTGATCGTTAATTTTATGTGTCAAATTGGCTGGACCACAGTGCCCAGAGATTTGATCAAACATTATTCTGAATATTTCTGTGAAAGGTTTTAGATGAGATTAACATTTAAATCAGTAGACTTTGCGTAAAGCAGATTACTTTCTAAAATGTGGGTGGGCCTTATTCAATCAGTTGAAGGCCTTACAGAACAAAAACTGACCTTACTTGAACAGGAAGGAGTTCCAGTAGTCTGCCTTCGGACTCGAGCTCCCCTCTGTCACCTTGTTCCCTGAGTCTCCAGCCTGTTGCTCTGTTCTACAGATTTTTAATTTATCAGCCTTTCCTATTACATAACACATTTCTTTATAATAAGTCTCCCTCTCTACATATTAACATACCCTGTTCTGGTTTTTGGAGAACTCTAATATATACACAATAAAGTTTCCTTTCACAAATCCGTAATTATTAGGAAAAGCTGCAAAACTCTACAAGGAAGATTTCATTTAGTCATAACTGGGATTACTCTAGAAAACTGGCAAAACTCAGAGGTGTTTAGGATGCAAAAGCAAATTAGCCCTTAGAGTTATTCTTTTATTCTTTGGTCCTAGTTTATAAATTTATCAAGTCCAACTTTGTTGACTCCTATGATGATGCTATCTACTTGTTCTCATGATATATATATATATATATATATATATATATATATATATATATGCATCAAGAGAACTCAGAAAGCTCTGCCTCTGTCTGGCTCATCTCTTGATTGGGTCTGATAATTCTACAAACTTCTAGGTGGATATAAGATTGGTTGTTTCCCAGAATCTCCTGGTGCCTAGCTGAAAAATGCAATTTTTGCCTCAGAACCGGAAGAAATAATGACAAAGGTACAGAATGCTATTTCACTAGAAATAAGCTTACTTTCTCCCCACCTTCAAACTTTTACTATGGGACTCCCTAATGCAAACTCATGTTCTAAATGGCAACCATATTTCTTGCTATAGAGGCATCATTCCAAGGCTCTGGCTATACTGATTGAATTAGAACAGTCTCACATACGTCTCTGAACTCCATGACAAATATTTATGCTCATTATATGATATTAACTACCTATATTTAATGGCCTATGTCAGTTTCTTTTCTGACACCACATTGGATGTTTTAATTTGGGCATGGGATTTCTTTCCAAGAGTAAAAATAATTTATATCCTACTCATAATTAAAGTTGTGAGCTCTTAGTCATAAATTGTACTTTATTTATTTTTATTAAAGAGAGCACAAGTTGGGAGTAGGGGCAGAGGGAGAAAGACAATCTTAAGCAGGCTCCACTCTCAGCATGGAGCTGGATATGGGGATTGCTTGATCCCACAACCCTGGGATCATGACCTGGGCTGAAATGAAGAGTTGGACACTCAACCTACTGAGCCACCCAGTTTCCCCAATGAATTTTATTTTTAACAAATCCTTTATCAGTCATTCCACTATCCTAATACTAAAAAGTCAGAAAGTAAACTATTTTACTTATAGCAAAAATACTGAAAGAAATGTGTAACAGCTATGTAGATATATGGATATGGATATATATCACAATAGTCCTAAAAAATTCTAATATGCATATACCCATATATATATAGACATATACGATACATATATATATATGGCCATACATATCTGTGTGTGTTTATGTATAGGTATATATATGTTTACATATCCGTGTGTGTGTGTGTGTGTGTGGCTATATATATATGGATATATATGGATATGTAAATATATATATATGGATATATATGGATATGTAAATATATGGATATATATATCCCGGTAACAGTCCTAAAATTTGTAATGCCTATTATTATCCAAATTATAACCTAAGAACTTAGTTAAAAGAGAAAGTTATAAAAAATAAAATCCTTGGACATGGTTAGGTACTTTACTCAATAATACTTAAGTATCAATTCCTACTTATTGAACATGTGTTTTCTCCAGGACTTCTCAGACACTGATTTTGATCGTCTTAATCCTGAATCTCTTGGTGGATGCAACATTTTAGCATGTGTGTAGCTATTTCTACATCTAATCCAAGATCCCTTTGGGTAAAGACCCACTTGATTGTAAATTCTGTGTTTCAGAGCTTAGCACCTCCACCCCCAAATTTTCAGTTCCCATCCTGATCGAGGCAATCAACGTGATAACCTCACTTGATAAAACAACACCTGGTTGAATGCCCCAATTCTGAAAACTCTAATATCTAATTATCTGCGTTCACTTCACTCTCATGAAGACTTTTGCTCTTCAAAGGTTCCTGGCCTTCAGTTATGCATTACTGTCCCTCTATTTCTGAAATCACAGACTTATCTTCTGATTCTGAAATTATTTCTAGGTTAATCTGTCTGCGTTGGTGTGGAAGTGCCCATTATTCATCTTCTCATGGAGTATGTAAAAGGTTTTATGAGACCCACAGTGAAGACCTAGATTGAGATATTGAATTGAACCACAGTGTTGTCAGCCTTCGCCTTCCAGGTACTGTGACTGCTGGGAGTCTCCCTGCTCTGACCCTCTTACTAGAAGACCTGTGTGGCTGGCTATGAGTGACCATCAGAACTTGACTTTCCCTTCATCCTATTCACATTCATTTGAGCTGCTGAAACTCTTTCTCACGGTATTCTGCGTTTCTTGTACACCAGAGAACAAAACTTTTATTTTATTTTATTTTATTTTATCAGGCTAATGAACATAAATGTAGAAGATTCTGGGTTTCTATAGTCTTTCATCATAAATGACTGTGTCAGTAATCTTTTTAAAATACATCAACAGATGACCAATTTCTCAAAGGTAACCTTATAAGTTCTTACAAATTAAGTTTCTTCATTTTCTGTTATATTGGTTCACTTTCAATAATATATACTTAGCAGGTGTCTTCTGGAGCCTTTATGTTCGTATAAGGATTTCTGAAAAAAGCATTGTAGTATCTTGGTTAAGGCTGTTTTGAACCAGACTATTTGGAAATGAATCCCAGCTCATTCAATTACTAGTTGTGTGGCAATATCCAGGTTAGTCTTCCCAGGCCACAATTTCCTCATCTCTAAAATGAGAGTGAAAATAATAATAATAATAATAAAATAATAGTACCTGTATCATAAGAGGGTTATTGGGATTGACTGGCTTATCACTCAGGTAAATTCCCAGTAACGGTCTAAAGCATGGTTGAATTATGTTTTCCTTTGAGAGAGTGCTGTGTTATTGCTTTCAGCTCATATAATTATACTTTTTATAATTGATATGATCTAAGTTATGTTCAGTTTTTAAGAAGGTAGTTAAGTGATTGTATGCTTAAAGTTAAAGAAAACACCTAGATTTATTTACTCAAGTTGCTCTTATATTTTGAGAGATTCGTTTTCTTGATTTCCAGTTCCTTAAGGTAGGACTACCACTTTATGCTTGGGAAAACATACCTGGTATTCACCCAGTGTAGTAGTGTATTTTTCCACAAGTATTTTATCTGTGAATTTTGCAACATACTTTTTATGTTATTATATGTCATTAATAAAACAGCATGGTAATCCAAGTTCAAAGTCAGAACCTTGGAATAAGAGCTTTTCAGTCAGGATAACATTCACTTATTTAGCAATTAGTTCATTTATTTATATTTACTGTGAATCACATAATTTTAGCCGACATTCTAGCCACACCTATTTGGTTTGTCCAAAAGGATACCATAAAGGGTGCTGCCAAATCCTTCTACAGTCTGATTACTTCTCAACTTCATAGCTATATCCCTTTCAATCTCTCATCTACACCATTGCTGGTCTAGTTTGCTGGTCTCCCTGTTTCTACCTTTACCCTGCAGTCTATTCTCAATACAGAAAGTAGCGTGTTTAAAACCCAAGTCTGATTATGCCATTCTTTTGCTCATAACACTCTCATGCCTTCCTGTTCCTCTCAGAGAAAAAGCTAGAATGCTTGCTACTATCTGTACCTGGTCTCACTCACTATTACTCTTGGATTCCCTACTCTGGTCTGGCCTATTTGCTCCATCTCCTGCCCAGCCCTGCCCCTCACTGCTGTTTAACCTTCTATCTTCATCACATAAGCAGGCTGATGGCTTTCTTCTCTGCCTGGAACACTGTCCCGAATATTTCTAGGTCTCCAGCACATTCTCCTTGTTTTTGTTCAAATATTCAATTTTTAGTAAAACTGACCATGAACAAAGATGGCTACACTCATTATGGCATGATATTTAATAAGACTGTGATTTCTTATTATTTTTTCTCTAATAAAAAATACTGTCAATATAATGAAGGAGCATGTTATCCCCAAAGAGTAGGCAGTCTTTTGGCAGATAGACACATGAAATTTCTGTCTTATTTTATAAATTAGAAAATCTTCTCCTGCTAAATATCAGGGACATTTTCTACGTCACGCTGGCTTCTGGCTTTTGTTCCTTCTCATAAGAAAGGAACCAAAAAGCTTAAGTATAGAGCACAATTATAAGATGAAGTTTGTCATTAGAATTAATTGCCAAAGTCATTTCTATTGGCTCAGCTAGGTACAACTTACAGAACTGATGTAATAATTGGCAAGGTGTCAGGCATATTAGGGTTTTAGAAAACCACATTTCATAAATGATAATCATAATTATGTTGATCTAGAAACTGGAAGCAGAGATTTACTAGAAATTAATTTCGACTCACTAAAGTGAAATTAGAAATATAACTACATTTGTTTTGAGTAACACCCCTTTTCTTCTCTCTTTTTTTTTAAATGTTTTATTTATTTCTAGGAGAGAGAGTGAGAGACAGCGTGAGCAGGGGAGGGTCAGAGAGAGAGGGAGTCACAGACTGAAACAGGCTCCAGGCTCTGAGCTGGCAGTCAGCACAGAGCTGACGCGGGGCTCGAACCCACGAACCGCGAGATCATGACCTAAGCGAAAGTCGGACGCTTAACCAACTAAGCCACCCAGGCGCCCCAAGCAACGCCCCTTTTCTGTTACTTTGGTTTAAATACATCTATGCTATGAAAAGCAAATGGAGGGTTTTACTCCTGTGGGCTAAAATAGTAGGGATTTCTGTGTATGCCTTTATGATTATCAGAATGAGATATGATAGTGCCATTTTTAGCTTGCCATTATCTGTGATGTACGTCATCCTAACACAATTGCTTGTAGGGCATATGTCAGAAATAAGTCACACCTATCTAAAACAGCTATTTCATGGGGCGCCTGGGTGGCTTAGTCGGTTAAGCGTCCGACTTTCGCTTAGGTCATGATCTCGCGGTTCGTGGGTTCGAGCTCCGCGTCGGGCTCTGTGCTGACTGCCAGCTCAGAGCCTGGAGCCTGTTTCAGCCTGTGACTCCCTCTCTGTCTGACCCTCCCCTGCTCACGCTGTCTCTCTCTCCCTCTCCTAAAAATAAATAAAAAACATTTAAAAAAATGTTTAAAATAAATAAATAAATAAATAAAACAGCTATTTCACTAGGCAAATCTCTCCTGGCGGTGTTCTGCATGTGAGTCTCAAAATGTTCTAACCATAGAAAATGAAGAACTGAAAATAATGTAAATAAAAAACTTTGATTAGAAAAAAAAAAAGTTTAGGTAGACCTATTGTTCTTAATGTCATTTAGCATAGACCATAGCAAAATCTTAACATACTTAGTTCTACATGATAATAAAATCAGAAAAGTTTTTCTGTGTTTTGATTTTTGTTGTCATTTTGTTTCTCACCACCCTCCCAAAGGTTTTTATGTATCTTATATCCTGTTTTTTAAAATCATGCATTTGCCATTCAAGAGAATTTTGCTCTACCTAGCGGTACCGCTTTATTAGGGAACAAATACCTTAGAAATTGTTCAAAATCAAACTATTTCTTTTTTTTTATTCCAGTTAGTGATAACATTGTGCTGAAAACAGACATGTTTAACAACTTGAACACTGCATTTAGCACTTAACATTGTTCTTACTGTCTGACAGAGGCTCTCTAACTATGGTGTAATTGACTCAAGAAATAAGTAAATGCATTGTATTTTCTAAATTATTGTGTGTGCAGTAGTTACGGGTGATCTTAAAATGTTGTAAAATGGAAAATGACATTTTATTAAAACTCTTCTGTAGCTCCCTACTGCACATGAATTAAAATACAAATTTGCCCTTTCCCTAGACTTACGAAATCTACTCAAACTGACCACTTTTCCTTCTTCTACCTCATCTGGGCCATTACTAAGCTCTAAAACCAGTAGTGGCCTTTCAATTATTTGCCCAACCAAACCCTTTCCCAACACAGAGATTTATAAATGCCATTCTCTTTATCTAAAAAACTTTTCCTTATTAAAAAAAAAAAAGAAGACTATAAACATTTCAGGTCTCAGCTGAATGTCCTCAGAGAGTGCTGATCCCACCCCAGTTGTCTGCCATGGTTCAGATAGTCCTGTCCATTATTCTCTATTTTCAGCATCCTGTTTATTTCCTTCAAGGCACATATGGTTATTTATAATATTTTATTGACCTGGTTATGGTCTCTCACATAAAGTAAAACGTAAGTCCCATGTCTAAATAGTCCATGCCTGAATAATCAGCTTTGAATCCCCAGACTTGGCACAAAGAATTTGAATAAAAACTGATGGTTGTCTTTATATTTTTAATGCTTTTAATTACAAAATGTTCAAACATGCACAAATTCAGGAAACTCATGAAATCCACATCCTCCATATTTGAAACTTATTAAAATTTTCCCACTTTTCCTTCCCTTATATTTTTTACATGGTTCCGTATTTTCCTTTGATAAAATAGGATTATAGACACTATGTCACTTCCACAAACATTTCTAAAACATATCTGTAATTATTCAAATCCTCAGGAAATATTTTTACCAGAATTTTTTAAAAATCTGTGAAATTAGATTTATAGTTGATTTGTGCCTAGACTGTGATTTGTTTGTATTGTTTGGAAAAATGTACCTTTTCTGACATAATCACAATGCTACCATCATAACAGATCCAATTAACAGTAGTCTTTTGGTAACATTTAATACCCAGTTCAATACTCCATTACCTCATAAATATCTATTCAGTTTATTTATTCAAATATATATTAAAACAAAGTCCCAAGTGTGGATTAGCTTATAAATCTATTTCTGTATCCACATCTGAAGTCTTTTTAAACTTTTTGTCCCCTGCCACTGTCTTACACAGCAGCAGTAGGTAGCAATGGTCTTGTATCGTGTCCCCTATTGTGTAGCTGTTTTCTCCTTTGTGGCATCATCCAACTTGTCTTCCTACCTCTCATATAAATATCCCCAGAATAGATGCTATCTCTTGAAGCTAAATTCAGGTTTCAGTTTTGTTTTTTGTTTTTGTTTTTTTTAATGTTTGTATTTATTTCTGAGAGAGAAAGAGCGTGAGCAGGGGAGGGTCAGAGAGAGGGAGATACAGAATCTGAAGCAGGCTCCAGGCTCTGAGCTGTCAGCACAGAGCCCGACGTGGGGCTCGAACCCATGAACTGTGAGATCATGACCTGAGTCAAAGTCAGACGCTTAACCGACTGAGCCACCCAGGTGACCCCAGGTTTAAGTTTTAACAAGATTGCTCCACAGAAGTCACCATGTGCTTCAAATTGCTTCATGTCAAAAGGTACAGAATGATTTGTTACCCTCTGAGGCCAACATGAAAGTTGGATTCAGGTGTTGGCGCCCTGATTATTTAGATTTTTGTATCCAGCTTTTCACTAGTGAGGCACCTAGGTGGCCCAGTGGTTGAGGGTCCAACTTGGTTTAAGCTAAGATCATGATCTTATGGTTTGTGAATTCAAGCCCCACATCTGTCTCTGTGCTGATGGTTCGGAGCCTGGGTGGGATTCTTTCTCTCTGCTTCTCCCAGGAGCATGCTTTCTCTCTCAAAATACAAACAAAACACAAATTTTTCACTAGTGAGATCATTGGTGGTGATTGCTACCAAAATTAATTGTGGCTTAGGGTGTCAATATGGAGATTTTTCTAATTCTATCTTTACCTGTGCATTTGTTAGCTGAGATTATTCTGAATTTGCTCTGGGTGGTCATTGGGCCTCATTTGCTCATGTCATGGGGTTTGTGGGCTTACTATTGTCCAGCTTTGTTGAGATCATTCATGTGCTATTTTTCTCTGATTTTTTTTTTCTTTCTTTGGGTCTTTCTGCTTAACCCTCATTCGGTTTGTTTTTTGAGAGGGAATTTTGAGGAGATTAAAACAAATTACGTTGTTGGCAGTGATCACCTCTATGTCACCTTCCTTCATGTTTTAAAGTCTTCTTTTACCTACTTTCTGGGTGCATTTCCCGTCTCCATTTCTGTTCTCTTTCTTCCCTTCTAAACATTTCTGGTCTAATAGGCAATTTAGTTTTTCAGTGGTAAAATGGAAGGGCAGATCTGATTTTGCATATATAAAATGTAGTTAATTACACAGCTGTGTGTAATTACAGGCTCTTCTTTGCGAAAAAAACTGAAACTCACTTCTCAGTTTAAAAGATGATCCGTAATGTCATTTTAATTTATGAAAGGACCCAGAATAAGTTCTGGCCTCGGGAGGTCCCAAGGTATTTCTCGAAGTCAGTTCTTTTTGTCTATTATTTATTTTCACTGGAAAGAGCACTTTGTTCTTTCCCTGATAGTCCTTGGTAGTGTTAGAATGTCTTCTAAAATTCCTTGAAAGTTATTTGAAATCTCACGAGAGGTTTTTACAAATTAGATTTTTCATTTGTGGAGTTAAGTTTCTAGTTCAGTTGTATATGTATTGTGATCATTTGTATCGTTCAGGTTTCAGCCTTTTATGGTGTTAAAATGTGTGTATCCCCACCCCCATGCCAACCTGTGCTATTCACCCTGTGTGAAAACACTACCGATTCACAGCAGAGCTTGTCACCTCATTAATATTGACTTCTCCTAGGGACTGGGTACTTGTGTCTAAACCACCCCAAGCACTCAATGAATAAGGCCTAAAATTAGATGTGAGAACAGCTGGAAATATTTTTATATTTGTTTCTATAAACTGCCTCCTTCCTAAGGGCAGAAGTAAAAGGTCATTAAACAAGGCCTTTGGAATGAGAAGGAATTTTGTCATTTACTTTGGGTTTCAGGATTGCATTATAATTACTAGAGCCACATTCATATCCTTTCCATCAGATAAAACTTGCTGAGCTGTATATTTGGACTTGCAAAGTATAGGTAAATTTTACCAAACTAAGCTAAATGGTTATATAGAGTAGCCAATAAAGATCACTGAAGAATAAACTGGAGCCAGTTATAGGTTACAGTGTCTGTTTTCACTGCAGAAAAAATATTGACATTAAAAGGTAACTGAAAGCCCAACAGGCTTCCTGCATCAAAGTATGATTTGAAAGATGTTACCAAAACCAAATTTACATCGAAATATCTCAACCTCAGGTGACCACTCATCCTTTCCTGAAAAATTCTCATCAGGATTCATCAGTATCTGCATTTTCCACATGACCCATCTGCAGATATTGAAACCCTTCACCCAATATTATATTTATTATAATGATGTAACTATAATTACATATTACATGACAATTTTAAAAATATTTTATTAACCACAGAGGAGAATTATTTCAATACACATTAAGAAATTTATCCCTAGTTATACATTAAAGAGAAAACGAACTGCAATGAACTATAAAACAGCATTCAGTAGGACACTGGTATTTTCACTAATAACATGGGTATTGTCATAATGAAATGATCATACATTATAGGATGAGGCAAATAAGTAATTAAACTAATGGCACATGGAACCAAGGTTTAATAGATGCAAACAGGAAATTTTTATTTTTAATTATTTTTTGAATGTAAAAATATATATCAGGAATAGAACTCAGTGATTCATCACTTCCATATAACACCTAGTGCTCATCCCAACAAAAGCCCTCCTTAATGCCCATCCTCCCACCCACCTCCCCTCCAGGAACCCTCAGCTTGTTCTCTGTATTTAAGAGTCTCTTATGGTTTGCCTCCCTCTCTGTTTCTATCTTATTTTTCCTTCCCTGTTTCTAAGTTCATCTGTTGCATTTCTTAAATTCGCTAAGTTGTTTGGCATAATACCCTCTAGTTCAATGTACGTTGTGGCAAATGACAAGATTTCATTTTTTAATTGCTAAGTAATATACCATTTGTGTGTGTGTGCGTGTGTATCACATCTTTTTAAATCCACCTGTTGATGGACATTTGGACTCTTTCTATAATTTGGCTATTGTTGATAGTGCTGCTATAAACATTGGGGTACATGTGCCCCTTCAAATCAACATTTTGTATCCTTTAGATAAATACCTAGTAGTGTAATTGCTAGGTCATGGGTAGTTCTCTTTTTAATTTTTTTAAGGAACCTCCATGCTGTTTTCCAGAGTGGCTGCACAGGTTTGCATTCCCAGCAACAGTGCAAAAGGGTCCCCCTTTCTCTGCATCCTTGCCAACATCTGTTGTTTCCTGGGTTAATTTTAGCCATTCTGACTGGTGTGAACTGGTATCTCATTGAGGTTTTGATTTATATTTCCCTGAAGAAATATTTTAAATAGTTGGTCAGAATGTCTGTATCCTTAAACTTAAAAATATCAGTATAAACTTTTTAGCTACAAAAAAAAAAACCTTAATTACTGAAAAGGGCTGGTATCCCATCGCACTAGCAGTGATTATCCCCTCATCTAGATATGGCCTCCTAATTCTGTTTTTCATAGAAAGCAAGCAGAATGACCCAAAGAAATGGTTGGCCTTCGATCTAGCTGGGAAGGAAATATACAGTGTAATACCAGAAAGCAAATCAAATACTGCTAGTATTGTGCTAAATGGAAATGAGCCAGTTTAAAAGGATATCACTGGTTGAAATGGACAATTTGAAGGGTACCTGGATAGCTCAGTTGGTTAAGCATCCAACTCTTGACTTTGGCTCAGGTCATGATCTCAGGGTTCTTGAGTTGGAGCCCCACGTCGGGCTCTGTGCTGTAACAGCAACAACTCAGCTTTTCTCTTGTCCTCCTTCCCTGCCCCTCCCCTGCTCACACACATAGTCTCTCTCAAAATAAACATGAAAAAAACCCTTTTTTAAACTGGACAATTTGAGTACCACAAAGAATAATGACTGCACTGGATCAAAATCTATCAAATATGTTAACAATCCATAATTTCAAAATGAAAATAAAACAAATTGGTCATCTGGAAATTTTTCTAACACATCAATTTCTTACTGTTCTGAAAGCTCGCACATAGGGGCAAAGAATCAAGAATACCATACTGCCTGCTCCTCATGAAGGACAGATGCTCTTAGAATATAATTCTTACTAAAGAACTCAAAACATTTTTAAAACTCAACAGCAGAGGTGGTGACATTGAGAGGGGATGATAAGTGAAGCAAACTGTACTATCAAACATTTATATAATGAAATTTTTAATGTGCCAAAAAAAAATACTAGAAAGGGTGAGGGACTGGGGAGAAGGTGTTGGTTCTATGTGTTTAGGGGTTAGAGAGTGAAGCCACCGCTGCATCTCTGGACAGCAGGGGAGGTATGAAACCACATTGGGGAGGGACAATGAACAGATTGAGGAGGTTTACCACTGTGTCTGCCACATGAGAGTAGCTCAGATTTATTTATGAACAGACTAAAGAAAGAATATGAACAGATACGGTTGGAAGTTTTGACTTCATTTATATCCTGAGTAACCATGGAAGGTTTTTGAGAAATGGATGAAAATATATCCATCTGTTTTGCAACTGCATTTCTGCTGACAAAGTGGAGTATGTGGATGAAGAGGTTAAACCTTGCTGGCAGAGAAGTGAGTTGGTGTGTTAGGAAATGATTCCAGATAATAGAATGAGAGGATAAACAAGTAGAGTTATGTGGGAAGGCCAAGGAGACCATGGATATGCAAGGAAATGGAGCTTTAGAAACATCAAAATGAAAGAATGGAGCGAAGTAAAATATACCCATATATGTTTATTGAAACTCCTTAAGAAAAAAGGGATTTGTACCAAAATTACTATAAGGAGACTTTTCTCTTTGATATTTTTAACCAAGAGTGTGTGAGTGTGTGTGTGTGTGTGTGTGTTGGGGGAGGTTATATTATTTACTCTTCTTATCCATTGTTATGCTGAAAGTAGCCAGGGAATGAGGTCAGCTCAACATTTGCTTTTGCTCAAGGCTACATCCAGTAAATTAGTTCTTCCTCCAATTCAGGAGACGAATAAATCAATTACCCTTGCTGAAAGGTGGCTATCCTGAGTGATTTTAAGAAAAACTCAGGTCATTCTAAAGAAATGTCTGAAATAGTGACAGAAAGTTAAGAGCAAGATAAGCACTAATTTATGATCTCCTTCATCCCAGTGATGGTGAGCTTAAAAGAGGACAAATTTTATCACCAGGTCTTTTCAGGGTCAAAATAATAATTCAGTATTTCTATGAATATGCTGCATGGTCTGAGGTGAAATCTGTGTTTATAAGACAGATCAAAGGCTGAACCATAGAAGGTTCAACAAATAAGGACAACAGTATCCATTTTACCCCTGAGAAAGCTCTTTGTGCCTTTTCATATATAATGTCTTTCATGAATGAAAACCTAAGAGAAGTGGGACAATGGACTACGAACTAATTGAGGACTTTTTTTTTTTAATTCTTTGGATAAACTAGGACTTTATTTAGTGATTAGTAAGTTTCCTTGAAAAGGAAGGAGGAAGCAAGTGGTTAAGTTTGTTTACACATAGGAAAATATAAATACAGCAAAACAGAAAAAAAATCTAGCTTCATATCTGGGAAAGTCTGGATGTCTGTCTTTAACTCTTGGCCAACCTAAGAACAATCGGAGTTACGATGTGTTCTTCAAAGTTGGACATCTTAGTAACTACCGGGGGCAGTTTGCTTACTGATAATTTTTACCTGGCAAACCCAGTTAGATAGTCTGGCTTGATGAAGTGACCATAAAAAGACCACTGGGAACTCCTGCCTTGAGTAGGAGTGAGTGTGTCTGAGAAGTCTCATGAGTGCGTTCAAATAATGAAACTTAAAAACGTTGCTAATTACATTCTTGGCAAAAGAACATCAGGTAAGCAAGGGGACAAAAGAGAGAAACTGAGAGAAGTAGTAAGTTGGGGATTTGAGAAAGGAGTGCTTCAGCTTTAGAGCTATTTTGAATGGTACATAATTCACTTAAATTAAGCTCAAGATTGATGAAGAGCTATCACTGAACTCACTAGTAAGTGCTCATTAGGTCTCCTATCTTCATTCTTTTTCTTCGTTAGGATATACTGCAATAAGACGATAAACGAAGCCCCACACATTGCTGGATGTGTCCAGAAAAGGAGTATGATACCTAACAGACAAAATCAAGAACAGTGTAGTACAGGGTCAGTGAAGATATGGAGTGTGCTGCCTTCCATGTCCTTCACTGTGAAGCATTCTGGACAAATGTTCTTTTATTGTCTCTAAAAACTGGTAAGAAGGATCATTTGAGCCAATGAGCAGACAGGATCCTGATTTGAAAAGCTCTTATAATTCTGTCATTTGAGTTTCAGTCTAAAATTATGAGTCTCTTACCTTCCAAAAGAAAAAAATATCTTTTCAAATCTCACATGATGTATGCATGCCAACCTGGCATGAAAAATCAGACTTAATGCCAGGTTATTGGTATTTGATATTGGGTTAACAGACATTTCCTTCTGGACCCACATATTAGTGCTCTATACTGTTTTCTTATAGCTTAGGCAGCACATGATCAGTTATTTCTCATCACTTTTTGTAGCTATTACCTTTTTCACATTTTCAATGAAATGAAAAAAATTCCATCATTTCCAAATGATCAATTAACACTCCACTAATGATCAATTAACACTCCACTATAGAATAATCACAATTCTCCTTTTGACGCTCTAGAATCAATATGCAGTCAGAAAAACAGATGACAAATGACAATTCCCAAAGGTTTAAACTATGGAAAGGCAGAAGGAAACATTTTTAAAATTTCAAATTCCCATCTGAAATTATATATACACACTGATATATACAGTATATGTCTACACACTCAGAATTCTTTTGGTCCAAAAGTTGGATAACCCAGACTCAAGGCAGAGGATGTTATCCTCTGTCTCTTTATGTGAGAATCTGTAGTGTCACATTACAAAGGGAGGGAACAGGGCTGACTGAAGGTTTGTGGTCATCTTTGCCATCTAACACGCTAGGAAAATTCAAATAGAAATAAAGTGTAATAGACATTACATTAGATGGCTTAATACCCAGTACAATTTTCTACTGTCTCAACAGGTAATAAATGTTCATGTTGAAAAAAAAAAGTCTTGTGAAGAAAATTTGTTAGAATACTGGTTAACATTTTAATATAAATGAAATCAATTCTTAGAGATTTATAGAAAACTCTAACATTTTAATTTTCCTAGTATTATATAAATTTTATATTTATAAATCTAAATACAGATAAGGACATCGTTACAATAACCCGAGCAATAACCCTGAATTCTGATTTTTGTATTATAATCTCCTAGTGTATAAATGTTTTTATCATTTTATGTATTCCATTCTATAGCCTCTAAATCTAGTCCATTTTTGACAGGTATTGTGTCCTAATTTTCATTTCAGGAAATGTCACTCTTATATGAATAACTTACCTCTGTTTATACATATTAATTGGACTTAGTTAATTAAATTGATACCATGACAGAATACAGAAATTGACTGGTTAAAGGTATCTACTAGTCTGATAGATGGCTGTACATAGCAACATCTATTTTCAGGAGAATTTCAGCAAGCACAGAGTAGGCATTACCTAGAGACTTACCAGAAATATAATCATCACAGTAGAGTCAGTGGCCCAGGAGACACAGGAGTATCTAGGAGGGTACTTGTTTTGATGACCACTGGGTGTAGTATGTAAGTGACAAACCACTGAATTCTGCTCCTGAAAACAATTGTAAATACCTATGCACCCACTATAGGAGAATCCAAATCTATAAAGCAAATATTAACAGGCATTAAGGGAGAAAATTACAATATTACAGAAATAGTAGGGGAATTTAAAATCCCACTTGCATCAATGAAAAAATAGTGGTCTTGAACAACACATGAGACCAGAGGGACTTAAAATACATATACAGAACATTCCATTCCAAAACCACAGAATACACTTTTTACCCCGGGACATATGGAACATTCTACAGGATAGATCATATGTTAGCCCATTAAAATCCTTAATAGATTTGAAAAGGTTGAAATCCTATTTTGACCACATGGTACGAAATTAGAGATCAATTACAAGAAATAAACTGAAAAAACACTTGGAGCCTAAAAACCATGCTATTGAACAAAGGTATAAAAATATACCTGGATTGGGGCACCTGGGTGGTTCAGTCGGTTAAGCAGTCAACTCTGACTCAGGTCATGATCTTGTGGTTTGTGGGTTCGAGTCCCGCGTTGGGCTCTGTGCTAACAGCTCAGAGCCTGCTTCAGATTCTGTGTGCCCTTCCCCTGCTCTCTCAAAAATAAACATTAAAAAAATTAAATACATAATTATATATGTGTGTGTGTGTATACACACACATATATATACCTGATAACAAATGGAAACACAGTGGCTCAAAATCTGTAGGTGTCAACAAAAGCAATACTAAAAGGGAAGTCAATAGAAATATAGGCCTATCTGCAAAAATAAGAAAAAAATTATGATTAAAGTATCTGAGGAAGAAAAAGAAAACCCAAAGTAGAAGAAAGAAAAGAAAGTAGTAGAGATTAGAGTAGAAATAAATGTAAACTTATAATAGAAAATATCAGTGAAACCAAGGGCATTTAAACTTCTAGCCAGGCCCATCAAGGAAAAAGAGAGAAAGAAAAATCAGAAGTGAAAGAGAAGTTGTACACAATGTGAAAGAGAAGTTATATACAATATGATAGATACACAAATCATTATTAAACATAACTACAAACATGCCAATAAACTGGACAACCTAGAAGAAATTAATAAATTCCTGGAAACATGATTATGACTGAATCAGTAAAAAATAGAAAATATGAATAGACCAATTAGTAAAAAATTCCCAGCAGATAAAAGTCTAGGATAAGACTAACAGATGAATTCTATCAAACATTTAAAGAAAAGTTAATACATGTTCTCCTCGGCTGTCCTAGAAGAGAAAGAAATTATTCCAAATACATTCTCTGAGGCCAGGAAAACCAGACAAAGACACTACCAAAAAGAAAACTATAGGCCAATAACACTCATGAACACAGACCCCAAAATGCTCAACAATACATTGAAACATTCATTCACAGTGATTGAGATTTAATCCACGGCTGCAAAGATAGTTCAATATTCAGAAATCAAGCCACGTTAACAAAATGAAGAATACAAACCATATCATCATCTCAATAGATGCAAAAAAAGGCATTTGACAGCATTCAATATCCATTCTTGCTAAAAATGCTCAACAAAATAGGTTTAGTGGGAACATAATAAAACCCATATGTGGCAACCCATTAGATAATCTCATACTCCAGGAGGAGAAACAGAACTTCAAGTCAGGAACAAAACAAGATGTCTACTCTCCCCATTTTTTATTCAATACAAAACAAAGTCGGGGCGCCTGGGTGGCTTAGTCGGTTAAGCGTCCGACTTTCGCTTAGGTCATGATCTTGCAGTTTGTGGGTTTGAGCACCGCGTCCGGCTCTGTGCTGACTGCCAGCTCAGAGCCTGAGCCTGTTCCAGTCTGTGACTCCTCTCTCTCTGACCCTTCCCTGCTCACGCTGTCTTTCTCTCTCCTAGAAATAAATAAAACATTAAAAAAAACAAAAACAAAAACAAAAACAAAAAGTCATAGCCATAGAAATCAGGCAAGAAAAAAAAGTGTCATCTCAATTGGTGAGAAGTGGCTCGGTTGAACATCTGAGCCCTGCATTGGGCTCCATGCTGAACATGGAGTGTGTTTAAAATTCTCTCTCCCTCTCTCCTTCCCCCTGGTTAGCACTTTCTCTCCCTCCCTAAAATAATTTTAAAAAATGGTGAAGAAGTAAAATTCACTAATTGAAGTTTACATGACACTGTATAAACTAAATTTGATAAATGAATTCAATAAAGTTTCAGGATATAAAATTAATGTACAGAAATCTGTTGCATTCTACACTAACAAAAATTTATGAAAATTTCATTTATAATTGTACTAAAGAATAAAGTATCTAGGAATATACTTAAAGATTTGTACTCCAAAAACTATAAAGCACCAATAAAAGAAATTGAAGGCAACACAAACAAATCAAAAGATAGCCTATGCTCATGGACTGGAAGAATTAGTGTTGTTAAAATGTCCATACTACCCAAAGTAATCTATAGTATCTGTGCAATCCCTGTCAAAATTCCGATAGTATTTTTCACAGAACTAGAACAAAAAATCCTAAAATCTATATGGAACCACAAGACTTTTAATAAGCAAAGCAATCAGAAGAAAGAAGAATGCCAGAGATACAATCCCAGATTCAAAGATACACTAGAAATTTATAATAATCAAAATAGTATGGTACTGGCACAAAAACAGACACACAGATCAATAGAACAGGATAGCCCAGAAATAAACTAACACATATATCATCGATTAATCTACAACAAAAGAGGTAACTACACAATGGGAAGTCTTTTCAACAAATGGTATCGGAAAAACTAGACCACTTTCTTACACCATACACAAAAATAAACTCAACATGGATTAAAGACCTAAATGTGAGACCTAAAATCGTAAATATCCTAAAAGAAAATACAGGCAATAATTACTTTGACATTAGATATAGAAACAATCTCCTATATATGTCTCTTCAGGCAAGGGAAACAAAATCAAAAACTATTGGGACGACATCAAAATAAAAGGCTTTCGCATGGCAAAGGAAATCATGAGTAAAATGAAAAGGCAACCTACAGAATGGGAAAAGATATGGGATTAATATCCAAAATACATAAACTCACACACACACATCCAATCTGATTTTAAAATGAGAAAACTTGAGTAGGCATTTGTCCAAAAGAGATGCTCAAAATCACCAATCAGGAAAATGCATACCAATACCACAATGAAATTACCTCACACCTGTCAGAACGGCTAGAATCAAAATGACAAGAAATAACAAGTGTTGGCAAGGATGTGTGGTCACTACTCTGGGGGTTCCTCAAAAAATTTTTAAAATAAAAATACCATATGATCCAGTAATTCCACTTCCAGGTAGAATTTACTCAAAAATGTGAATCTGAAGAGAGAGATGCACCTCTATGTTTACTGCAGCATTATGTATAATAGCGAAGATACAGAAGCAACTTAAGTATCCATCAATGAATGGGCTCAGAAGATGAAAGGATAAAGAAGATGTGGTGTGTATGTGTATGAATGAAAAAGCCATAAAAAAAGAATGCGATCTTGCCATTTGTGACAACATGGATGGACCTAGAGGGTATTATGCTAAGTGACGTCAAAAACAAATACTGTATGATTTCATTCATATGTGGAATTTAAGAAGCAAAACAAACAAAAGCATATATAGCCCTATAAATAGAGTCAAAACGGTGATGCCAGAGGGCAGGGAGTGTGTGCGGGGGGGTGGGGGGGGAGAGTGGGTAAAATGGTGAAGGCTGGTGGGAGATACAGGCTTCCGGTTATGGAATGCTTAAGTCACAGGGATGAAAGGTACAGCACAGGGTAGATCGTTAATGATACTATAATAGCATTGTATGGTGACAGAAGGTAGCTACATTTGTGAACATAGCAGAAGGTATAGAGTTGTTGAAGAGTGATGCTGTACACCTGAGGCTAATGTACACATTGTGTCAACTAAACTTCAGTAAATAATAATAAAACCCCCAATTCTTCTAGCTCGACAGCTAATCCCATTTGTTCATAGTTTTCTCTGTTTTGTAGCTCTTTTGTTCCTCTTTTCCTCTCTTGCTATCTTCTTTTGTCTTTCCCTGATTTTTTTTTTGTGGTAATATTTGATTCCTTTCTTTGTTGTGTATTTTCTGTATTTTTGTATGGGGTGGGGCAGGTACCATGAGCCTAGCTGTACTGTAAATTTTGAAAACTTCACATTTGCCCTGATACCTCAACATCCCCACAAACAGGCTCTGAGCACTTTCCCTTCTTGCCTTCCCCTGACTGTGACCTAGTGACAAAAGGCAACAATGAAATCTCCCACTCTGCCCCCCTATAAAGACACACTTACCCTCATTCTTTTGCTGGGCCCTGCACCTGCTTGGCTGAGCCTGCCCCATTGGAGATTCTCCCCTATGGCCCCTGTACGGCACACTTTCTTCCCTCTTCTGGAACCTAGAAGTATAACAAAGCTTACTTTCATGTCACTCCCCATAGTGTTATTTCATGTCCACACCTGACTAATCATTTAAAAGATTTTTAAAGTAGCATAATTACTTCTTACAACACACCGAAAACATCTTATCATAGTACTTTAAGCTCATAACTTCCATTACATATAAAAAACTCTACTCTTTTACTTCCCAACTCCCTCACCTTTTTATTTTTGTGACAAAATAAATAATGTCATTGTAATGCATATTGGTAGTAATTCACATTCAGAACAATTTCATCTGCGGGTCGCAGATGGTGCTTTCATCTGAAGATAATAGTTGGGGAGATTTCTCTCTCCATTTGTGGACCAGTACAGTACTGCACAGAGTCAGCTGGGGTTAGGCTGAGGTACTGAGAATTGCTTAGATCTAGCCACTAAATGAAAACTGGTTAGGAAGTTGGATTTGACATTAAAGCTGCGTATTTGTTTACTTCTGTGAAAATATTTAATATCTCTATTGTGTTTCCAAACTTTTTAAACTGTTAATAATGCACATCGTAAATACAGAAATAACTGGAGAAGTATCTTTTTTTGTTGTAGTTGGTTTTGTTTGGTTTTGATTATTTAAGTATATATGAAGGTTCTCCTCCAGAGAGCAAGATTCTATTGACCTCAGTTCCTTTATCTATATATTTGCAAAAATTCTAGTGATTCTGATGGCTATCCCTGGGGAGACACCACTAATTTATGTAAAATTAGGCATGCTAGCAAACAAGAAGAAAAACCACATACAATCAAGTTATTCTAAATCCTTAAAATGTGATGTCTTGCAATATTTCTATTAAACAAGTGTCAAGAATGTTCTTTAAAAACTATTTTTAATCACATATTCAAATGAGAATCCTATGTGAAATGCATTTCAAAAAATCAGCCCTGTTGGAAGCAAGTCAAATGAGCACCTGGGTGGCTCAGTTGGTTAAGCGTCCGACTTCAGCTCAGGTCGTGATCTCACGGTTTGTGGATTCAAGCCCCACATCGGGCTCTGTGCTGACAACTAGCTCGGAGCCTGGAGACTGCTTCAGATTCTGTGTCTTCCTCTCTCTCTGACCCTCCCCTGCTCACTCTCTCTCTCTCAGAAATAAATAAAACATTAAAAAAAAAATTTTTAAAAAGAAGTCAAATGGTTCAGCTACCATTGTCTATTGTTACATTCTTTCCCTTTGCAAATTTTAAAGGCTAGGAGGGAAGGGTCTCAGGCCAAAAGAGATGAAATGTCAATGCCTACAGAAACTTTCAAGAGTTATTAATTTCACAAACTTCCTTTGTCAATAATCTTAAAAGGAGGGAAAGTTCTTCTGTCTTGATCTACCTTGGTTTACTTTTGAGCTTGTGTCTACAAATTTACTTATAAGATAGTTCTTAGAATTAAAAAGGTACACATTTTAATAGAATTCTAACACTTCCAAGCTTTACAACATAGTACAAGTCACTTGAACTACTGATATTGAATGCTTTCATTTATGAAATATTTTCTTGAGATTATATGAATGAATTATATGGAATTTTCAAATGGCTATTAATACAAATACATAGTTTTAAGAAAAATGCCACATTATAGCATTATAAAAGAAAAGAGAATCAAAGCTCACCTGGTATATGTATACTCTGCTCAGAAAACAATTGTTCTTATATCAGTAGAAATTTTTCTCTAATAAAAGTACCTTTTCCCACACAGTCTAATTGGTTCAATTTTCTCTGTTTCATCCCCCAGTTATTTTTAAGTCATAATCCTGGCCTCTTCTCTGTATTTTGGAACTACTAAAAACAAAGTAAAGACAAAGATTGCCAACAGACATTAGGAAAAACATCTAAATTGGAAACATTGACAAGGACTCATAACTACAATTGCTACCTCACAGTTCAGAGATTTGGATCGGGTTAATTTAGCTTTGGGGGAAGGAAAATAAGAACAAAATAATTTGCTCAGAGCTCCCCTAATCCTTACCTCTGATGACTACCTCTTGTAGACAAAAGATTTCCTATATACTACCAAATTCCAAATTCTTTGAGGTTTTCAAATTTAGTGCAAACTTTAAAACATAAAATCTGGGGGCGCCTGGGTGGCTTAGTGGGTTAAGCGTCCGACTTTCGCTTAGGTCATGATCTCGCGGTTCGTGGGTTCGAGCCCCACGTCGGGCTCTGTGCTGACTGCCAGCTCAGAGCCTGGAGCCTGTTTCAGTCTGTGACTCCCTCTCTCTCTGACCCTCCCCTGCTCACGCTTTCTCTCTCTCTCTCCTAGAAATAAATAAAACATTAAAAAAAAAAAAAACATAAAATCTGATTTTGTCAATCTGTCAAGACCAAGTCAGGGAAGCAGATCCAGTATGAGTGTTATGACATTAAGACATTTATTACAGCAAGTAGATATGACAGGAATCTAGGAAGAAATGGTGATGTGAAGTTCCCCAGAAGTGGACAGAGAAATGATCGTACTAACCAGCTTTACTAAAACACTGGTTTGAGTGGACAATTTGGAGCTTGCAGGAAAATGCAATGTTAATTTGCATTAACATTATGTAATGTGTGTGTGTGCGTGCATGTGTATATACACATATATACATACATATGTATCTTAAGCAGGCTCCATCCTCAGGTCAGAGCTCGACATGGTACTTGACACAGGGCTCAATTTCAACCCAGAATCAGGACCTGGGTTGAAATGAAGAAGTGGGACACTCACCCAACTGAGCCACCCAGGTGCCCCATGAAAACGAAGATTCTTAGACTTCAATGTGGGACTATGACAAGGAAACATGTGGTCTATGGGAAGCTGTTATCTCTGGGTAGCGGCTGCCACTGTGGGTCTGTTGCTAAGCATCTGCACATGGACCTGGTGCTGTAGTTTGCAAGCACATGCAATCAGTCACTTTAAAGTGAAGACAGTGTTTTACTTACATAGACAGTGAAAGGCAAAACAGCCAAAAGTAGGAGCTCCCTTGTCCTCACACACCAGCAAGGACAACAGTGAAACAAAAAGAGCCACGTGACTCCGCTGGAAGCTGTGCTGTATATTTGTTGCTGACGAGCTGGTTTTAGATTGCACCTGAGGGGTCTCAGTCTGCAGCTCTTTGCTGAGCGGGTAGAGCCACAAGCCCCATCCCTCATCAGACTTGCAGGGCAATGAGAAATGGCCTCATGACCACCTCCCGGAGGTGTAGGGAGGTGACCGGCAGACGATGTCAGCATTGGCCCCCCATCCTCTCATATTCTGGGAGAGTCACAAGACGTTCTGCCCACCCCCAAACCCCCGATAAGCTGCAATTGAAGCCTTTCCTTGATTTTTTTTTTTTTTTAAATAACAGCTACAGAATGTGCTACTCTGATTGCCTATCTCTTCCAAGTCCTCGGGGATTTGTGCCTGGGTCCTCAGGAGAGGGGTCTGCAGTGAAAGTTTCAAGTGCTGTTAACCACCAAAATCTCTATCAGAAATGAAAGTAAAAGACAAAGCTCTTCTGTGAATATTTGGTAACCTACAGAAGGATGGTATTCCCCTAAAGCTAGCAGCAAGAAGGGGAAGGAGAAAATGGTGAATATTTGAGGCAGGCAGAGGAAATTGATTCAATTTATATTAGCGCCTGGAGACATTCTGAACTAATTTGGAGGGACATCAGCACTGCTAGAGCCCCCTCAACTGTGATGGTTGATACAAGAAGAGAGTTTTATTGCTATTATTTTGTGGCTTCTGCATCCTGAGACTTGTGTGTGAGAGAAATTATCCATGCTCTTCTTTTTCTAAAAGAATGGCTTAGGACTTAAAATGTTAAACATTGAAAGTAGCACATATGAAAGATTAAGCGGACATTTTTATTCAATGTTTACACCATGGAAATTTATTATTATTAGTAGATCAAAATGAAAGGCATAGTTGGTGAGAACGGGTACAACATGGAAATGTCTGTCTGTGGGGTAAGTAGGTGCCAACACAGCCTTTGAATTTGAACAACAATCTGTGTAAATTAAGCATAAAGTTTAGGGTTCAAACCAAAAAACTACCTCAAAGTTAATTAGCATGAATTTTAACAGAGTTCAACTTTAAAAGAATTTTAGGTATTATTAGCAAATAGATTTTGTAGCAATAGCTTTAGCACCATCTATTCAGCTATACCACTTCTACTAAACATTAATCTTATTTTTTCCCCACTCCTTGTGCTGAGAGATTGAGTTTACAACCAGACAGTGCCCAGCCCATATACTAAAATGGAACGCTGACCCAAGCCTGCAACAACCCGCAGGGGAGGCCAACCTGCAACCTGTGGATCAACTGACCCCAGATGGTCAGGATGCGATGGATAGCTGACAGCTTCCCTAGACTCGTCCATTCCTTCCAACTTCCTTTCCAACCAGGAAAGCCAAGTAAATTCCCCTAACAAATCATACAGGGTGTCTCCCTTCTAGTTAGCCTGTCTCCAGCTTCTGCATGTCAACAGCCTTCAACAGAGAATATCTGAAGCTTTCTCTTTTGTTCACCGTGTAGCTTTTACACTCCTCTGCCTGTTTTTGAGTCTCAGCTAAAACCAAGTGATGCCAGCTGACTGCCTTGCTACATACAGCAAGCTCGAAATAAACAGCCTCTGCTGCTTCTCACTGAGTGAGAAATTTGTTTATTTCACAATGCTTATATATTTCCTGAGTGTAGTTTATATGAGTCAAGACTAGTGAATGACTTTGAAATAAACAAGTAGCAGGTTTAGAATCTTTAGAAGTGAATTGACACGGTGAAATAAAAACAAAATCTCCTGATAGATCTGATATTTATAAGCTGATAATTTATATTGATGGTGACAATATTTCAAGCCCTGTGCTAGATGCATCCAATGTCTAACCTCAATTATTTCAACATTCTGAAGAGCAGCATCCAGTAAAGAAATCAAGGCACAGAGAGGTTAATGTCCTTGCCTAAATCGAGTCATCAATGGAAATAGATTTCAAACCCATATGCATCATTGTCCCCAGCCTTTTTCCCCTGGATGACATTACTTTCAGACTCCCAAACACAGCATTGATTTCCCCAATAGCTACCATAGACCTGAGAAGCTAATATGAACTGCTTATTGAACTCCTCACTTGGTACCTATATAGTTCTCAGTCCAAGAAGATAAATAAAGGTAAAAGTAACTTAGTATATGCCCTGGAGAGCTCATATGGCAGGTACAAGGAATAAAATGAAATAAAACATTCCATAAATATACCTGTTTGTAGGATCACAGGTTATTAAAACAGTAGTAATTGAGATTGTAAGCTCTGACAATAATAGGAGTAAAAGGGTGAGGCTAACAGAATGAACTCCGATCACAACCGTGGGAAGAATGAAGAACAGTTCCGACACACATAGTCATCACAAGTCTTAGCAAGTAAATTCAAATGTGATATTTATTCCCCCAGCACTTAGTTTACCTGTGTCTGGGCAATGGTTTCCCTAACATACAAGTCCCCATGCCAATGCTGATTTGTGGAGCCCCCAATCCAGGACTTCTTTTTTTAACGTTTATTTACTTTTGAGAGAGAGGCAGAGTGCACGCGGGGTTGGGGTGCAGAAAGAGAGACACACACACAATCCGAAGTAGGCTCCAGGCTTTGAGCTATCCGCACAGAGCCTTATGTGGGGCCGAACCCACAAACTGTGAGATCATGACCTGATCCAAAGTCAGATACTTAGCTGACTGAGCCAGCCAGGTGCCCCCATGAGCTTCTTTATTAATTGTAGACAGAATGTTAAGAAACATGTCAAAGAAACAATGTTTCTAATCCCGTGGTTTTCAGTTCATTTCCTAAACTAAACCCTGTGCCAAATAAATTAGAATCTCTGAAAAGAGATGCAAGCTACACGTTGAACACTGCTATTTTAGGCCTACTCTAAAGAGGCTTTTTCATATTATGTATAAGACAGGCAATATTTAAAGATCAGTATTTTTTCTATTTGCGATACCAATAATCACTTGAAGTCCCAATTGCATGCATTTGACAACATATATTCAACTAAAATTAGCAATGATTCCATTTTATCCTGAAGTACCCAAAAGGTAAATAACATTACATCCTTTCCATTATTCAGTCTTCCAAGAACTGGAAACTTTTTGATATCTCACTATTGATTACTTGAATGTGGTAATAAATTATTATGTACAAAAATGCTCCACTCAATATTTTATGGTCAGAATGAAAGGCTTATTTGGAGCACAGAGAGACACAAACACTGTTAGAGGATAGAGAGTGATAGATGAAAATGCCTTACTCTAGCAGATTTGATGGTGCGGAAGGGCCTCTTTGACAAGATGCTGTGTCCCCCTCTGACACAGATTGCACAGGACAATGTGCGCAAATATGTGGGAGAATTTGGTTCAAGCAGAACAAGCAACAACGCAGAGGTAGGGACATGACTGTCCATTTTGTGAGTAACAAGGAAGCCAATCTGTCGAAAGTGAAAGAACAGAAGGATGGGTGGCTGGAATAACGGCAGAGAAGCAGCCTGGGGCAGATCTTACAGAATGTATGGGTTATGGTAAGGATGCTAAATTTTACTTTGATAAGGATAAGAAGTGTTGGAAGAGGGGCGCCTGGGTGGCTTAGTCGCTTAAGCGTCCGACTTTCACTTAGGTCATGATCTCGCGGTTCGTGGGTTTGAGCCCCGCATCGGGCTCTGTGCTGACTGCCAGCTCAAAGCCTGGAGCCTGTTTCAGTCTGTGACTCCCTCTCTCTCTGACCCTCCCCTGCTCACGCTGTCTCTATCTCTCTCCTAGAAATAAAAAAAAAAAAAAAAAAAAAAAAAAGAAGTGTTGGAAGATTCTGAGCAGAGAAAAAAATGACCTGGCTTTATTTGAAAAGGCTCACTGTGGTTTTTTTTTTTTTTTTCAAATTAATAAAATTTAATTTTTTGGCATGTCTTAGTTCACAGTAAAATGTGCAGGGAAGTAGAAAGAGTGCTAGTGTACCATGGGTCCCTCCACATACACAGCCTTCCCTGCTACTGACATCCCACACCACTGTGGTGTTTGGTCCTTGTGGCTTTTTTTTATGAAGTAAAGGCCTTAGGGAGACAGACTAGCTAGGAGGCTATTTTACTAGGGTAATATAGTCGTTTTTCTAGAGTAGTCAAATAGGATGATTGCTAAAATGAACTTGGTAAAGGTAGAGAGAAGTTTTGTATTTTAAATGTCTATTCACTGGGATATTAAGAATGCTTACAAAACACCAAAGAGGGAAAAATTTGTTCCATTACATGATTTCACCCCCCAATTTTCCCACTACCCCTCAATTTTTACTCAGTCTGATGTCCTTTTAATAAGATCAGAGCTTCTCCCCGGCTTATATGGAACTAAATAACATAAGGAAGAATATATTAAAATGCTCATTATGAATTCACATTTTCATCTTTGAGTAAATATTTACTAAGCCCAGCTTCAAACCAAGGGGCTGTTTTTAACAATTTTATGTTTCATATTAGTGAAAGACTTGAAACGGATATTCATTCTCAGCTATTATCTGTTAACCACTCTATAAACCTGGAATACCTCAGCTCTTCCCATTCTGCCTGAGGACTAGTTCTCTTCAAGAGGAGAAACTCAGGCTCCTGTGTGCCAAAATTTCAGTGAATCATAGTTCATTTTTCACCTGGAGAAATCAGCACTTTATGACTTATTAAGAATATATATATTTTTGGGGCGCCTGGGTGGCTTAGTCGGTTAAGTGTCCGACTTTCGCCTAGGTCATGATCTCGCGGTTCGTGGGTTCGAGCCCCGCATCGGGCTCTGTGCTGACAGCCAGCTCAGAGCCTGGAGCCTATTTCAGTCTGTGACTCCCTCTCTCTCTGACCCTCCCCTGCTCACGCTGTCTCTCTCTCTCTCTGTCTCCTAGAAATAAATAAAAAAAAAATTTATTAAAAAAAGAATATATATATTTTTTAAACATGACACTTGGGAAAGTGTCAGATTGCTTCCTCAACGGAGTGTTAGAATGACTGCAGCTTAGCTGGGGCCTTGACTATATAGCCTGTGGGAAACCTTGGAGTAGAGGCCTTGCTTACCCTACCAGGTTACTGACCAACAGAACCATGAGGTTAAAATGTGCTCTGTTTTAAGCCACTGTATCTTCGGATAATTTACGACACAGCAATAGCTAACGAATGCAAGTCATCTACCCCTACCTACACAGGAATAAACCTCAACGTGGCACCCTGGGGAGGGAATGAAGTTGGTATTTGTTTCAAAGGGGAATGTCAAATAGATCTTCGCTTCAGATATCTGCACAGGACTATGATCCCCTCAGTCAAATATTTAAAACTCAACTGAAAAGACACCTAATATGTAGCAGAAGATGAAATCTAATATCTTTGGCCTTCAGTGTCTTTACCCCTAACATAGATGTCTTCATAAATAATGCTGCCATTTCTTCATTTTGACATTTTATTTGCCTTTTTTGTTTTTAAAAAACCTGTACATTAGGCTAAGGAAGAAGAGTCAGATTGAAAGGATTTTATGAATTCTAAGCATCTATAAATCCTTTATGGGGGTTAGAGAGCCATCTAATAAATTCCACTATAAACACAAATACCTGAAAATAAAGCCTATTTTGTTTTCATTCTGCTTCATACAATTATGATGCAAGACAGATAGCAGAAGACAAACCGACAGATTGGTAAATTACTGGTTGACCCTAAAAACAAAAGGAAGCCTGCTTGGCTTGTCCTGGGCCTGAACTGCTTCTACTGGATTCCACTCCTTTGATTTCTACGATGCTCTATCAATACGGGAGGGGAAAAGAAAGAAAACAAACTGTCCCATCAAGATCTAAGGGATTGTGCAGCAGATATGGGGCCCATCAGGACAGTCTGTTCTTAAAGTGACAGAATAAGTGACTTCCCATGTGACAGTGAGAAATCACAGTGAGGTTATTTGAGAGTCAGAAGAGTCAGTCTGCCAAAGTGGCATCTCATCTGCTCATTCTCTACTATTAGGAGTACCTGTTTTTGAATCTCAAACTCCTTTTAAGCATCCTCAGTTACAATGCAAGTATACTTGGGAGGAGTCTTCTTATTTGTTATCAATAAAAAGTAGAAAGTAAATGGACTGGGTCAACAAATCATCTTCTAGGACACATCATCAGAAACAGTGGGTATGTAAATAATCTTCTCTAAGCCATGGCCATGGGAAAAGGACTGTCATCAACACTTAAAGTGCACAAAGTACAGTGAAATCTAGTAACTGTCAATTCTACTGATATGAATTTTGCAGCCACATATAAGCTTAAGCCTGCATTCACATTTGACTGCCTATCCTTTTCAGTTGGCTCATTTCTCTGAACCCATATGCTGCCCCAACACAGAGCTACATAGTTCCTTAGAGGAATAGAAGAAACTGAGAATACAGCAACATTGATCATTTCATCTGGAATCGGCTTCCCAGGAATCAGTGAGGCATCTATGAGAGGAAAAGACATACGGCCATACTTCTCCATTCTCAAAAGGCCTTGTGAGTACTTAAATTTATGGCTGAGAAGTGATTTTTGACTGAAATATAAAAGAGCAAGTTTAGAAGTAACTCAGGTAAATAGAAAGCAAGTCCACACCATTTTTCCCAATCCCTCAGAGCATCTATAATACTTAGATGAATAATGATTTTTGCAATCCAAATAGTTATTATATACTGATACTCTATTAAAAAATTTCACTGTGTAAGATTACCATTTACAAAAAGATTATCTCATAAATGGATTCTTATGGAATTCAGTTGGTTTGCTGAATTAAATAGCACGATACTTTTACTCTGCAGAATCAATGATCAAGGTATAATTTTTTTTTCCCCCAGCCTGGGAAATTAGGTCTGGATTAGGATTCAGAAATTCCGTCTTTGCCTTGAGGCTCCTCTACTCTGTAAATAGCCAGCCTTCCAGGGATTTCAATCTATTCAGGAAATCATTAACCACTTTTAGAAACATTTATCCTTTCCTGGGAGAAATGCATTTAAAAAGTAAAGGTATCTTCGGAAAACATTGTGTTGGATAGCATAGGAAAGACTCTACGTGATTTAAGATAACACAAACTGTCACTTCACTGCAGGCAATGAATCTGCAAAGACAAAATGATATTAAAGCTTCAATCTTAGGAGCTAAAGTAATGTCAGATTTATCTTTATCTTTGAGGACTTCTGCTGAGTTGCTAGAGTTCCAACTTTAATAACTATTTGGGGGTGCAGAGAACAGAATATAAAATCAATGACTCTCCTGAAATGGACAGGCGAGAGATGGGCCGTACACAATTGTGAGTTCTCAAAGAAGTATACCTCCCACTGACAGGGCAGAAGAAATGTACAAAACTAATTAACTAACCAAATAAGAAAAAAAATTTAAAGTCACACACAAGAGGCCAGAAAGGAATTTCGTTTTTCTAGAACTTGGTGTTGGGAGGGAAAAAAATAAAGATTCTCTCCTGAGAACGTGTAACCACAAGCTGGCATACAACTTTCTGGTGTGAATTCATGTTATACATGAGATCCAAACTAATCTCTAATGGAGACTTAATTTGTTCGGTATCCACACTACCTTCAAGATTTGAAATAGATCTTAAATGGAATATTTAAAATGGTCTCAGGTTACTGCTAACCCCAGGCAACTAGGAGATATAACATAAATCTTCTCCAGAGAACCCAGGTCTCAAAGCAAATCCAGAGACCAAATGCAAAGAAAAATCACCTGCCCAGAGTAAAAGCAAATTATTAAAAAAGAAGCAAAAAAATAAAAATACTCAAGAAAAGAATGCAACATGAGTGAGAGCTAGCTGAGCAGTAGAATGAGACACTCAAAGCCTTGAGATGTTGAAATTATCAGTCACAGAAAATAAAATAACCTTAGATAAATTGAAATAGATAAAAGAGAAGCTTGAAAATATGACCAAGAAACAGAGTATAAGGAATCCATATGGAGACATCAAAAATCATAAAGTCATCAATAAACTATCTGTAAAAAAAATAAAAAAATAAAATTAAGAATTAAGTTGAAGGGTAAAAATTTAAACAAAGTAAAAAAAATAGTAATAAAGTCATACAATTAACTAAATCCCCTTATAAAGAACCACATACATAAATTGCTGGCTATAGAATGAAAATGACACTGTAGTGCAATGAGGAAAGGGTTTTTTTTCAATAACTCGTGTTGGCACAGTTTGCTATCCATTTGGAAGAAATATGTATCTAGACTTTTTCTAGACATTCTAATAAAACAATTTCAGATAGTTAGTAGATCTACATGTGAAAGGCAGAACAAGAGAACTTCCAAAAAATAACATAGGAAGATATATAAATTATACTGGGATTGTGAAAGATTTTTTTAAACAAAAAAAGCTTTATCCATAATGAAAAATATTGAAAAACTACATTAAAATTAAGAATTTGTAATATCCAAAGACATTCTATGAGAGTAAAAAGGCAAGATGGAACCTAGAAGAAAATATTCAGGAATACCCAACAAAAGACCTGTACACAGAATATATATATATTAAAAAATCCTACAAATTCTTGAGGAAAATAACAACCAATTTAACAAATGCTCTGAAATCTTGAATAGGCATTTCAAAGTAGAGTATATACAAGTGGCCAATAAATATATGGAAATGTGTTCAATGTTATTAGTCACAAAGGAAATGTAAATCAAACCTATGTGAGATTCTACTATAGGTCCATTGGAATAGCTAAGATTATGAAAACTGACAGTACCACTGTGTGGATCACATAGAACAGCCTAGAATCTCATACACTGTAGGTGAAAGTGTAAATTCATACAACTTCTGAAAAGTATTTGGCAGTACTTTCTAAAGCTGAATATGAATATATACCATAACCCTGACATTTATCTAACATAATTGTGCATGTGTATACCAAGAGATGTGTACAAGAATGTTTGTAGCAGGATTATTTGTAATGATAACAAAGAGAGTAAGAGAATTCAAATATCCACTCATAGTAAAATGGATAAATTGTGATGTATTTATCCAGAAGAATAAAATGGCATCAAAAATAAGTTACTGCTACATGTAATAGATAAAGCTCAAAAATATTAAGTTAGGCTCATTGAATAAATACAGTATAATTCCTTCATATGGTATACAAGAAAAGGCCAAAGTTCATAATATTTAGTATAGAAGTTACCCTTTATGGGCAATTTTCTGACTTGATTTTAGGGAGATTTTATCTATTTTTTGATCAGGTGCTATTTTTTTTTAATTTAATATTTATTTTTGAGAGAGAGAGAGACAGACAGAACATGCATTGGGGAGGGGCAGAGAGAGAGGGAGACACAGATTCAGAAGCAGGCTTCAGGTTCTGAGTTGTCATCACAGAGACCGACAATGCAGGGCTCAAACTCACGAGCCACGAGATTATGACCTAAACTGAAGTTGGATGCTCAACCAACTGAGCCACCCAGGCGCTCTCAGGTGCTGGTTTTAGGAGAGTGTTCATTCCGTTGAAATTCTTTGCTCTATGTTCTTAGGGTTCATGTGTTTAAAAATGTATGACCTACTTGAATAAAAATATACTAAAAATTATAACACAAACATACAAATCACTTCATCCATGCTCATCTATTAATTCTTTCAATTTGCCAGATTCCTTTTTGACTATTTCAACTCAAACAGCTAGATGATCCATGGTCCCATGCACAACTATTTGGGCAGTGTGGCTGAGATCAGAGCTCAAACAGTGTGCTCTCTCTCTAATGTCCTAAGGCCCAGGAATTCTAAGACTAAGGGCTTACTTACCCTGATTAACTCATTGCTGCTTTTTTCTTATGACTCCAAAGTGCACATATTTACAACCAACTTTTGTACAATGTGTTCCTATTTGTAAAGATTTGTTTCTTCCAAAGATCTTCACAAACATGTAAAGAATATTTAGTTTTCATTCTATAAACAAGACTGATGTACCAGCTAAGCAAATGTCTTTTCTAAGATCATTCAGCTAATGTATGGTAGAGCATTTTCTACTTAGTTATAAAAATTTTATAAAACAATCTTAGTCATAGCCACACATCTCCATCATATTTCCTCATTTGAACAGGAAAACTCTAAAAAGTAGAGTCCATATGCTTTTCTTTAGTGTCATCCAGAATGTGTCATACAGCTATCAGGTCACAGGAGGTAATTAATAGGTGATTCTTGAGAGATGGCAGTATTCCATGGTCTTATATTTGAGTACCTAAAAGCACATCATTCTGGAAAAGACCTGGGTGACTAACGTGTCATCTCAGTTCCACAAGTGACCTTATGAGCATTCTGTCTCCTTTGTAAAATAGGCTTTTAACTTATTCAAAAGCCAGTTTTACGAAGGAAAAATAGGTGACACATAACTAGGCATTGGGATAAAAGACATTTTTTCATATTAATGCCACTGCTTACAATAATAGGAAATGTTCCATTGTTAGTTTTTAGTGACTTGCAGTGATTTAAAAACATATGCACTTTACAGAGTTAGTGCTTGCACAAAGCACCCACAATTAATACACAAACAGGAACAACAGAAAATCCAATAAAGCAAGTCACCAAGAATGTGTTCTGCTTATCTAATCAGATTCATCATCTTTCAATATAATGCTATAAAAGATAGGAAGTGAGCAAGGGCGGAACTAGTCAATATTTAAAGGGAATTTTCCAAAGGTAAATTCAAGAGACAAAAATAAAAACAAAAACCTATGAGAAGAAATGCCAGTATTTTCATTACTGGATCTTCTTCCTCTGAGTATAAAAAAGATTTAAAAGCGCCCTGAAAGTTACTGTAGTTAAGATACTTTTTCTGAAATGAAATGTAAAAGGAACAATCCAGACATGGTGGTCATTAAATTTCATGAGATGTCTTTCTGAAGGACAAGAGATTAAAAGCTCCCTCTCATTACCATACATATAGTTCATCTTAGTCCAATACCAAGCAGTTATAATTATCATTTTAAGAAATTCCTGACATACTTTAACAATTCTGAGATAGAATCAAAGTAAATATCAGTACAGACTATTCTAGATCTTTATCCACAAAGTATCAGAACTCAAACACATTTCAACTACCCTAGGAGTACACAATATTCCTCAACCATCACCACCATACAGATTTTTTTTTCAATGACAGCAATGGTGGAAACTAAAAATTTTCCCTAATATAAAGATTTTTTTTTTATTGAAAGACTATACCCCCTGATCCTTCCTCCACTATCTCATCCTTTGGGGGAAAAAAAATAAAACCCCAAACCCAGCTACTCCCAGCTAGAAGCAAATCTAAGGAATCATATAATTGAAGAGAATCTTTCAGGAAAAGTATTGGTAACTGGTTCAGGCCTGCTTATCCAGGTTTCTCCTGTAATATGTGGGGATAGAAAAAAGTTTAAAGATCATGAGAAAGAAACGCACATACTCATATATTACCGCTTTCTATGTAGTGTCCTTTGAATTAATAATTATAACATGAAAACCAGATATTTTCCCCCACAGATTTCAATCCTAATTGCCCTAGGAAACTGTTTGCATGTGTTTGCATTTGTTTTAGAGAAGCCCAATTTGTACGAACAGTCTCAAGCCTCTTCTAGATTTCTCTCCTTGAAATTTGTACACAACCCAGTAAATCTTCCTTCTTTCACCTTGATTCTTTGAAAAAGCATACATTACTTGTGATCTAGTAGACACATCAATGAAGACAAAGAGAAGAACTGTTTTAGCTGCTCCCCCTATCAAAGCTGTTTAAGAAAAAAATCAGAAATGTGAGAGCACATTTAGAAGGGATTAAAGAGAGTCGTTGAAGGTGGAGAAAAGGGATTTAAGAGAATCCTGAGTTTCTAAATTTATGGAAACTTAAGGTTTCCCTTCCCATCTAATGATTGCTGACCTGAGGAAACTCAATCCTACTGGATGCTATCAGTGGGTTCTGGAGTCTATGTGAACAAAGGGAGTTACCTATTTACAGCCCAGAGAAATCTGGCATCATGAAGTTGTAAGAAACAACAAGAGAGCAGAGTAAGAAAAGTGACATTAAGAATTAGGCAACCCAAGATTACTAATTAGCAAAAAGACATGATATTTCTAAGGGACAATTTTATGCTTCAGAAAGCAACTGGACACGTATCGCTTTGGTGAGGACCTGCCCAGGAATGCTTCCTGCCTGGCAATAAACCCCAGTAGTAATAGGCTGACGGGGTAGCTATAGTTCCACAATCAAAGAATGCATCACAAGGAAACTATACATTATATGCGTCCATGATGGTCTACCGAAGAACCACGAAACTGACCCACAAAAAGGCGATGAGCACATGGAAACCTACAAAAATAACTTTAAGAAACAATGATAAAGCTCCATATGTTTCCCCTAATTTCCTCTCCTTTTATTTGTCCCACCACTCCCTCCTGTGGAATTGGTGTTTTGTGGCCTGGTTTTCCTTTTAAATAGAAGGAGTGTTGCGGAGAAATGAAAGAAAAAGGAAATATGTTATAAAAATATCACATTACATCCCATCTCTGTTTATTGCATTCTCCTAGGCATAAATTGGTGGGATTAAATAGTGTTGAATTGGATGTGAAACTGAAGTTTTGAGGTAAATCTGAGACTATAATATTGATGAAAAGTAATCTAACAAGAAAGTTAGGAAATCTGTTTCATATAATTTCCAGTGGAAAGGAAGGGGTTTCTATAGTTCATTGGTAATCATGAATGAAAATAAATAAATACAGTGAGATCCTATAATAGTGCATGGATTTTTACCTTTTAAGAATTCATTCATATAACTATAATCTACTAATCAAAGTATGGTAAATCTATCTCAACAGATTTCATGAAAGTCCCAAATTTCAGAATGATTCTTTTTATATAGATACATGTTTGGAACATGTGGAACTAAAACTGATTATGAAGTCAAGATTATGTCCAAAGAATAAACACATTAAGTAGTTCTGACTATAGAATATAAATATTTGCCTAACAGCAGAATATCATGAATATTATGTGAGGCAAAAGCTAACAGAATTATAGAGAAAAATAGATGAATTGACTGTTACAATTGAAAACTTTAATACCATTCCAGCAGAAATGGGTAGATTCAACAGGCAGAAAAATGAGTAAGAACATGGTTAAATTCAACTCAGGAATATCATCAATCAAAACTGGATATAATTGAAATTTATAGGCTACTTCATCCAATAACAGAAGAATACACATTTTTTCTAAGCTGACATGGAACATTCACCAACACAGAGCATACTCTGGACCATAAAACAACAAATTTAAAAGAACATAAATCATACAATATTTGATCTTAAGCCACAGTGTAATTAAACTAGATATCAATAATATATAGATGCCTGGAAAATTCCAAAATACATGAATATTAAATAAAATACTTTTAAGTAACACATGGGTCAAGCAATAAATGCCAAATTAAATTTTAAACATTTTGAACTAAGCGAAAAGGAAAATACAACTTATCAAAACTTATGGGATGCAGCAAAAGAAGTGTATTGAAGGGAAAGTTATAGCATTGAATATATTTATTAGAAGAGAATAAAGATCTGAAATTTCTAATCTGAGTTCCACCTAGGGAGACTAGAAAAAGAATACCAATTTAAATCCAAAGTATAAAGAAGAAAAGAAAAAAAATTGAGTAGAAAGCAATAAAATTGAAGATAGGGAATCAATCAAGAAAAATTAATAAACCAAAAGATGTTTCTCTGAAAAAAATCAAATTGATGAGCCTCTAACTAGGTAAACAAGAAAAAGAGAGAAAACAAAACACCAATATCAGAAATGAGAGACATCACTACATAATCCCATGGACATTTAAAAGATAAAAAAGGAATACTATGAACACTCCATGATCACAACTTTCATAACCTAGATGAAGTAGATCAATTTCTGAAAGACAAAATTTACCAAAATGCATGCAAGAGGGTTAGTCAATATGAATAAACCTATATCTATAAGAGAAATCAAATAAATAATTTTTCAAAACACAAGTCACCAAACCTAGATAGTGATTATTTACTCAAATATTTGAAGAAAAAATTACGTTCTCTACAATATCTTTCAGAGAATAGAAACAAAGGAAACACTTTCTAATAAACTCTATGAGGCCAGCCTTACCTTAATACCAAAACCAAAGACATTTAAAAAAATCTAATACAGACCAATGTCTCTTATGAACATACATGCAAAAATCCTCAACAAAAGATTAGCAAATCAAATCCAACAATGTATAAAAGTAATTACACAAAATAACTTAGGGAGATGTATCCTAACATTTGAAAATAAATTAATGTAATTCATCACATCAATAGACTTTTAAACATCACACAATCATAACAATAGATGCAGAAAAAGCATTTTACAAACTTGTTAGCAACTCTCAGCAAACTAGGAATAGAGGGGACCTTCTCTGAACTTGATAAAGAAAATCTACAAAAAACCTATAGCTAACATTATACTTAATGGTGAGAAACTCCAAACTTTCCCACTAGGATCAGGTACAAGGCAAGAACGTTCCCTCTCACCTTTTCAACATCAAACTGAAAGTTCAAGCTCATTCAGTAAAATAAGAAAAGGATATACAATGTATACAAATTGGGTAGGAAGACATAAAACTATTTTTATTCACAGATGACGTACTCATCTATGTACAAAACCTGAAACAACAAAAAAAATTCCTGGCACGAACAAGAATAATTCAAGGTTACACAATATCAGGTTAATATACAAAAATCAGTTGCTTTTGTGAAAAGATGGAATTTGAAATTAAAATGCAATACCATTTATCCTAGCATCCCCCAAAATGAAATACTTAAATACAAATCTAACGAAATATGTACAAAATTTATACAAGGAATGCTACAAAACAGTGATGAACGAAATAAAAGGATTAACTAAGTTGAGTGATGTTACATGTTCCTGGACAGGAAGACACAATATGGTCAAGATGTTACTGCTTTCCTACTTGGTCTTTAAAGTCAACAAAATCCCAGTCAAAAACAAGTTATTTTGTGGATATCATCATACTCATTCTAAAGTTTATATGGAGAGGCAAAGACCTGGAGTATTCAATACAATATTAAAGGAGAACAAAACTGAAGGACTGACACTACCCAACTTCAAGACTTGATATAAAACTACAATAATCAAGACACTCTGATATTGGATAAAGAGTGAACAAATAGATCAACAGCACAGACAGTTAAGAAGCAGTACCCCATAAATATAGTCAACTGATCATTGACAAAGAAGCAAATGCCATGAAGCAAAGATAGTATTTTCAAGAAAAAAAAAGGTTCTGGAACAATTAAACATTCATGTGCCAAAAATAATTCTACATAAGCTCTCCTCAAAAATTAACTCAAAATGGGGTGCCTGGGTGGCTCAGTCAGTTAAGCATCTGACTTCGGCTCACCTCATGATCTTATGGTTTGTGAGTTTGAGCCCTGCATCAGGCTCTGTGCTGACACCTCGAAGCCTGGAGTGATCTTTGGATTTTGTGTCTCCCTCTCTCTCTGTAAATAATAAAAATCTCCCTCTCTCTCTATGTAAGTATAAAAATATAAAACTCCTAAAAGATGACACTCTGGTAAACCAAGATCTTGAGTATGGTTTTGCCGTTTTTAGATACAACATCAAAGATAGTCCATGAAAGAAATAATTGATAAGCTAGACTTTATTAAAATTAAATCTTCTGCTCTGCCAAAAAAAAAAAGTGTCAAAAGAATGAGAAAATAAGCCACAGATGGGGAGAAAAATATTTGCAAAAGATACATAAGACAAAGAACTACTATCCAAAATATATGAAAAGCTTAAAACTCAACAAGAAAACAATCTTATTAAATAACGGGCTAAAGAAAATTTCACTAAGGAAGATATAAAGATAACAAATAAGTATACGAAAAGATACTTCACATTATATATCATCAGGAACATAACAATGAAAACAGTGAGCTACCACGCACCTACTAGAATGACCCAATCTGGAACAGTGACAATACCAAATGCTGGTGAGGATGTGGAGCAACATGTACTTTCATTTATTGTTTCAGGAAATGGAGAATTTTATAGCCAATATGGCTGTTTCTTCCAGAGATAAATATATCCTTACCACTTCATCCAGCAATTGCACACCCTGGTATTTATCTAATAGCTGAAAACTTATATCCACACAAAAACCTGCACATGGATGTTTGTAGCAGCTTTGTTCATAATTGCCCACTCTTGGAAGCAACAAAGGTGTCCTTCAGTAGATGAACAGATAAGTAAACTGTAGTACATCCAGACAATGGAATATTATTTAGTGTAAAAAAGATATGAGGTGGCAAGATTGCATTCTTTTTCATTGCCGAGTAGTATACCATTATATGTGACATCTTCTTGTCATGTGCAACAACGTGGATGGACTGGAGGGTATTATGCTAAGTGGAATAAGTTAATCACAGAAAAACAGATATCATATGTTTTCACTGAAACGTGGAATTTGAGAACCTTAACAGAAGACCATGGGGAAGGGAAGGAAAAAAAAATAGTTACAGAGAGGGAGGTTAACCATAAGAGATTTTTAAATACAGGAAACTGAGGCTTGATGGGGGTGAGGAGTAAGGGAGGCAGGGAAAATGGGGGATGGGCAATGAGGAGGGCACTTGCTGTGATGAGCACTGGGTGTTGTATGTAAGATACGAATCATGGGAATCTATTCCTGAAGCTGAGAGTACACTGTATACATTGTATGTTAGCTAACTTGACAAAAAGAAAAAAGAAAAAAAGAAATGAGTTATCAATGGGGTGTCAAGCCTCAAGAAACATACACGCATATCACTAGGTTGGATGAAGTCAATCCAAAATGGCTACACTCTGTATGATTTCACCTATATGTCATTGTGGGAAAAGAATAACTACGGAGACAGTAAAAGGATCATTTATAGCCAGAGACTGAAAGAGGAGGAGGAATAAATAGGTGGAAGAGTTTTTAAGAGAATGAACCTGTTGTGCATTTGTCTAAACCTATACAGAATGTACATATCAAGAGTGAACCATCAACTGGAGAATTTGGGTGATTATGATGTTCAATGTAGATTCATCAATTTGAACAAATGTACCACTCTGGTGGGGGACCCTGATAAATTGGATGTTGATACGCATGTATGAGAGCATGGGAAATCTCAGTATCTTCTTAGTTTTGCTGTGAACCCATAACTGATCTAAAAAATAAATTCTGTTTTTTAAAGTTTACTTATTTTAAGAGAGAGAGAGAGAAAGAGAGAGAGAGACTGTGAGAGTGGGGCAGAGAGAAGGAGAGAGAGAGAGAGAGAGAGAGAGAGAGAATCCCAAGCAGGCCCTGTACCATCAACAGCAGAGCCTGTTGTTGGGCTTTAACTCACAATCCATAAGATCATGATCTGGGCCAAAATTAAGAGTCGATACTTAAAATGAGCCACCGAGGCACCCCTAACAACAACAAAATTCTTCATAAAAAATAATGGAAGAAATCTAATGGGATTATTTATTTATTTTTCATCATTACTAAGATTGATCCAATAAATAAATCTCATTGAGGACTACAGCTAAATTATGGGTTTTTAAAAATTTTATATTTTTTTGAGAGAGAGACAGAGTGCTAACAGCGGAGGGGCAGAGAGAGACACACACACAGAATCTGAAGCAGGCTCCAGGCTCTGAGCTGTGTGCACAGAGCCTGATGTGGGGCTCGAACTCACAGAGCGTGAGATCATGACCTCAGCTGAAGTCAGACGCGTAACCAACTGAGCCACCCCAGCACCCCTGAAGACTGTAAATTAACACTGTAGTTTATCTTGGGACACTCAGCTACAGACAAATTATGTGCATTTAAAAGGAAAAAAATGATCTCTTTAATATAGTTATATAACAAAGAATGAAATTAGTGGAATCTAAACATATACAATGCTAACAATTTCTATCTTCCCTATGCTTAAAACAGAGACTGACACATCGTAAAAATTCAACAAATTTTTGTCAAATGAAGAAATGAGTAATTCTTTCAAGTGATCATATACTGATAGGACATATTACGTTGGAATTAAAACTTGTTATGTATATAATATTGTAAATAAGTTAACAGGACTATCTTTTATAGTACACTCCATTCATAGATGGAGCTACTTGTTCCAAAATGTCAATTATCAGAAAGAGAACCTTGGTAAGTCTTTTCCAAAGCAGTACTTATTCTGGGAGGTGATAAAGGATTCCAACTGACTCAATCGTTACAAAATAGCCATTTTGTAACTTACATCCTGTAATTTAGATATACATTTTATATATTATATCAGATGTATTAATATGTATTCTTTTATTTTATAAAAAACTCTGAAAAATAAATATTATCATCAGTAACTGACAACTTTTTGAACTTAAAGAAAAACAGGAATACTGCCATAGTTAAGTTAATAGGGAAGATTTTTCTTTTTTAGCTAAAATTCCAGTCTGTTCAGATCCCACTAAAGTCTAATTCAGCCTCTTCTGCAAGTTTATGCTGGTGTGTCCTTTGGTGGGGTGAGGTAGGTGAGGTGATTCAGGAAAGGGAAAGGGGTGTTTAAAATAACCTTTTCACTTATAAATATTACAACTGTTATGGCACTATTCAGAACACATATTTATTACTATTTACCATTAAAAAATAATTTTTAAAATTCTTATCTTGCATGTATCCAATTCTATTTCAATATAATTTTTTTAACTTTAGATCCCCTGGAGTAGTTTATATACAGTAAAATCTTGGAGGTGCACATTTCTAGTATTTTTAACAACATATTCAAGCATTTAAATTGGATCACTAGTTCCTCTTGAATCACTATTTCTCCATTGTATGAATCTAGATGAATATTAATGTTAATTTTAAATTAATCAAAAAACTCTAGCCTCATAGACAAAAAATGGTAAAAACCTGATGCCATAGAAAAACTTTCTTTAATAATAAACTATCCAGATCAGGGGGCATTTTCCTTTAGGAGGCAATGAGGTGTACACTCAAGTTAAATTCCTGGATTAAAACTCTACCTCTAACCATGTGACCTTGAATAGGTTATTAACCTCACTATGTTCAGCTTCTTCTTCCTGGTTAGGTTGGTGATTATCCTACAGACTTCACCTGCCTGCCAGGAGAAAGTAATGCATATTTACTTTACAGAATCACTTTACAGAAAGTGTCTGCAACATAGAAAGCCCTCAAAAAAAAAAAAAAAAGATAGCTATATTATTACTATTATTCCTTGGATTGTATTCTATCTTTTGACCTACATGATGATTTTGGCATGTCTCTTTGTCCTTTCTGCGACCTCCACCAACAAATAGGGATGTGCTGTTTATATTACTTCTCTCTTCTCCTCTCTTTCCTCTTCCCTCCTTCACTCTCAGTCCCCCTCCCTTTCCTTTCTCACACAAACACACATACACATGCTCACAATTAGATAGAAAAATGATAGATAATAGATCGTTTTCTTTGATATAATAGTAGTAGAACTTAATGTTTTAGTCTCAGACATAGCTTCAAGCACCTACTCAATTTGAATGAGGAGTCTTAGAATACTTAGTGTTGGCACAGGTAATTTTGAGAATTGAGGGTTACAGGTTTGAGTTTCATTATAGGCTTGTTGTCAGAACAGTAACAAGAGAATACCATTTTGGAGCTAGACAGAACATTAGAATGTATAAGTAAACTCTAAATCTCTTAAGACCTATGGTAAGAAAAAGGTTTGAGCTTTCACCTAGTGTAAAATATGTATTTGTTTATAAATTATTCTTTCTTGTTAGATCCTGGGCAACAAAACTCAGCTTCTAACAGAAATTCAGGGTCTGGCTTGTAAATGTCATGTGCAAAATCAAATGAAACCACAAATCTATAGATAGATAAAATCACTGTCAAATGTCAAAATATTGATTTTAAATATTTCTTAAATATTTAAATACATGATACATAGGTATTAGACATATAATAACAATTTTGAAATATTACATGGTTATATAAAATAGTAGCAATTTAGAAAATTATTTACAAGATTTGAATATTACATTGCATTTTGCAGTTTAAAACTTTTTTTAACATTTATTTTTGAGAGAGAAAGAGACAGAGCATGAGCAGGGGTAGGGGCAGAGAGAGAGAGAGAGAGAGAGACAGACAGACAGACTCTGAAACAGGCTCCAGGTTCCAAGCTGTCAGCATAGAGCCTGGCTCAAACTCACAAACTGTGAGATCATGACCTGATCCAAAATCAGATGCTTAACTGAGCCACCCAGAAGCCCCATTTTAATGTTTTTATTTATTTCTGAGAGAGAGACAGCATGAGCAGGGGAGGGATATAGAGAGAGGGAGATACAGAATCTGAAACAGCCTCCAGGCTCCGAGCTAGCTCTCAGCACAGAGCCTGACACAGGGCTTAAATCCACGAACCATGAAATCATGACCTCAGCTGAAGTCGGGCGCTTAACCGACTGAGCCTCCCAGGTACCCCCCCCTTTTTTTTTTACTTTTCAGTATACTTTTTATTTGAGAATATATTTATATTTTCAGAAAAGTCGCAAAGATAGTACAGATGTTTTCCCATATATTCCGCATCCAATCTCCCTTATTAATATGTCACTATTAATGAACAAATGTTGATAAATTCTTATTAACTAAAGTCCATACTTTATCTGTCCATATTTACTAATTTTTACTAATGTACTTTTTCTGTTCCAGGATTCCATTCAGGATACCACCTTACATTTGGCTGCCATGTCTTCTAAGGCTCCTTTTGGTGGTGATATTTTTTTCAAATATCCTTTGATTTTGATGACTTTGATACTTTGGAGGAGTACTTCTCAGGTATTTTGTAGAATGCTCCTCAACTGGAATTTGTCTGAGTTTTGTTTATGATAACACTGTGGTTATGGGTTTTTGTGAAGTCACCAACAGAGGTAAAGTATCCTTTTCATCACATCTTATCAAGGATGCAAACTATCACATGATCTAGGACTGCTGATGTTGACCTTGATAATCTGGTTGGATAGTGTCTGTCAAGTTTTGCCACTGTAACACTACTCTTTTCTTCCCCTTTTCCATATTTCACTTTTTGGGAAGGAAGTTACTATGTGAGCCCACACTTTAGAAGTGGTAATTTATGCTTCACTTGCTTTAGGATGAGCGACTACACAACTTGTGTGGAATTCTCCTCAGAATTTATTAATATTTTAGAACATACAGTAACTCTCGAGCAGAGTCTGTGCAACATTACATCCAAGATACACAGAGACTGTAGTGCTTCAGTCTGAGCCATATTCTCTGTAGCAGAAAAATGGAATCTAGTGCCTCCAAAATGCTGGTCTACATGAGGAAGTGGAAAGATGGGCTCTTATGGATATGACTATACACCAGATGTCATGATTCACCCTCCTAACACTGAACTATTTTCTAAATAAGTGCATGGAGTTGTATGCTCTGATTTATTAAATTGCATTTTGAGACTGTCTCAAAATTATCCTTAATTCATCTGAAAACTCCTAACCAGTTCAGTTAAATTTTCACATATATCTAAGCTAAATTTCATACACTGCAATGTAAGGTAATTTTTTCCTTCTTTTCTCTGTCACGATCAGATACAATTTCTTCAATATTATGAGGTGTGTTTGGGTTCTCCAGAGAAACAGTAGAATACAATTGTTCATACCCCATGAAAACCCAATGTTTCAGTAGGACTCTAAAGGCCGAAGACGGAAAAAAAAAACCAACCTGATATCTCAAGGCAGTTAGGCAGGAGGAGTTTCCTCCTATACCAAAGGCAGAAGGAAAAAAAGAAAAGAAAAGAAAAGAAAAGAAAAGAAAAGAAAAGAAAGAAACACACAAACAATGTTCCAGTTTAAAGGCTGTCAAGAAAGAGGAATTCTTTCTTATTTGGGGGAGGATTGGCCTTAGCCCTTCAACTTATTTAATGAGAACATTCTATACTAGGGAGGGCAAACTGTTTACTCAGTCTACTAATTCAAATGTTAGTCTTATTCAAAAGCACCCGCACAGAAACAACTAGAATAAAAAAAAAAAAAGAAAAAAAAGAAACAACTAGAATAATGTTTCACCTACTATCTGGGCACCATGTGGTGCAGTCAAGTTGACACATAAAATTAACTATCACATTACAATATTAAGATACCAAGACACCCAGAGAGTCTATATCAATGTAACAAGTATTCTGCAACTTATGGATTTCAGATTTGAACTTCTCTTAAAAGACTTGGGTAAGGTTCTTCTCCAGTAAAGGGTTACAGTAATCGGTAATAGGACATTTAAAAAAAAAAAAAAAAAGAAATGTGTACTATTATTTTTATCCCAAATGTGGAGCCAGGGATATGAACCCTCTAAAATAAAACCAAAACAAAACACAACAAACAAAGGGAAAGGAAGGGAAAGAATAATATTATGAAATCAATGACAAGGAAACAAATAAGCCCAAGATACCTCTCATAAATGGATTAATTTTCCATGTTTTATTTATTGATTCATCAATAAATATATGCCACGCACTTTTCTTGGTGCTTGGGAGAGAACAGTAAACAAAACAGAAGAAAGATATCTCACAATGCATATATTCTCACAGAGAGAGACTGACAATACATTAAAGAAAAAAAGTCTACTTGCTAGCCAGTGATAAGTATCATGGGAAAAAGAAAAAGTGAAGTAAATCCATAGTTGAAGAGATACACTTTTTTTTTTTTTTAATTTGTTTTAATATATTTTTGAAGGGAGAGACAGAGAGTGAGTGGGGGAGGGGCAGAGAGAGAGGGAGACACAGAATCCAAAGCAGGCTGGGAGCTCCGAGTTGTCAGCACAGAGCTTGACTCATGGCTTGAACTCAGAAACCATGAGATTATGACCTGAGCTGAAGTCAGACACTTAACCAACTGAGACAGCTAGGTACCCCTGAAGATATGAAATTTTTCAAAAGGAGTAAAGATGAGCCTTATGGAGAAGGCGGTATTTGGACAAAGTCTCAAGGCAGTGAATGAAGTAGCCATGATATATTCTAGGAAGATTATTCAGGCAGAGGTCACATTTGGAGCAAAGGAGAGAGCATAAGTCTTTTGGGGAAAGAGACCAGAGTGGATAGAGGGGAATAATTGTAACAGAAAGGGTAGTTGGAGACAAGGTCAGAGAGATGGTGACAGTGGTGGGTGTGCAGGACAAGATCACGTTGACTCTGTAAGTCATTAAAAGTACTGCAGCTTCTTTCAAATGTCATTCACACTCAAATGTTAGTGCTTATTTAAGAGTCTGGTGCTTTGCATATCTGGAGTTTGGGTATCATACTATGATATATCCATTGGATATATTATGACACTTGGCCTCATTTGTGTTTGATTTGAGGGTAAATCTCATAATATATTCTATGGATTTATTGATCATATATAAATTTTGATGTGAAGTGCTATATTTTAAACAACAATGTTTTAGAATATATTTCAAAGGGAAAATAGAAAGAGTGTATATTGCCTACTATGTTGTTCCATGTACAGTATGTTAGTTTTTCCTTAAAATAATGCTATAAAAGTATCATTTGGGGGCACCTGGGTGGGTCAGTTGGTTGAATATCCGACTTCTGCTCAGGTCATGGTCTAGTAGTTCATGAGTTTGAGCCCTGCATCAGGCTCTGTGCTGACAGCTCCGAGCCTGGAGCCTACTTCGGATTCTACGTCTCCCTCTCTCTCTGCCCCTCCTCTGCTGTGCTCTGTCTCTTTCTCTCTCTGTCTCAAAATAAATAAATAAACATTAAAACAATTCAAAACTATTATCATTTTTAGCTTATCATTCTCAAACCATACAGTTTGAGACCTGTACGGGCTGTATAGTTTGAGAATATCATTAAGCTAATTAAGTTAGAAGGAAAACTATGAACCAATGATACGCTGATTGCAAAGTTAATTCAGAACATATTTAAGGCAGATCCATTATTTTACAGAATAGTCATATTACACCTAAATAGCACTGTAACCCTTGATAATTTTTAACATCTTTGGATTCTTGTGAGATCTCCCAGTTATAAACTGAGGGGGCTTTTTGCCCTGTGATTAACAGAATTCTACATCTAGAATTAGATTTCATAAAAAATAAAATTTACTATAAGACATCCACATTTCTCAAAATAGTCAATGAATAGATTTTTCAATTGTTATCCTGTAGAGCTACTTTTATCACACAGTTTCCAGGAAATGGTTTTAATAGACAAAATGAAAGATGTAAAACATAAGGCTTACTCTATTCTAAAATTGAAAAAATTTCCACAGAAATATTCAACCAAAAATTCCACCTGAGTCTTTTTTAACATTATCATTACCACTTTAAAGTATACTGTGCTCACCAGTCAGAGTCTTTTAATTTAGTAGCTGAGAGAGAATCCAGGGGTTTGGCTAAAAGAAACGAATATAGAGAATAGACTACTTACTGAGGGAATGGGGGAAACTATGGATTGAGGCCAAATCTGTTTCACTGGTGGCATATTTTATTTGACCTGCAAACTAAATGATTTTTACAACATTTGCAATAAATTTGTTGATAGAGAACACTAACTTTGAATCTCCATTAAATGAAATGTTATCTCAAAACATTTCCATTTTTCACATTAGTAAGCCTGTATTGCAAAATAAAAGGTGTTATTTAATTACTTTTATTATTTGAGCACTGTCAATAAAAATTTAGGGAAAATCTGTTTTCTCACTGTGTAAGTACTTCTATAATATTCTTAAATTTGCCTACTTGAAAATTTGTAAAGCAGAATATATTTACTATTTAGGGCTTCATGGGAAATATTTTCAAACTGGTGAGATACTAAATTGTAATCCTCAGTTAAATGTGAGGATGTCCTAACCCAAATTCACTTTGGTTCCAGCCATCCCACCAGGATACCCATTGTGTGTAATATCCCAGGACCCCCCATTTCAAACCCAATTCAGCTTTAACTGTCCTGTCAGAACTCCCTCTGCATGGAGAACACTCTGTCCCACACCTACTTCAGTCTCTGTACCCCAGCTTGAGGTCCTATACTAGAGCTGCCCTCTCCAGCTCCAGCCAGCCAACCAGCCAAAGCCTCTAAGTTCATGCAGGCTACAAAGGAAAAGACCCTACACAAGGCCAGTCCTTCAAATTTAGGAGAAGGAGCTCTTCTGTCTCATTCATAGCCAACACAGTAAGTCAACACAGAACATCAAACACAGAAAGTCAAACAAAATGAAGAGACAGAGATATATGCTCCAAAGAACAAGAAAAAACCTTAGCAAAAGACTAAACAAAATAGAGAAAAGCAATCTTCCTAATAGTTCAAAATAACTGCCATACAAAGGAGGCAAGAATACACAATGGGAAAAAGACAGTTTCTTGGAGAGCTACATGTAAAAAAATCAAAGTGGATCACTTTCTAATACCATACACAAAAATAAACTCAAAATGTATTAAAGACTTAAAAGTGAGACCTGAAACCATAATATTCCTAGAAGACAGCATAGGCAGTAATTTCTCTAACATCAGCCATATCAACATTTTTCTGGATATGTCTCAGAAGGCAATTGAAACAAAGCAGAAATGAACTCTTGGGACTACATCAAAATAAAAAGCTTCTGCATGACAAAGGAAACCATCAGAAGAACAAAAAGGCAATCTACTGAATGGGAGAAGATATTTGCAAATGGGCAAGATGGCAGAGAAGTAGGGAGCTCCTTACCTGCACTCGCGCCCATACCTCACACAGAAAAGTTCTGAAGCCATAGGAAACCATACTAAACCCAAGAGATTGGGAGAAAAAGGACGCAGATTCCACTGAGAAAGACTTCTAACATGAGTGTGAACTGGGGAAGATAAAATCGGGCCTAGATCAGAGACTGGAGGGACGGGGTGACCCCCCTCTGTGGGAAGTGAGAGGGGAAAAAGAGAGAGTCCGAAACAGAAAAACCTCCACTCGGGTGAAAAACCTCTGCTGGAGGCATAGAAGGACCTTGCGCACAAAATACCTGTGCACCAGGACCCCCCACGCTTCAACTCGCCCCGGAGGGGCTGCGTTCGCTGTTTGCTTCTTTGTGCTGGCTACTGGCTGGCTGAGAGAAGCTGCGAGCTGGCCGCCATTGCCCTCTTGGTGGGCTTGGACCCCTGGAGGAGCCACGCGCAGGCACCAGGTGTCCTCACTCCTGGTTGGCTAGAACTCTAGAGGAAAGGGAAAGAGCTAAAAACTGGCAGATTTGCCCGAGAGTTCGTGTTATGGTGACGAGACACAGAGGGACCTCAATTTCCTCACCCCAGTGGGCTCAGCATCTGCAGACAAGGTCCCCCACCCCGCCCAGGCCCCCCAGACCGACCAAGAGGAGAAGGGAGCAACGGCTTCTGGTTCCACCCCCAAAGCTAGCCAGGAGGCTTGGAATTGCCCTGAGGGGGTTGCCAGGGGATTGCCTGAGGCAATTTCAGCGGGGTGCTTGGCCTGGGACTTGGAGACTGGGACTGGCCTGGGTTGAAAAGCGCAACAAACTTTGGCAGAGCTCCTGGCCCTGGAAGTTTACACGTCCATAAAAGTGAGGTGGAGCGCCACCACTCTCCTCCCTACAACCACCAAGGCAGAATTCCCGCCTGACGCATTGGATCACATCCCAGCTAGAGAGCTGCCCTCCTCTCTTTTCCTTTTTTTTTTCTTCTTTTTTTCCCTAGAACACTGACCTGATTACCTCTGGTCACTGGTGTGCTTAAACAATCAATTTGAGTCCATTCGGTAGATGTAAATTCTGCACCTCCCGACCTTTTCATATCTTTCTCTCAGGAGTAATTAGACTACATAGTCTCTCTGGATAATAACAGCGTCCTTCTCTCACCTAACCAACCATACTCCACCCTTTAACTCTTTGAAAAAAGCTTCTTATCCCTTCTGCCTGTTCATTCTATTTCCAATTTTGCCTCATCCCTGTCCTGTCTTCTCTCTCTGTCTCTATGCTCTTCAACCAGCACTGCATATATCCGACTATTTAATTGTAGCTGGGAACTCCGGTTATATGCTATAAACCATTCTTTGTCCATTGGTATTCTTCTCTTTTCCTTTTCTTCCTTTTGATCTTTTTACATATTTATTTATTTTCTATTATTCGCCCTCCCTCCTCCATCTTTTCTCTTAACTTTTTCACTGTCCTTCACGGTTTGCATGTTAGTCGGATTTGTATGTGCGTTTGTGTGCCCCTGTTCCCAGTGTGTTTATCAGTCTGTTTTCCTCTCCAGGACTACCTCAAGAAACAAGCCAAAGTACACATGGTGGAGAGGCCCAAATATCACTATGAGTAGGAAAACAAAATAACTAAGGTCTCAACAAGAGAGACCAAGAGATACCATTCAAAAAACACTCTCTGAAAGGATAGGCCCTGGACAGTCAAGGAGTCTTCCTGGATACAGCAGCGCTCACAGGTGCAGAGAGCATAACAGGTCTTTAAAACTAACAAGAGCCAGAACACTAACTAAAATGACGAATGAGAAAGCTCTCCCCCAAAGTAACTCCAGGAAGAATTGACAGCTAATGAACTGCTCAAAACAGATAGAAGCAGCATAATAGAACAAGATTTTAGAATAATAATCATAAAATTAATAGCTGGGCTTAAAAAAAACACAGGGGACATCAAAGAAACTATGGCTGCAGACAAAATGGAGACTATAAATAGGCGTAAAGAATTTTAAAAAGTGATAAATGAGATACATAATAAATTAGAGGCCTCCAATGCACGGATTGAAGAGGCAGAAAGGAGAATAAGTGATTTAGAAGACACCATGATAGAAAAACAAGAAGCTGACAAAAAGAGACAAACTGATCCAGGAACATGAAAGAAGAGTTAGAGAGCTCAGCGACACAGTCAAACGCAACAATATCTGGTTCATAGAATCCCAGAAAGGGAAGAGAGGGGGAAAGGTGCTAAAGGAGTCCTGGAACAAATTTTAGTATAGAACTTCCATAATCTGGGATAGAAGTAAACGTTGAAATACAAGGGGCTCAGAGGACACCCCCCTCAGACGTAATCTGAATCAACCTTCTGCAAGGTATATCACAGTAAAAATGGCAGAATATAAGGACAAAGAGAGAATTCTGAAAGCAGCTAGGGAGAAAAGGACCCTAAAATACAAAGGGAAACCTATCAGAGTGGTGACAGACCTACCTACTGAAACTTGGCAGGCCAGAAATGAATGGCAGGAGATCTTCAATGTGATGAACAGTAAAAATATGCAGCCATGAATCCTCTATCCAGCAAGCCTGTCATTCAAAATAGAGAGATAAAAATCTTTCCAAATAAACAGATATTGAGAGAATTTGTCACCACTAAGCCAGCCATACAAGAAACCCTGAGGGGGATGCTCTGAAGGAAATGTAGCAAAGAACAAAGATACCAGAGACACCACCACAAACATGAACTCCACAAAGGACACAAAGGCTCTAAACCCACATATCTCAGTAATAATACTGAATGTAAATGGGCTGAATGCTCCAATCAAAAGACATAGGGTAGTAGAATAGATAAAAAAACAAAATGCATCTATATGCTGTCTGCAAGAAACTCATTTTAGACCTGAAGATACCTTCAGATTAAAAGTAAGGGGATGGAGAAATATATATCATGCTACAGGAAATCAAAAGAAAGCCGGAGTAGCGATACTTATATCAGACAAACTGGACTTTAAATTAAAGACAATCACAAGAGATGAAGAAGGGCATTACATAATAGTTACAGGGTCTATCCATCAGGAAGAACTAACAATCATAAAGGTCTACGCATCTAATATGGGAGCATCTAAATATATAAAACAATCACAAACAGAAACAGGCTCATAGATAAGAATGTGGTAATAGCAGGGGACGTCAATGCTCCACTTACAGCAATGGATAGGTGAACCAGACAGAAAATCACTAAAGAAATAATGGACTTGAGGGGCGCCTGGGTGGCTTAGTCAGTGAAGCGTCCGACTTTCGCTTAGGTCATGATCTTGCAGTTCGTGGGTTCGAGCCCTGCGTCGGGCTCTGTGCTGACTGCCAGCTCAGAGCCTGGAGCCTGTTTCAGTCTGTGACTCCCTCTCTCTCTGACCCTCCCCTGCTTGCTCTCTCTCTCTCTCTCTGTCTTTCTCCTAAAATACAGAAGAAACATTAAAAAAAAATAATGGACTTGAAAGACACATTGGACCAGATGGTTCTGACAGATATATTTAGAACTCTACATCCTGATGCCAGGAAATTTACTTTATTCCAAAGTGCGCATGGCACATTCTCCAAGATAGATCACATACTGGGACATAAATCAGCCCTCAATAAATATAAAAGAATAGAGATCATACCATGCACACTGTCAGAACGTAATGCTTTTAAACTTGAAATCAATCACAGGAAGAAGCCTGGATAACCTCTAAAAACATGGAGGTTAAAGAACACCCTACTAAAGAATGAATGGGCCAATCAGGCAATTAGGGATGAAATTTAAAAATATATGGAAACAAATGAAAATGAAAACACAACAATCCAAAATCTATGGGACACGACAAAGGCAGTTCTAAGAGGAAAGTACATTGCTCTCCAGGCCTATTTCAAGAAACTAGAAAAAGCGCAAGTCCAAAATCTAACAGCTCACCTAAAGGAACTAGAGGCAGAACAACAAGAACGCCCTAAACCCAGTAGAAGAAGAGAAATAGTAAAAATCAGAGGAGAAATAAACAACATAGAGACCAAAGAAATAATTGAACATATCAATGAAACCAAGAGTTGGTTTTTTGAAAAAATAAACAAAATTGACAAACCTCTAGCCAGACTTATCAAAAAGAAAAGAGAGAGCACCCAAATAGACAAAATTATGAATGAAAATGGACTTATTACAACCAACCCCTCAGAAATACAAGCAATTATCAGGGAATAATATGAAAAATTATATGCCAAAAAGTTGGACAACTTAGAAAAAATGGACAAATTCCTAAATACACACCCACTACCAAAATTCACATGGGAGGAGGTAGGAAATCTGAACAGACCCATAACTAGTGAGGAAATCGAATCAGTGATCAAAAATCTCCCAACAAGTAACAGTCCAGGACCAGATGGCTTCCCTGGGGAATTCTACCAGACATTTAAAACAGAACTAATACCAATTCTTCTCAAGGTATTACAAAAAACAGAAAGCGAAGGAAAACTCCCAGACTCATTTTATGAAGCCAGCATCACTCTGATTCCCAAGCCAGACAGAGACCCAGCAAAAAAAGAGAACTACAGTCCAATATCCTTGATAAATACGGATGCAAAAATCCTCAACAAGATCCTTGCAAATCGAATCCAACAACACATAAATAGAATTATCCACCAAGATCAAGTGGGATTCATTCCTGGGTTACACGGCTGGCTCAACATTCTCAAATCAATCAATGTGATACATCACATCAACAAAAGAAAAGATAAAAACCATATGATCCTGTCGATAGATGCAGAAAAAGCATTTGAGAAAATACAGCATACCTCCTTAATAAAGACTCTAGAGAAAGTTGGGATAGAAGGAACTTACTTAAACATCATAAAAGTCATCTATGATAAGCCTTCAGCTAACATCATCCTCAACGGGGAAAAGCTGAGAGCTTTCCCCCTGAGATCAGGAACACGAAGGGATGTCCACCCTCACCACTGTTGTTTAATATAGTGCTGGAAGTCCTAGCATCAGCCATCAGACACCAAAAGGAAATCAAAGGCATCAGAATTGGCAAAGAGGAAGTCAACCTTTCACTTTTTGCAGACGACATGATACTCTACCTAGAAAACCCGACAGAATCCACCAGAAGCCTACTGGAACTGATCCAAGAATTGAGCACAATTGCAGGGTACAAAATCAATGTACAGAAATCAGTTGCATTTTTATACACCAACAATGAAGCAACAAAGAGAAATCAAGAAACTGATCCCATTCACAACTGCACAAAAAACCATAAAATACCTAGGAATAAACCTAATCAAGGATACATAAGATCTGTATGATCAAAACTATAGAAAACTCATGAAGGAAATTGAAGAAGACACAAAGAAATGGAAAAACATTCCATGCTCATGGATAGGAAGAATAAATATAGTTAAGATGTCATTATTACCCAAAGCAATCTATACATTCAATGCAATTCCAATCAAAATTGCACCAGCATACTTCTCAAAGCTAGAGCAAACTATCCAAAAATTTGTATTGAAACAGAAAAGACCCCGAATAGCCGAAGTAATACTGAAAAATAAAACTAAAACGGGAGGGATCACCATCCCAGACTTTAGCCTCTACTACAAAGCTGTCATCATCAAGACAGTATGGTATTGTCACAAAAACAGACACATTGACCAATGGAACAGAATTGAGAGCTTAGAAGTGGACCCAAAAGCATACAGCCAACTGATCTTTGACAAAGCAGGAAAGAATATCCAATGGAAAAAAGACAGCCTCTTTAACAGATGGTGTTGGGAGAACTGGACAGCAACATGCAGAAGAATGAAACTAGATCAATTTCTCACCCCATACACAAAAATAAACTCAAAATGGATAAAGGACCTGAATGTGAGACAGGATACCATCAACACCCTAGAGGAGAAAGCAGGAAACAACCTCCTTGACCTCCACCGCAGCAACTTCTTACTTGACACATCCCCCAAAGCAAGGGAATCAAGAGCAAAAATAAACTGTTGGGACCTCATCAAGATTAAAAGCTTCTGCACAGCCAAGGAAACAACCCAGAAAACTAATAGGCAACCAATGGAATGGGAAAAGATAGTTGCAAATGACATATCAGATAAAGGGTTGATATCCAGAATCTATAAGGAACTCACCAAACTCCACACCCGAAAAACAAACAACCCAGTGAAGAAATGGGCAGAAGAGATGAACAGACACTTCTCCAAAGAGGACATCCAGATGGCCAACAGACACATGAAACGACGCTCAGCATCCCTCCTCATCAGGGAAATACAAATCAAAACCACACTGAGATACCACCTCACACCAGTCAGAGTGGCTAAAATGAGCCAATCAGAGAACTCTAGATGCTGGCGAGGATGTGGAGAAACGGGCACCCTCCTACACTGTTGGTGGGAATGTAAACTGGTACAGCCCCTCTGGAAAACAGTGTGAGGTTCCTCAGGAAACTAACAATAGAACTCCCCTATGACCCAGCAATAGCACTGCTAGGAATTGACCCAAGGGATACAGAAATGCTGAGGCATAGGAGCACATGTACCCCAATGTTCATAGCAGCACTCTCCACAATAGCTAAAACATGGAAAGAGCCTAAGTGTCCATCAACAGATGAATGGATCAAGAAGATGTGGTTTATCTATACCATGGAATACTACATGGCAATGAGAAACAATGAAATCTGGCCATGTGTAGCAACATGGATGGACCTTGAGGGTGTTATGCTGAGCGAAATAAGTCAGGCAGAGAAGGACAAATGTCATATGTTTGCACGTACAGGAGGATTAGGAGGAACTTAATGGAGGACCATTGGGGAGAAGAAGGGGGGAAATAGTGGAGGAAAGGGGGAGAGGCAAACCATGAGAGACTCTTGAATGCTGACAAAAACTGAGGACTGATGGATGTGGGGGGGAGGGGGTATGGGCACGCAGAGGGGCACTTATGGGGATGAGCACTGGGTGTTCTATGGAAACCAACCTGACAATAAACTATTTAAAAAAAAGATATTTGCAAATGATATGTCCAGTGAAGGGTTAATATCCAAAATATATTAAAAACTTACACAGATCAACACTAAACAAAAAATTTCAATTAAAAAATGGTCAGAGGACATTTCCCCAAAGACATAAAGATGGCCATCAGACAACATGAAAAAGTGGTCAACATCACTAATCATCAGGGAAATGCAAATCAAAACTACAATGATATATCACTTTATACTAGTTGGCATGACTAAAACTTAAATGATAAGAAATAAGTATGGTGAGGATGTGGAGAATAAGAACCCTTATGCACTGTTGGGAATGTAAATTGGTTCAGCTGCTGTGAGAAACAGTATAGAGTTTCCTCAAAAAATAAAAATATAGAAATACCATATGATCCAATAATTCCTCTTTGTGTATATATTCAAAGAGAGTGAAAACACTAATTTGAAAAGATAAATGCACCCATATATTTATTGCACTTTTTTTACAATAGTCGAAATATGGAAGCAACCTAGGTACCCATCATTAGAGGAATGGATAAGGAAGATGTAGCGTGTCTGTGTGGGTGCGGTGTGTGTGTGTGTGTGTGTGTGTGTGTGTGTGTGCGTGCGTGCGCGCACACATACTGAAATAAATGAGGCAGAGAAAAACAAATACCATATCATTCTAATCATTAGTGGGATATAAAAAATGAATAAATAAGCAAAAAGCAGAATCAGACCTACAAATACAGAGAACAAACAAATTATTGTCAGGGGCAGGGAGCAAAATGGGTCAAAGAGAGTGGGAGACAGAGGATTCAGTCATAGGAACAAAGGCACAACGTAAGAAATATAGTTAAGGTTATTTTAATAGTGATGTAACAGGACAAATAGTAGCTATACTGTGGTGAACACAGCATAATGTAAAACTTGTCAATTCACAAAGTTGTACACTGAAACTAATGTAACATTGTGTATCAACCATACTCAAAAGAAAACAAGCCAAACAAACAAAAACAACCAAAGTGATGGCCGTAAAGATGTTCACCAGACTAAAGAGCAGATAGATTCAGTGAGAATGTCAACAAGTTCTTTTAAGAAAAACAAAAACTTTCAATAAGTAGAAAATATCAAAAGAGCTCTAGAAGACCTCAATAACTGATATGAGAAATATACTAGGAAAGAAAAAAAAAAGAAAAATATTTTAGGAATCAACGGCAGATTAGAGAATGCAGAAGATCAACTCAGTAATCTGGAAGACAGAGTAATGGAAAGCATCCAAGCTAAACAGTAAAAAAAAAAAGGAGAAAATATTTTCTTCAATAAAGGAGGATAGTTTAAAGGATCTCTTGGACAACATCAAATGTATTAACATTTGTATTACAGGGGTCCCAGTGGTAGAAGACAAAAAGGCATGGAAAACTTATTGGAAAAAATAATAGCTGAAAATTTCCCTAACCTGGAGATGAAAACTGACATTCAGGTATTCAGGTCCAGGAATCAAAGAAAGCCTTAAACAAGATGAACCCAAGAAGGTCCACACCAAGACTCACAATAATTAAAATATCAAAGTTTAAAGATAAAGAGTAAATCTTAAAAGCAGCAACAGAAAGTAACTAGTTAGGTACAAGGGAAACCTTATTAGTCTATTGGCTGATTTTTCAGCAGAAACTTTGCAGGCTGAGAGGGAGTGGCATGATTCAAGATGCTGAAAGGAAAACAAACAAACAACAATAACAAAAACAACCACCAAGAATACTCTACTGAGCAAGAATATCATTCATTATCAAAGGGAGATGAAGAGATTCCTGAACAAAGAAAAAAGGAGTTCATCATCACAAAACCGGCCTTATAAGAAATGTTGGTGAATGGAACAAGAAGATGTGGTTTATCTATACAATGGAATACTACATGGCAATGAGAAAGAATGAAATCTGGCCATGTGTAGCAATGTGGATGGGATTCGAGGGTATTACACTGAGTGAAATAAGTCAGGCAGAGAAAGATACCATATGCTTGCTCATATAGGTGGATCAGGAGAAACTTAACAGAGGAACCATTGGGGAGGAGAAGGGGAAAAATGGTGGGGGAATGGGAGGGAGGCAAACCATGAGAGGCTCTTGAATACTGAGAACAAACTGAGGGCTGATGGGGGTGGGGAGAGTGGAAGGGGGGTGGTGGGCATGGAGGAGGGCACTTGTTGGGATGAGCCCTGGGTGTTATATGGAAACCAACTTGGCAGTAAAGTATAAAATAAAAAAAAAAAAGAAATGTTAAAAGGAACTTCTCTAAAATGTAAATGTTATAGGGGCACATGGGTGGCCCAGTTGGTTAAGCATTCGACTCGGTTCAGGTCATGATCTCAAGGTTTGTGAGTTCAAGACCCACGTAGGTGTCTGTGCTGACAGCTTGGTGCCTGGAGCCTGCTTTGGATTCTGTGTCTCACTTTCTCTCTGCTGTGTCCCCACCCCCACTTGTGCTCTGTCTCGTCTCTCAAAAATAAATTTTAAAAATGTAAAAAAAAAATTTAAAAAGTAAATGTCATATTTAGAAAAAATATATAAAAGGAAAAAATTCATGAGTAAAATACAGCAAAGGTAGTCGATCACTTACAAAGCTAGTATGAAAGTTAAAAGACCAAAATTGTAAAACTATTCATATCTTAAAGAACTTACAAAAGTTATAAAATATCACAACACATGTGGTGGGGGGAGGGACAAAATGTTTTTTGGAAGAATGTGTTTGAACTTAAGGACAAGCAACTTAATACAGACTGCTATATTCTTATGATATTATATATGAACTTCATGGTAAGTATAAACCCTAAACCATAATAGATGCACAGAACAATGAAGAAAATGGAATACAAATATAACACTAAAAAAGCCATCAAACCACAAAGGAAGAGATCAACAGAAGAAGAAAGGAACTGAGGACTACAAAAACAACCAAACACCAATTAATTAAAAAATTGGAAATGAATAGATACCTATCAATAATTGTTTAAATGTAAATGATGTAAATGTTGCAATCAAAAGACACAGAGTGACTGAATGGATTAAAAAAGAACCGATCTATACACTGCCTATAATATGCTCACCTAAAGATACCTAGAGACTGAAAGTGAAGGGATGAAAAAAGATATTCCGTGCAAATGAAAATAATAAAGCTGGGATAACAATAATATATCAAACTTTAACAAAACTGAGGATTCTAAAAAAGTGTTTATCATCATAAAAATGACATGAAAGGCCCACTGAGTTTCCAAATGGCCTCTGTTTAACAGCACAAATTTCACAAATGTCCTTTAGTATGTAAAAGATGGAAAATAATGCATTAGGATACAAATGTTTAGAATATTTTTTATACTTGATTATATTACTGAAAAATAATTTTTACTTAGTTTGGACACTGGTAGAATAGTGTAATTGAATGTATTTCCAGAGGGAAGCTATTCAGATTAATTGGATACTATTTACTAGTTTGGTTAGTTTGATGAAGAAGATACATGATCAAGTCCTGTGTTTATGAACCAGAAGATGCTGCAACTCCCTAAAGGAATGAAAGGTATATTATTTGTAGGAGAATTAGCTCAAAAACAGATCTAAAACATTTAGACTCTTGGATCTTTTTTTTTCCTTTCTAAACAATTATTCTAATAAGCACTTGATTTTTTTAAAAAGAACTTTCCTACTCCATTTGGCTCATACCCATTGACACCCCTCATAGCTCTTGGTGGCTCATGCCTTGGCCAAAAAAACAAAAAAACAAAAAAACCCACCACCAAAAACCGACCAGTTTACAGAGAACTACTAATATTATTAACACATTGGTGAATATGGATGTAGCATAAACTCTCAGCAATGATCAGTTTGGCATATACACCAGGATAATAGAATAATAGATACCCATACACAGGTTAATCCCTGACTAAGGAATACATAGTATGTTTAGATTCTGAGGTATGTTTTCTTGTTTCTTTTTTTTTTTCCCTCAAGTCGGCATGCCTGTATATAAAGTATATCCATCCAGTTCAGTTGTTCATGATGGCATGTATAGGAAAGCAATCTAGGGTAATAAAACACTATATTAGGAGAAAGAAATGGCATCAAAATAATTGCTGATTAAATTTAAAATGCTGTTTCTTGGGCAATATTCCAAAACTGTTAAATCAAAATCTCTCTGTTATGTCCAGTCAAGGAATATGGATTTTAAACAAATTCTCCAAGACATGCTTATTGAAATTGAACTTACGGAATATTGGAAGAGATAATATGAGTATTGAGTATTTGTGCCTCTTTTTATGGAATATGACAAGAATACAAGTCCCTAATCATTCTTTATCCAGTCCATTTCTAGGGTTGTGTCTTTACCAAGACAAACAGCAGTCTCACAATGGAAGCAGTGACTTCCCAAGCATAGAATTTCCGGACTGCAATGCAAACTCACTGTATGTAGAGCATCCAGCTAGGTTAGTCCCCACCACTCTGTGGGACTTGCAGCATGTTTGTTATGCTGGAAGTAAAGTCCATTGTCTCTGACCTCGGAGTCTCATGTCATGTCTCAGCATCCACAAAGTCCTAATAAAGTAACTTATTATCCTGTAAATAGGGGAAACTATCACATCCTGGTAGAGAACCATTGTATCATTCAGACATAAATGAATTATAAACCCAAACTAGTTTTTTTAAGAGAAGAGTTACCTGAAATACAGTGTAAAATTCCAAATATTTAACATTAAAAGCATGTATGAGTTTGTCTGCAGGAGCCAACTGTGCCTTTTGTTTCAACCTCGTACTATAACCTCATTTTATAGTATTTAAAGAGAGAAGATTTCACTTAATTTAATTAGCTTCTGTCTATCACTACTAAGAACCAGAGAAAAGCCAAAAGATTTTAAAACCACAAAGAAAAAAAAAATCATGTACAGTTTCTGTAGGAAACTAAATATTCTTACTGATATGCCCACAGTATATTTTTTTTAGTTTATTTATTTATTTTGAGAGACAGCAAGTGAATCCATGTGAACTTGTGCATGCACACAAGCGGGGGGTGGGGGGAGGGAGGGAGAGAGAGAGAGACAGAGAGAGAGAGAGAGAGAGAGAGAGAGAGAGAGAATCCCAAGCACCCTCTGGTCTGTGAGTACAGAGCCTGATCCAGCTTGATCCCATGAATTGTGAGATCATGACCTCAGCCCAAATCAAGAATAGGACACTTAACCAACTGAGCCACCCAGGTGACCCTTATATAGTTTTGAAAGTATTCCACCGATGAGTAAGAAGATGAGTAAGAAGAAAAGAAAACGCAGATGGCCTCATTGCCCATAGTGATAAACTAGCACCCCATCACCAGGGAGCACAAGGTGTCTGCCATAGTTGATAGCACAGGGAGCTCAATGTGCTGGATCAGATGTAGGATGTAACTTTAGGGAGTCCTTGTAGCCATTATCTTGATATTCTAGATTCTTACTATTAGGGGAATGAGAATTAAGAGGAGTCCTTCACAAAAGACTCCAGTGATAAAGGAGAAATTAAATGCCAGTCCATAATGAGGAAAAAAATCTAAGATAGCCTTGAAGGGGCACCTGGGTGGCTCAGTTGGTTAAGCGTCTGACTTTGGCTCAGGTCATGATCTCCTAGTTCATGGGTTCGAAACTCGCGTCCCGCTCTGTGCTGACAGCTAGCTCAGAGCCTGGAGCCTGTTTCAGGTTCTATATCTCTCTGACCCTCCCCTGCTCATGCTGTCTCTCTCTCTCTCTCTCTCAGAAACAAAAACATTAAAAAAATAATAAGATAGCTTTGAAGAACATGGTGTGGATGGGAGTGAGGAATAAAAAGAGATTTAAGGAGGACAAGAATATAGGCACTTTCACCCAAAGGAAACTTAACCGAATTAGAGTCCTGAGGCACAAAGAAATGTGGAAAACTGCTAGGGGGGAGGGAGAGACAGCCTGAGGATTAGAATTAAGGCAAAGATGGATAATTTCCTTCAGTTTCCCACCAGAAAACAGGCCTCTTTTCTAATGGAGAGAACAAAAATCAGACTAGAATATTCCATCATGGAACTGTTGGCATGCTGGATAGAGGTACAGGAATTTCAATTACTCAGGCTCATGTCAAATCTGTGATTTCAATAGGGGACTTCATTGGAAGGCAAACAGTGATGTATCAAAAATACAACATTTGGGACCATCTATACTGGAAACAAAAGGACAAACTATGATTGCTTGCTAAGCTGAGGGAAGAAATGAGATAATCAGTATGTAATTAAAGAGCATCTCTGTGCAACTGGCTATATAATGAGTCCAATGGCCAATGGAAAAGAAACTGAGGATATAGTCTCTGTCCTTACATGGTCTTAGCTTTAGAAATCAAGATTGACAAACAGGAAATCATCATCATCACCATCACCACCACCACCAGCACCACTACCATTATATGAAGGTAGGGTAGATTTATAATAGCTTACAAAAGAAATTGCATATTATAATTTATGGTAGTAGAGGCTGCCACTCACTGTTAGAGGGGCTTGGTTAGGACTTGGAGTAAGGTCTTGAACAGGCAGAAAGGGATATTGGAGAACACACACACACACACACAAAAGGCATCTAGATGAGAAGCGGTTTGTGTACATCCAACAAAAGATGTTTGTAGACATCCAGAACACAGTTGTTCTGTTGTATTTTAAGGAATTATGGCGTAGGAAGAAGTGAGGCCAAGTGGAAATGAGAAAGATGAAAATAAAAGATACCTTTAATGTAGTCCAGACATGTGGGTATACATTTGATATCAATTCGGTGTAGAAACATTATAAACCCTAAAGTAATAGAAGACAGAAAACACGTGCCGGAGTCCTGAGGTATGAGAGTAAACTCTGGAAAACAGAATGTACACTAGGCACTTCGAGAGAGTAGATTCAATCTAGGATACTAAGGAAGCTTTTGTTTGCAAGGGTGGGTGGTGAAGGAGCAAAAAGTGAATTCTGGAGACCCAAGAAAATAACTTTGGGGTAGAAAGCATTTCATATACTATAGGACTATTAGGAAAGGAAAACAAAATGGAAAGGACTGGGTTCTGGAAATTGGGGAGGGGTAGGTAAGGTGATTTCAACCCAAAAAGGAGAGATCATTAGCCAGTGACTGCTGTGCACTGTGGGGAGCTTGGTTCTAGGAGTGGTAAAAAGAAGCTGGAGCCTAGGACCAACTGTTGGCATTGGGTTAAGGACACAGGGAAAGTGTGTCCTTAACCCAGTGCCAACAGGGAGCTAGACCCACTAAAGCCCACCATTCCTAGAGCCTAACAAAACTGTAGCTGACAAACAAATCTGAACTGTAGCCCCAGCTGCAGAGAACAGAGTGTAAAATGTTGGCCTTGGCGGAAACACTACGGATGGATAAGCAAGAGTCGTGTTCAACTCCTTTCTTCACTTCTTTAATGACTAGATGTCGAGAAATACACTGTGGAAAAGCACTAAAAATTAAAATGCATTATTTACAATTGATATTCATTATACCACCAAGGACTCAGAAGTGGGCTGTTGCCTCCTGGCTTGGCTCAAGTTTCTGATATGTTTTCAAGGTTTATTTCAGAACAGCAAAACAAGTGTGAAGGACACCAAATAATAAAAAAAAAATCCCTAACTAAAGGATTTTCTCTTTTTTTTAATCTTTCTCCACCTGGAAATATTTTTTAATCTCTCTGATCTCCATACCCCACCCACCATTCTATTGATTCCCATTTAATAACCTGCAGCCTGGATTGATGCCCACATTAGTGGTAGGCACCCCAGAGCAAAGTAATGGGAAGAGTAGCAATGAGCAATTATAGTAAAAAAGAAAGAGTTTATTATTGCCTCTATGTTAATTTTATTTCTATAGTGGAAACCCATTAGAAGAACAAAGTATTAACGTATAGGGGTGTTAAACAAACCAATATATCTAGATATTAGTCTCTACATAAATGCATGCCTGCCTGCCTTCCTGTTTTTCCTCCTTATCTGTCTTTCTGATTGATCTTACCAGCTGTATTGAAAATGCTATGCTAGGGATCATGGAAATAGGGAAGAATAAGAATGATCCCTGATGAAAATGACTCTGAAGCATCATTGAGTTCAAAAGGTTTGTAGCCAGTACATGGAAAATAGGTGTTGCTCATGCCAGTTACTGCAAAGGCATAGACTATGAGAGATGAGGTCTGAGGTCTGAAAGATAGGCACGAAGTGTGGAGACAGAAAGTGAGAACTAAGACTGAAGGATTGCCAGAATAATGGTTGTTCTGAATTAGATGTGACCCTGAAACCAACTGGTCTCATGGAGGGATCTTGAGCCAAAGAGTAATAAAAAGAGATTTGCAGTAGAGAAAGGCGATTCTAACCGACAGAAGCATGGACCAGAATGAGAAAGACCGGAGGCAGGGCTTTCAGCAGAAGGACCATTATAAAACTTCAGGCAAACATTTCATTGCAGCATTCCACACTAGCCTCAAGTGTGAACTGTTTGCTCTAGCCTTGAGTAGTGTGCTAGATACATGCAGCTCGCAGTCTCTAAGACATGTATTTGCTGTGGAGTATGTAGGGGGAGGAAGAAGAAATAAAGGGTTGAGTTTCCTGCCAGCATATGGGTGATGTCAAAAGGTCAACCATGGATAGGGCAATTGTACATTCCCTCCCTATTGCTGTGCAGAGTATCATGCCACTAGGCTCCATTGCAGAGAGAACCACAGAGGGGGGAATAGTATTTCCAAATCTCAGGGGGTTTGGTACTTGCGTTTTACTTGTGACTCGGGAACCAGCACTCTGGCAGAGTGGCATTTTCTGAGAGGAGTCACAGCAGAATACAGCTGTTTCTCATGATGCCCGGGGGCAGAATGGACTCCTGGTGGATATATCAGATGTTCTACACTCTTAGCAGGAGAATATAAGCAATCTACAGAGGAAGATTTCTTTGAGAACACACATAAGATACCCTCTAAAGACTACCCAAAATATGTGGGGATTGAGACTCTGTGTTTTTAACAAACATCCCAGATGATTCTTCTATGCATTATAATTTGAAAACCACTGTCCTAGGCTTTTTCTCCCATTGAAATAAATCTTTTTCCTCCCCCCACCCCCCGGTAGCACTTTTGCCAATTTGTGTTAAAATAGCAGCAGTAGTATTCAGACTTTTCTTGGAACCTCAAGTTCTAATTTTTGTCTTTTAATCACGATTTAATCTCCTGATTGGAGAGGCACTTATATCTGACTTCCAAAAAGAAAGTCCTTAGGGACCATGTAAGCTATCTTTAACTCATCTACAGATCCCAAGCCATGATTCTTTTTCTAGCTTATTTCTTGAGGCCAAAGTATAGATCCAGTGTATCCATACCCAGTGACATATGATAATGCACTAAGGGAGCATAGTTTGTCCACCTACAGCTAGAACCCGCAATTGTAAGCCTATTGTTACAAGCATAGTTGGCTTTCAAATAATGTCTTGTCGTATTTAAAAATAATCTCATCTGTTTTAAGTAGCAAGTATATGCATTTTCTACGGTTACTTTTGAAAACCCCATACTGGAAAAGTCAACACACCTAGTCTGGAGAGAAGGGCATAGGTGATATACGGCAGATAGGGCGTAGAACATAGGACATTAACTTAAAACCACAGTTCCTTAGAAGCTAGGCAGGAAGTTAAAAGAGGAGGCTCACACTTTGAGATTCCTCTGCATTCTCGAATCAGCTGAGATGGCGAAATAGGAATGAGTTTCAAGACAAAAGCAGTGGTGGCCAGGGCCAAAAGCTGCAGCAAGTTGAGGAGAAGGTCTGAAAAATGCTCATTTATTCAGCAATGGGAAGTCATTATTGACCTGGAGGAAAACAGTTTTCATGAAATGGAAAGAACAGCAGGGAGAAAGCAGGGACTTCAGAATGTATTTAGGAAGTGAAAGGAGAAACAGTAATTATTTTACTCCGTCATGAAAGACCTGAATAAATAATAAAAATAATAGATAATAACACCTAATCTGTGTGTTGTGCTGTATCTTCTTAAATCTTCGCTGCAATCCTAGGATACCTGTCCTACAATTATCCCTATTTGTAAGTGAGAAACAGGAAAATGACAGCTAACGACTTTGCTCATGATCACAAAACAATTACATGGACTATTAGGAATTTAACCCAAGTGTATTTGAAGTTTTTAACCACTATAATATTAAAACCATAAAAATCTGGAACTGCTTTTAATTTTGACACACATTTGGAAATTTATTTGCACTTCCCTACTGTGAAGGAGATTGTCTTTATTTCTTACTTCCCCTGACAGAATAGCAGGTACGACAGATAGAAAGGTTCCTTAAGTCTTATATATAAAAGCATTTGATAATAAAAATATTAAATCAACTAGAATGAGAAATACATTTTTCCCTAAAAGTTTTCTGACAAGAACTTTGAGTGTGCCTGTGCATTTATATCCCATCATCGTGTGCAATTTTCTTGTTAAAATCTGTTCTCTACTCACGGCAAACCTTATCTGAAGAGGCTATCTGGAGTCATGTTAACAAGGGAAAGAAAAGTTTCCATCAAGGCAGGCACTTATACTTGTACACAGAACTATTCATTCCCTATATAAGAAAGGCCCTGGAAGAGAAAAACAGGCAACAAAAATACCTCTTACAGAAAGGGGAAAAAAAGTGACTTTTCAGGAGCTGAGGTGAAGCGAGGCTTCATGGTGAAAGAAAATTATTGAATTTCTCATTAATTTGTACTAAGAAATGGAGAAATTCTTTTGGTATTTCCTCCTTGATGTGAAGGCATTTAAGTCTTTCTTAAAGCATTGAAGTTCTAAAAACATAGTCCTGGCAAAAGTCAGACAGAGAAAAACAAGTGCTGTATTCCACTTATATGTGGAATCTAAAAAAGGTCAAACTTGTAAAAAACCGAATAAGATGGTGGTTACTAGGAGTGGGGGCGGGGAGATAAGACAGATGCTGCTTAAGGATACAAACTTGCAACAAGTAATGAATAAGTCCTAAGAATCTAATACATGATATATTGAACATAGGCAACAATACTGAAGTATTATCACCAACCTTGCCAATAGAGTAGAGCTTAATTATTCCAACCACTAAAAAGAAAGGATAATTATGTAATGTGATCAGGGTGCTAATTATAGCTACACTGGCAATCATATTACAATATATAAATATTTCAAATTAACACATTTTACACCTTAAATTTAAAAATGTTATATGTCAAATATATTTTAATTGAAAAAAAAAAAAAAAGATAGTAAGAAAAATAAAGTACAGTCTTTCTTGTTCCTTCCAAAATGGAAATCAGAGAGAAATTAGATCCAGAGTGACATTAGGAAAGCCAAAAGATAAAAAACAGCATGGTTTCTCAAAACTGCCTATTCCCTGTGACTGAATGCACACACACAAACCATTATAAATATTGCTCCTTAAAAGAAAACAGAAGCTGGGGCACCTGGGTGGCTCAGTCAATTTAGCGCCTATGACTGGCTCAGGTCATGATCTCACCACTGTTCTGGAGTTTGAGCTCCCTCAGTCTAGAGCCTGTTTCAGATTCTGTGTCTCCCTCTCTCTCTGCTCCTCCCTCACTCACGCGCGTGCTCTCACTCTCTCTCTCTCTCAAACATAAACATTAAAAAAAAAGAAAAGGAAAAAAAGAAAAGAGAAGCAAAGTCTTCCAAACCAAACAGAAATTAAAGGTTACCTAAAATGACAGGAAACATGAGCAAGGGGCAAGGGGTGCCTTAAAAATACAACTAGATGAGCAAAATCAACAAGCAAAACGTTGATTTCATTCCAACTGGTGATATAAATTTGAATCTCAGAGACACTATCTATGGAAGTATGAGATATCAGCTTGCTAGTTAAACCATCAGATTATCTCAAGATCCAGAGGAGAAAGATTAGACTTCAAAAATACCTCAAAAACATTATGTCATACTCAAGTTAGTTCTTAAGTTTAGTGTATCAGTGCAGTGCAGATAAACACTTCACCCCCAAGAATGATTTAAGACCTGGTTCTTTTGTATCCTTGTCCCATACTGCTTCAAACTACATGAAAAAGAAAGCTCTCTGATTTTTTTGGCTGTGTTTATAGTAAAATATTAAAGAAAGGCTTAACAAAGAACAGTGACTATCCCAAGAAAACCAGAGATAATAGTACCATTTCCTCTGTCATCATACCCTAATAATTAGAGTATACTGTTTGAAATTTACCAACTTTCACTGTGATAATTTTAATTGTATCTAATGCTGATGGCTTCTTTGAACAATTAAGCCTAGAAAGTAACTTATTTCAGAGCTTTTAAATATTGTGTTATTCACTCCTTAAGATTATTTTATCAGGGAATACTAACTCATGGTAAATGAGTGTAGTTAACTCTTATGGGAAAAAAAAAAAAACTTGAAGTCTCTAATTTGCTAAACCATAAAAGAAGGCAAAGAAAAAAAAAACAGCCTTTAAAAACATTTTGATGAATCAAGACTACCTTTTATTGAATCTTGAGGTAAATTAGATTGCTAGCATTGCTGAGTGCTGGTAAAACACTTTGGATCAATATGAATTTGTTTAACTATGGATTGTAGCTTATAAAGTCACCAATGGTGAGATGAATTGCATCTTTGCTTTCTTTGATCATGTTCATACATTATTCAGCAGTTTTGAAATTATTTTTTTCATGACAGATGTCAATCCCAAAATATCATATAACTTGGTAACCTCACAATGGCAGGTCATCTCATATATCATTAAAACTTACATATACAAACCATGAGTTACAGATACAAATCAGGATTCTAAGGGTTTTTTTTTTTTTTTTTGTTCTTGTTGTTTGTTTGTTTTACTATATGGCAGAGGTGAATGAAGTAGTCTGGGCATGTAGGTTACCACAAGGATACATTTTTTTTTTTTTAAGCCTTAAATGGTTTTCCTTTATTTGGAAGCCTTGTAAGTTTTTATTTTATTTATTTATTTATTTATTTTTTAATAAATAGTTTATTGTCAAATTAGTTTCCACATAACACCCAGTGCTCATCCCCACACGAGTCCTCCTCCATGCCCATCCCTCCTCCCCCCCCACATCCATCAGTCCTCAGTTTTTGTCAGCAAAGAAGCACAAGGATACATTTTTAACACAAGCAGAACCTACCTCCTTCTTTTATTTTGGGGGTATTAAAGGGATGGGAAGATTAGATTTTTTTCAACTTTACCTTGGTCCCTCATATAACACTTTTAAAATGATCATTTAATTTAATGCATTATAATTGTTTTTGTGGGAGTAGAATAGGATTTTTTCAACCCATCAGAGCAGAAATAGAACATTTTAGAAATCTAAGAGAGCCAATGTACTATTCTTTGTGCTATTAAGTCACATTAATGGTTAAAATCATAATCAAATATGTGCATTTTTGTTCTAATTTTAACCTATGGCATATGAAAACACCTATAACTCACTTGCCTTTTATTTTCTTCCCACAATCTATCCATAGTGCATCTCAATACCTACATAGATTTAGCAAAACAAAACAAAATGCATCACTGTTTCTTTCTAATATACAAAGGTGAGACTGTGTATGTGTGTGCGCATGCACGCATGTGTGCAAACTTAGTCAACTTTTAAATACTACCTTGGGTGATTACACAGATAATTTCATCATACTCTTACTTAATCTTTATGTAATTTAACAGATGTCCATATTTGGGCTCAGAATACTTATATGACCTTCTAAAGGACTCTCTAAGACCAAAATGTACTCTAAGAAAATCGAACATATATACCTCTTACCTCTTCCATCTACTTTACCCCATCTGCTTCCAGAGAGAAAAGTCCTTGGAGCTCTTCATGTTATGGGGAAGACTACTCATGCACTCATTTATTCTCTTTCTTCCTGCTTTATTGATCTCTTTGGTGAGCATCATTTTAAAGGACTATCAGAAGACAAGAAACTTTGCAAAAACCAAAGAGTAAATGCAGTACTGAAGGAGATAATTCATCAGTTACAGGGTTGCTATTAACTTAATGTCTGAATGATATTATTTTTCTTTTGTCACATACACAAACATAGATACATATATATACATGTAGGTATGCGTACATCTCCCTCTCTTTTTTCCCCCTTTCCTTAGCATTGGTTCCTTAACCTAGGATTACTAACCTATCAAGTTAATCCTTGGAAAAGAGTTCTAAAGAACTCATCCTATCTCTATATCTCCAACCAAACTCTTGCAAACACATATTGGAAATTTATTATACTTTTAAGAAGAGTTTAAGTTTGAATGAACAGCAACCCTAGTTCAAATCTAGCTCTGCCCCTTCCCTAGCTTCCTGACCATATGGTTGATGGGTGTGTGGGTAGGTGGATAGATGGATGGATGGATGGACGGATGGATGGATGGATGGATGGATGGATGGAAGGAAGGAAGGAAGGAAGGAAGGAAGGAAGGAAGGAAGGAAGGAAGGAACATGTTGTTCCTGAAACATTCCCTTTTTTTTTCCTTTTTGAATCAAGCAGATCTACTAAATGTTTACCTAAAGAGATAAACATACTGTACTTCTATTAGATCAATCTTATGTGGATTCTCTCTTCTTTCCTGTGTATCTTAATTACAGTAATCCTTCAGGCCTGAGCTTAAACCCTACCTCTTTCAGGTAGCCCTACTAGACTTTCCTGGCATACAGGATATTTGCTGCTTTTTTCTAGAGTTTTTTCAATTATTTTTCTCATTTGACATTAACAGTATTCTGTTTTACCTGAATTTTTGTTTTCAGATACAGATTTGTTCTCTCCCCCTAATTTATAAATGCTTTCAGAGCAATAACTGTGATTTCTATTTTTGTTATAGTCAACACCATTGTGTAGTAGAGGCGTCTGTACATCTTGAATTAAAAATTAATGTTTTCTAATTGCAGAGGCCACTTTTAGGCAACAAGCTTGAGCAATGGAAAACTGAGTAAGGTAAAAGGGGCCACAGTGACCACTAGGTTGAATGTAGACAGGCTCATTAGGCAACTCACCTCAAAATATCCACAAACACTATCTGACAAATAGGTCACAGGCACCAAAAAGGGAAAATTCCATATGTTCCCATATACCTCTTCACTTCCCCCTTTAACTACAGCCCCACCCTCGCTGCCCCCTTGCATGTATTCAATAAGCTTTACCTCCTTTGTTCTGCCTTGGGCGAGGTTTCTCACTTCCCATGCTGCTGGCCCCCACCTGATCAGCTTGTCCACACTAATGATTGTAGCTTATACCTAGTCAGGGTTCAAAGACACACCATGAATGAATAGGATATAGGCCTTAGTCGAATTGTGAAGTTATTATATATATGTAAAATTCTTATGGATACAAACTGTATATGTTCAGAGGAAATACTGGAAATATCCAAAAAAATAGTGTTATGACTGGTTGTTTGGAAACATGAATGAATTAACTTTCTAACATGTATTATTAATGTCTCCATTTTTTCAGTTTTTTTCCCTTCAGATGGGAGTTAAGTACCATTTTCAAGACTAATAATTTCATTTTTAGAACTGAACTCCTTAAAAACTTGAAACATCTTCAGTTTGTACCAATTCTCTACTAAAATACAAAAAAAAATTAGGAGAGTAACAACAAAGATAGTGACAATATGTTGTCATAAGTTGGCTTTTAAATGAATCAACAAGTTACTGCATTAGATCCTATAGGAACTCAGGATATGTTTAGCTGGTACTTGTTAAAGGCCTTTACCCTGCAACGTTTCATCTCCCTTTAAAATAAATCTTAGTCTGCCTCTGTTTTTGTGTCAAGAGACCTGAATCAGTCATAATTCTGTCTTGTCTCTATGCTCAGTCACCTCATTAGTTCTGGTAAATTCTAAAGGTATCTTTGGGAGTAGATATCGACATTTGTACATCACACCTCTTACCCCTTTCCTTCCTTATTTTTGGAAGCCAGCTGCCCAGACAGAGTGAACTGTCCTCATCTAATCAGATGTGTCCCCTCATGCTATAAGTTTTACATGGGTTCCCCTACATGGCGGTCTGGGGTTTTCAATTGTAATCTGCCTCTGGTTCATTAATCTGAAAAATTCTTGGGCTTAGACTCAAGAGACACATTATGACCATATAGTTAAGGTAAAGTTGCTAATACAAGTATGAACTTTATCCTTCCTACAGGCTACTGTTCTGTGAAAATAAAGAAAATGTGATGTAAAATCAAGTCAGAAAGCCCTGAAGGGAGAGCTCTGGTGTACAAGCCACTCCGTGCAGCAGGAAGAAAACAGGAATTGTGTTGACAAGGGAAGACATTTTTCACATAGTCGTTTCATCTGCTGTTTTTAAGAAAAAGAAGAGCCCTCCCTGACCCTAACAACAATGCACTAACTACTGCTTGCAGCCAATGAGAAATTACCACAACCTCAAATTCTTGTTCTTCAATAAATTTCTGCTGGAAATAACCCTCTCTAATTTCCTCCTGAAACTGAATAAAAGCCAACCTTCCCTTTGTCTCTGCCTATGGCTCATCATAGCTTCCTTGTCTCAAATTGCCTTTCCTCTGCTATTCCTAAATAAGCTCATTTTGCTGCTAAATAACTGGCTGTTTTATTTTGAAGTTAACATTACATGTTAGTCTGAAGTGGGTTCTGAAGAAAATAGACCCTAAAGAAATAATGACTCCACAATCATGTGCAATGCCTTACTGAACCCCCTCTACTTGCCTCTCTGAGTCATCTTTTTCAAAAGTTTTCAAGCTCATATATTCAGGGATAATTTTTAATAAATAAAAGCTAATTTAATAATTTAAAGCTGATTTAAGTTATTGGTTTAATAAAAGCAGACATGCCTTCAAAATTTGTCAAGAGAAATAATACAACAGATATCTATTTGATGTCTAATCCAAGTATAGTTGTTAAGAAATAAGTAAGTTAAATTATGTAAATGACATCAAAGCTTGTATGGAGTTAAACTACATAATGGATATTCATTGAATATGTAAATGATTTCCAAATAAGATAAACATTAAATGCTAAATGTAAGTTTATCTACTTTTGGCTTTTTCTTTTTTACATAGAGACAAAATGTATTTGGGCCTATTAATAAACATGTTTTATGCCACACTGAGAAAAATTTGTAATGAAGAAGAATATACTTCTAAAAACATTGAAATGTACACTTGAGCCTTGAACAATGTAGGGTTTAGGGGTGGTGTCCCCTGCACAGTTGCCTATCTATGTATAAAGGTGCCTGGGTTATTCAGTCAATAGAGCATCCTACTTTTGATTTCAGGGTTGTGAGCTCAAGCCCCGCTTTTACAAAAAGAAAATCCATGTATAACTTTAACTCCTTAAAAATTTAACTACAAGTAGCCTACTGTGAATCAGAAAAATTACTGATAACATAAACAGTGAATTAACCAATACTTAATATGTTATATGTATTATATACTGTATTCTTACAATAACATAAGCTAGAGAAAAGAAAATCATAAGGAAGATGAGGCGTTCAGGTGGTTCCACTGGTTAAGCATCTTACTCTTGATTTTGGCTCAGGTCATGATCTCATGGTTCATGAGATCAAGCCCCATGTTGGGCTCTCTGCTGACCCTTCCCCTGCTCATTCTCTTTCTCTCTCAAAATAAATAAACAAGTGAAAAGAAAGGAAAATAGATTTGTAGTGTTCTACAGTATTTACTGAAAAAAAAATCCAATTATAATCAATGTCATATTGTAATTGCCAGAAAGTATAAGGTTAATATGCTATAGAAGAAATTTATATTTTATTTATATTTTTTAATGCTTTTATTCAGTTATTTTGAAAGAGAGAGTGAGAGAGAGAGAGAGAGAGAGAGAGAAAGAGAATCCCAATTCTTTACACTGTACTGTCTGTGCAAAGCCTAATGCAGGGATTGATCTCATGAACCATGAGATCATGACCTGAGGTGAAATCAAGAGTTGGATACTTAACCCACTGAGCCACCTAGGTGCCCTAGGAATTTGTATTTTAAATGTAATGCATAAACAGTATTGCTATCCTTTAAAAGTAAGCCTGTAATTATTCTGTACCAAATGCCTTACATCATTTCTTTTTCTAGGTAACCTTTGTAAGTTTTTGAAATTGAGAAAATAACATTTGAACTAAAAGCTGAAACTGTCAGAAAAGGTTTTATTTATGTTTTAACAAAACTACTAGAATAAGGGTGGAAGAAAATACAGTTTTTAAAAAGGATATGTTTTCAGTAAAAGAAGGTGTGAAGAATGGAAATACATCTTTTTGGTAAGGAATTAAAAAAAAAAAGAAAGTTATTTTGTCCTCAAATAAAGTGACTTTTCCAGAATAAGAGTGGAAAAATACGGGACAAAACCTAAATAATTGCAAGAAGTTGTAAATGGTTTATGGAAAAGGAATCTATAGAAAGAAATTTTCTACATGGTCAAGTTGACAAAATATTAAATTGTTACTATGGGATTTTAAAATTCAACTTCAATACCAATAGTGTACTTTCATAAAACTAAAAATTTTCTTTTATCTGTTAAAAGGGTAAAATTTTCTTGGAGTATGGGTCAGCTTTTGATAAGATGTTATGAAAGATTTTCCTGACCTTTAAAATAATCTACTTAGAAAAAAAAAGATTTTGTGTTTTATCAAAATAATACTTGTGCTTCATGTTTTCTTTATCATGAGATCTTTGATTGCTCAAGCATATAGTTTTCTAGATTTTAAATGGGGTACATTTTTCTCAGAACTATATAACCTTCTATGTTTGCCTTTGACATTCTTTTGTCAACTTTGGTTGAACGGAAAACTAGGTATTGTATCATATTTACCTGTGTTCAAACCTTTAATATTTTTGACAGGCTTCCTAAAATCAAATTCCAAATGAAATCTTTCTGCCTTAGAAAAACTTTAAGATATGAGAGAGTTCAGAGTGTCCCTGGAACATCTTAGAAGATTTATTCTCTTTCATTATAAAAAGAGAGATGTTGAAATAATTAGGCTTATTTGGTAAGTTAAATTACATGAAAAACACTGTCAAACAATTGATGCTAAATCTTCTTAGATTTTACCTGTATGGAGATATGTTATTAACATAAATATCCTAGAAGTTATATAAAATTTCTAAAAGTCTGATATATCCTGGCATAATGTTATCAGTCATAATTCTATTCATGAGCTTGAAATGTTGTATGTCACAGAAATAACAAAATTTCCTTGTCAATTACATCATAATGAACTCTCATCAGATCTCTAACTATTGCTATTTTTAGGTCTTGTGCCATTTACAGACAGTTATTATTTTAAGTGCTTCACCTTCAAAGAGATTTATGAAAAAGACTTTGGTAACTACTCTATAAACTCTAGGTTTTCATAAATTTAAGATCATAACACTGAACCTGGGTAAGAATTTCTAAAGCTCTAATGGAAAATTGTTTCATGTTTTGTTTTTGAGATTTAAATGACCCCTTTTCCTCCTCTAAGCTATCTATAACTTTTAGCAATTTGGCAAGGAGTATTTTTACAACCAAAGTTAAAGCATTTATCTTTTTCTCCCTACCTGATTCCATTAAAATTCCGAAAGTCTTATTAAATGCTCTAATTTTTCAGGACAATGTATGTATTTGCATATGTTAAATAAGACTTTTTGTCACAGGACATCAAATGCACCTAGTCCCTTGCTTCTTTTGATCCACAGCTGATAAAAGGGTTTATGCTTCAATATTGTAAAGAACTGATTGTTTATATTGAAAATAGCTTTAGTAGAAAGGTCTTTCCACAGTGTGGTCCTGGGAGACAAAGACCTTAAACATCACACCTCGCAACCTGGTATTTCATCTATTGGAAAATACATCTCTAAAAAGACTTTCAATTCAGTTGGAAAGACTCCTATCAGGTAATGTTAACCAGCTCTTGTGCTACCAAACTCCAAGGAATAACTTGGATTCATGTATCACACCTAAAAAAAAAAAAAGGTGGGTGGGGAGCACTAAACCCAGACTGGATCTGCACTGGTGACCTGGTGACATGAAAGTAAAGATTTCCAGGAACTGCAAACAGACACGGCTGACCCCAACAGTTTTCCCACCATAACCAGGACAGCCCTGCATATCTTTTTCTTGGTGCTGATCCTTACCTTGTTATTTCTCTCATTCTCTTAGAGAAATAATGCCCTTATCCATATTTCTCAAGTCTATTGCAAAAGGGGGAAATCTATTATAAAAACATGCCTACAGATATTACCTATTGGGTTATGCTGTTAATACCAGGTGCCCCCATACCTTGTTTCAATCTTTGTCATTGTAACCTTACTAGCTCAACTAAACAGCACCCTTTGGTCAATGATGTGGTCAATCATGCTCTGCCCAGTCTTCTTCTTACCTAAATATGATCCGTTCCTCTGCACTAACAGGAAAATACAAACAGGTTTATACCTTTTTGTGAGGTTTTTAGAAAGGAACACTTTAGGAAGGACTAGCTTCTAACAAAATGTCATCTCAGCTCTTCCAACCAGCTATGGCTTCAAAGGGTCAATCAGAAAATTCCATCCAATAAATCTATTGATAACCAGACCTTAGCTGGAGTCCTCTACACTCAACTTGGTTTCATTTTTATTTGTGGTGGAGAGCATTTCTCAAAAGCATATGAAAATTTAGATAGCTGATGAATCAAGGTCAATGCCATTGAATGTATGATTAAAAATTTCTCCCTAATATTAGGAGAGCTAGCTGACTTCACAACCAAAGCAATAGTAGGCTAGCAAAGATCATGTGATTCACTGGTTAAAGTAATTGTGAATAATCATATAGTCCTTGATTATCTACTTGCTGAACAAAGAGGCATTTGTGTAAGAGTGAATACCATCTGTTGCACGTGGTTAAATTCTGCTGGAGAAGTAGAAACCTAATTCCATAGTATTAGAGAACAAGCATACAGCAAGTGTAAAACTGTAGTATATTCATTCCCACACTGAAATTCTGTAGTAAAAATAAAGTATAACTATACAGCAACATAGATGAGTTTCACAAACATAATGTTGGGCAACAGAAGCCACAAATAAAAGAGTACCTACTTTGATGGGAAAGAAAAGCAGAAAAGTAATTATCCTGGTGGTCAAGATTATGGTTATCTCTGGGAGAAGATAAGGGTAGTGCCTGGATGGATGCACAGAGCAGTTTCCAGCGCTTTAACAGGATTTTCTTTGTTCCTCCAAGTGGTAGTTGCATAGGTGCTCATTTCGGAATACATCGCTGAGCTGTGCTTTACCTGTTTTGTATAAGTTCTAAACTTATTATCCAAACTGACTACCCAGTTGTGCCATGAGTGTAATTTGGCAATGACTTATCTGTCTTCCATTTCCTTTTCTTTCTCTCTCTTTCTTTCCTTCCTTCCTTCCTTCCTCCCTCCCTCCCTCCCTCCCTTCCTTTCCTTCCTTCTTTCCTTTCCTTCCATCCTTCCTTCCTTCCCACTTTGAGACTGTTCTATAAATGGAATCATATAGTACGATACTTTGGGGGATTGTCTTTTTCATTAATCATAATTCTCCAGAGATTAATTCAACTTGTTGCATGCATCACTAGTTTGCTACTTTTTTATTATTGAGTAGTATTCCATGGGATATATCACAGTTGAACCATTTATCTTTTGAAAGACATCTGGCAATTCCAGTTTGGGACTATTACAAATGAAACATAGGAATAACTGTAAATTCCCTTCATGACATGGAAACTATACAGTAAGGACATAGATGAAAAATAAATGGACAAAGCAACCCGGTGCCTTTTGAGAGATTTTAATTACAGAAGAATTTTGTAAATAATAATTTGAAACAGGAGTAACTAAGAGCTTTGTAACTTAATATTTCAAATATCTTTTGTCTGGACCACAATGAATCACATATTCATAGCCTCCAAATAATATCCTGGTATTTTTAATTCAAATGAAAGAAAATATTTTCTCTATTAGCTGGAGGCATTTTTAAAAAATGTTTATTTATTTATTTTGAGAGAGAGAGAATGCGATCTGGACAAGAGCAGAGAGAGAAAGAGGTAATCGCAAGCAGGCTCTGTGCTGACAAAGCAGGCTCTGAGCTGTCAGCACAGAGCCCAATGCAGGGCTCAACCTCACAAACTATAAGATCATGACCTGGGCCGAAATCAAGAGTCAGATGCGTAGCCAACTGAGCCACTGAGGCACCAGAGCTGAAGGCATTTTTAAAAACAATTTTTAGTGTTTATTTATTTTTGAGACAGAGACAGAACATGAATGAGAGAGGGGCAGAGAGAGGGAGACACAGAATCTGAAACAGGATCCAGGTTCTGAGCTGCCAGCACGGAGCCTGATGCCGGGCTCAAATTCAAGAACTGTGAGATCGTGACCTGAGCTGAAGTGGGACGCTTAAGCCACTGAGCCACCCAGGAATGCCATGAAGGTATTTTTTTTTTTTTTAAGTGAAAAGGTAGATTACCTATAAAAAGAAGAACTCACAACTTGCAGGTTCCTACAGTATGTTCTCAAGGTCACCAGCAGGTTGTATCATCATCATTGGTTCTTCCACAAGTTATAGAAATAAACTATTTTCGGGGCGCCTGGGTGGCTTAGTCGGTTAAGCGTCCAACTTTCGCTTGGGTCATGATCTCACGGTTCGTGGGTTCGAGCCCCGCATCGGGCTCTGTGCTGACTGCCAGCTCAGAGCCTGGAGCCTGTTTCAGTCTGTGACTCCCTCTCTCTCTGACCCTCCCCTGCTCACGCTGTCTCTCTCTCTCCTACAAATAAATAAAAAAACATTTAAAAAAAAAAAAAGAAATAAACTATTTTAGCATTGTAGAATGAAAGGTTACTCATTTCATTAAACCTTCAAAATAACCTTATGAAGTAGGTTTTTTAGCAAACATGCTTTTTTCTTCCTGATGAGGAAAATGAGGCTCCTATAAAGTAACTTATGCCAAATCATAAAGTCAGATGGTGAGAGAACCTGGAATCCCATCCACATAGAATCCTTGTTTATCAAGTCTTTTCAAATTAATAGCATTGGGATAGCATCCAATAGAGAAGAATTGGGAAACTATCTAATGGGAAAGAAGTCAAATTAAATAAAACCAAATGAAACAAAACACACACAAATCTTCATTAACAAACAAATGTATTTTACATCAAGTTAATAAGAGTGACACTGGAAATCAATTGAGCACCCCTATACTTTGAAATAACAGTAGTAAAACATGGTAGAATACTAATTAAGAGCATGAGATTTGAAAATAAATAGGCCGCTGTTAAAATCTTGTGTGTTTTTTTCTCCCTCACCTCCAGTAATTCATACACTTACCAGCTGAGGGTCTTTTGCCCTCAGCAAAAAGAGTTATTTAAATTCTTTGAGATTCATTTCCAGAGTCCTAAAATTGACACAAAATTATATGCATCACAAAGTTTTTTAAGTATTAAGATGATGTATAAAAAATGCATTGTGCATATAAAAAGGGACATAGCAAATAATAAGCTCAATAAGTGGTGTTCATAAGGATCCACTCTTTTCCTCTAAAGTGCAGAGGGTTGGTGAAGGAAGAGAGAATCTAATAGGAAAGTGGGAAATAAAGCAACAAACATTTTACAAAGACCTGAGGTTGGAGGACAAATTTGTCAGCATTTATTGGGTTGTCACATAGACTGATATTGTGATTTGTAATGAATCATAGAGTTCTGGTCTTCCTCCTTGTTCCTGTCACAGAGTTCCAAAAACCCTTGAGACTTCCTGTGTGATGAAAGCAACAAAGATATCTTATTACATTAATGAGGTGATTTTTGGAAAGCCCCCAAGTAAACTACAAATGGGAGGAAGTTGCCAGGAAAATCACCCTTGAGTTTAGAGGTGGGAACATTTATTCCCACCTTCTTGCCTTTGCGGAGGGAGAGGGGTTGGAGATTCAGTTTGGCCACTAATAGCCAATGATTTAACGATCATACCTATGCAATAATACAGTCTCCATAAATCCCCAAAAGAATGGAGTTAGGAATGCTGTTTAACATAGTGCTGGAAGTCCTAGCATCAGCCATCAGGCACCAAAAGGAAATCAAAGGCATCAGAATTGGCAAAGAGGAAGTCAAACTTTCACTCTTCGCAGATGACATCATACTCTACATAGAAAACCTGACAGACTCCACCAGAAGCCTACTAGAACTGATCCAAGAATTCAGCCAAGTTGCAGGGTACAAAATCAACGTACAGAAATCGGTTGCATTTTTATACACCAACAATGAAGCAACAGAAAGAGAAATCAAGAAACTGATCCCATTCACAATTGCACAAAACACCATAAAATACCTCGGAATAAACCTAACCAAGGATACAAGAGATCTCTATGATGAAAACTATAGAAAACTTATGAAAGAAATTGAAGAAGACACAAAGAAATGGAAAAACATTCCATGCTCATGGATAGGAAGAATAAATATAGTTAAGATGTCATTACTACCTAAAGCACTCTACACATTCAATGCAATTCCAATCAAAATTGCACCAGCATACTTCTCAAAACTAGAACAAACTATCCAAAAATTTGTATGGAACCACAAAAGACCCCGAATAGCCAAAGTAATCCTGAAAAATAAAACCAAAACGGGAGGGATCACCATCCCAGACTTTAGCCTCTACTACAAAGCTGTCATCATCAAGACAGTATGGTATTGGCACAAAAACAGACACATAGACCAATGGAACAGAATTGAGAACTCAGAAGTGGACCCAAAAGTATACAGCCAACTAATCTTTGACAAAGCAGGAAAGAATATCCGATGGAAAAAAGACAGCCTTTTTAACAGATGGTGTTGGGAGAACTGGACAGCAACATGCAGAAGAATGAAACTAGATCATTTTCTCACACCATGCACAAAAATAAACTCAAAATGGATCAAGAACCTGAACGTGAGACAGGAAACTATCAACACCCTAGAGGAGAAAGCAGGAAACAACCTCCTTGACCTCCACCGCAGCAACTTCTTACTTGACACATCCCCAAAAGCAAGGGAATCAAGAGCAAAATAAACTGTTGGGACCTCATCAAGATTAAAAGCTTCTGCACAGCCAAGGAAACAACCCAGAAAATTAATAGGCAACCAACGGAATGGGAAAAGATAGTTGCAAATGACATCTCAGATAAAGGGTTGATATCCAGAATCTACAAGGAACTCACCAAACTACACGCCCGAAAAACAAACAACCCAGTGAAGAAATGGGCAGAAGATATGAACAGACACTTCTCCAAAGAGGACATCCAGATGGCCAACAGACACATGAAACGATGCTCAGCATCCCTCCTCATCAGGGAAATACAAATCAAAACCACACTGAGATACCACCTCACACCGGTCAGAGTGGCTAAAATGAGAAAATCAGAGAACTCTAGATGCTGGCGAGAATGTGGAGAAATGGGCACCCTCCTACACTGTTGGTGGGAATGTAAACTGGTACAGCCCCTCTGGAAAACAGTGTGGAGGTTCCTCAGGAAACTAACAATAGAACTCCCCTAGACCCAGCAATAGCACTGCTAGGAATTTACCCAAGGGATACAGAAATGCTGATGCATAGGAGCACATGTACCCCAATGTTCATAGCAGCACTCTCCACAATAGCTAAAACCTGGAAAGAGCCTAAGTGTCCATCAACAGATGAATGGATCAAGAAGATGTGGTTGATCTATACCATGGAATACTACATGGCAATGAGAAACAATGAAATCTGGCCATGTGTAGCAACATGGATGGACTTTGAGGGTGTTATGCTGAGCGAAATAAGTCAGGCAGAGAAGGACAAATATCATATGTGTGCACGTATAGGAGGATTAGGAGGAACTTAACAGAGGACCAAGGGGGAGAAGAAGGGCGGAAATGGTGGGGGAAAGGGGGAGAGGCAAACCATGAGAGACTCTTGAACGCTGACAAAAACTGAGGACTGGTGGATGTGGGGGAGGAGGGGTGGGCATGGAGGAGGGCACTTGTGGGGATGAGCACTGGGTGTTATGTGGAAACTAATCTGACAATAAACTATTTGTAAAAAAAAAAAAAAAAGAATGGAGTTAGGAAAACTTCTGGTTTGGTGAATGCCTAGAGGTTCAAGGAGAGTGACTTGCTCCATGTATGGATGTTCTGTACCCCTTCCCACAAAACTTGCCCTATGCATCTCTTCCATCTGACTTTCCTTGAGTTTATTCTTTTATTTTATTACTATTTCTTTATTACTATTTTATTACTTTATTACTATTTCTTTATTTTAGAGAGAATGAGAGAGAGTATGATTGAGCAAGTGGGGGGAGGGAGAGAGAGAGAGAGAGAGAGAGAGAGAGAGAGAGAGAGAGAGAGAATCATAAGCAGGCTCCGTGCTCAGCATGGAGCCCAATGTGGGGCTAAGTCCGCTGACCCTGGGATCATGGTCTGAGCTGAAATCAAGAGTCAGATGCTCAACACAGTAAGCCACCCAGGCATCCCACTATCTATCCTTTTTGATAAACTGGTAACCCAGTAATTTTTCTTTGAGTTCTGTGAGCTGCTCTAGCAAATCAATTGAACCCAAGGAGGGGGTCATTGGAACCTCTCATCGATTGCCATTGGGTCAGAAGCACTGGTGACAACCTGGACTCATGATTAGCATCTAAAGTGGGGTGGAGGGTAATTTTGGAGGGCTGAGCCCTTATGGGATCATGCACTATCTTCAGACAGATATTGTCAGAATTGAGTTTATTGCGTGGTGGTGAGGGGAAAACTCACACATTGGAATTGGTGTCAAAATCACATAGACCATCCCTGGAGCACCTGAACAAGAAGGAATGGGGAACTTCTCTATTTGAGAAGTGAACAAGAAGGAATGGGGAACTAACACTTGTTTCTCTTTGAGGTCTTGATAATTGTATTGCATTCCATGTTTTGAGAAACTGCAAGCAAGTAGTCATTTTCAAATTACTTTTCAGCTACTGGTCTGTGTTTCTTCCAGCAGAACACAATAGTGAGCCATGGATCAGGAAGTCTATAGACTCAGGAGGGAACATTATTATTGAGGAATTGCAGGAAATGATTAATTTGTGGCTGTGTATTTTGATTTGTCCATGGAGAATATTCCACAGAGAAAAAAAATGATGACCTTAATGTGCCACGTTAGGGCTTTTTGCATGTTATTTCACTCATTCTTTGCTCCAACCTCTATCTATCATGGGACTGTTATTCCTGTACCAATAATAGGAAAATTGAGGCTCTGAGAGATTAAATTACTTGTTTGTAGTTGCAAAATATATAAGGGACTGGAATTATATCCAATATATGTTTGATCAACAAAACTGTTGCTTTCTCTTTCATCCTCAAGTCAACAAAAGATAAGCAGTACAATATCTGGAGAACAAAAAACACTGATATCACAGTTTCCATGGTAAGCATAAACTGTTCTTTAAAATACAATTTTCTTTTGAGGAGCCTAGAGAGCTCAAACAGTTGAGCATCTGACTTCAGGTCAGGTCATAATCTCATGGTTCGTGAGTTCGAGACCCACATGGAGCTCACCGCTGTCAGCAAAAAGCCTGCTTCAGATCCTCTGTCCCCCTCTCTCTCTCTGTTCCTACCCCACACTGTCTCTCAAAAATAAGTAAACCATTTCTAAAAATCAAAAAATAAATAAGATACAATTTTCTCAGTGACATTTTGCAATCTACAAATGTATCAAATCAACATGTTGCAGCCTTCAACTCATTCCCATATGTCAATCATATGTTGGTAAAGCTAGAAATAATAGTGGCGCGGGCCATATTTTAATAAAACAGCAAAATATTAGGATCAGTGATTTAGGAGTAAGGAAACCTGCATTTAAATCATATTGTGACACTAACCTGTGGTATAAGCATATAATTACCAAGCTGAATAGTATCTCCTTAAAATTCTCTTTTAATTAAATTGCCCCAAGCCTCTATTTTATCTTACTTCTTTTCTTTAGGGAAATATGGTAACTGTATGTTTTTCATCTACGAATAAAGAAACCCTCTGAAGAAGGAAAGTGTGACAGAACACTCTAGAGTTAGGTTTTTAAGAAAAGCAAGTTACTGCTCAGCCTTTCAACTTAATCTCATCTAAATGTCCCAACTACTGGGGCACTCAAGTATCCAAAACTACAGTAGTAAACATGGAAGCACTCTCTCATCAGAGATACTAATTGAAAGGTAAATTCAGATTTAGAGCCAAAATGAAACAGGACAGCTCTGTTTTCTAGGAAGTTTCATAATTTTCTGAAGTGTTAAAAAATCAGATAAATGGGGCTCCTGGGTGGCTCCGTGGGTTAAGCGTCAGACCTCATGGTTTGTGGGTTCAAGCCCTGCATCAGGCTCTGTGCTGACAGCTAGAGCCTGGAGCTTGTTTTGGATTCTGTATCTCCCTCTCTCTCTGGCCCTCCCCTGTTCATGCTCTCTCTCTCTCTCTCTCAGAAATAAATAAAACCTTAAAAAAGTTTTAAAAATCAGATAGAATACAATAAATATGGCAGATCTGTTCTGCCTTAAATATACCAAGGAATAATAACTCAGAAAGATAGGGGATTTTGTATTTCCAAGATCTTTTATGCCAACATTGCCTTTTAAAGTAAACCTAGCAAAGTGTGAAATTGCTACTAATATATTCATGCTTTAGAACTTTAATTCCCACAGACTTCCATAAAGCTGACTAATAACAGTCAGGAATTAGCTGTCCAAATAATACTATCTCTTTTACTAAGTGTCTTTTTTAAATAAAATATTATACCGCTCTTTAGGCATTCACATCCAAACAGATAAATTTTAAATACAAATTTAAGGAAATATTTTCAAAGTTCCAAATCATTTTTATTATTCATTTACTTGAGTCTTCCTCACTCTCTTTCCAATGAATTTATCGAGCAACTCTCCTTGTGAAATCAAGCAACTAGGCAGCTGTTTTCATGTGAGCTGAACATTTGGTGGAAAAGAGCCATATATTTATGTGACACTGAATTGATTTAATTTTGCATCTGTGTCCACAATGCTACTACCAAATCTCTTGGTGGGGTTGTAAATTTAGCAACCAGATTCTGGGTGTCAAAATAGAATAATATATTCTGTATTTCTATGTGTCATTATTTGATTAATATGGAGGATACCTAATAATTCTTAGATTTGTCTTCCTGAATATCAATCCCACTACAGATCCACTCCATTTCTAAGCCCAGAATACCTTGGCCTAAAACGTCTCAAATTGTTGCAGACATAAAAGACAGACATCATAATCACTAACTCTGAACATTAGAGTCCAGGACCATGGTGACATAATTACTAGCTGAGTAATTCCTAGGAGCTCTGTTTTTCTAAATTCATTTAGAAGTCTAAAAATCTTGGAGAGTGTTAAAGGCTGAATTGTGCCCCCCTGCCCAAATTCATATGTGTGTATTTAATTTTTAATGTTTCTCTCTCTCTCTCTCTCTCTCTCACACACACACACACACACACACATACACACACACACACACACACAGATTCCAAGTGGGAGGAGGGCAGAGAGAGGGAGACATAGAATCCGAAGCAGGCTCCTGGCTCTGAGCTGTCAGCCAGAGTCTGATGTGTGGGGCTCAAACCCACAAATGCAAGATCATGACCTGAGCCAAAGTCAGATGCCTAAGCGACGGAGGCACCCAGGTACCCCCCAAAATCATATATTGAAGTCTTAACCCATAGTACCTCAGAATGTGACTACATTTGGAGACAGGACCTTTAAAGAGATAGTTAACATAAAATCAGGTCATATGACTGGGACCTAATTAAATATGACTGGTGTCCTTATAAAAATATATTAAAACACAGGCACACACAGGGGAAAGGCTGAGTGAAGACAAAGAAAGAAAAAACAGTCAATAAATCCAAAAAGAGTCCCTCAGAGAGATTAACCCAGCTGAATCCTTGATCTTGAAATTTTAGCCTGCAGAATCATGAACAAATAAAGTTCTGTCTTTTAACCCACCCAATCTGTGTTACATAGTTATGGCAGCACTAGCAAATGAATACTAGGTTCATTTGCTCTTGAAGAGATAGATAAATCTACCCTCCTGGACATTTTTCTTACTTAAAACCCTCCCTCATAACGACCTTCGTAAACTATTTTGCCCAAAACTATCTTAAAATCTGAGTTTAATAAAAAAAATATTTCACTCTTGTCAACATTTAGCTCTCAAGGATCACCAACATTTTGTGATTGCCTGGATTCTCTATTTGACTCTGTGCAGCATCATATATGAGATGGAAAGATGGGCTCAGCTTCCCTATTCAAAAGATGAGAACCAAGATCTCGTAAGCATCCATCTCTCTAAGGAAGACAGCTTTGTTGAGCTTTGTGACAATAATAATCTATACGAGGTGTGGGTAGGGTGATAACAGCTGTCATTTACCAGCAGGCTATACCCCCAGGACCCAGAATTTCATTTATTATTGAACAGATAGGCCTTTTTTAATGAAAAAGGAGAGAATGTGTCACTTAATAATTTCTACAAAATAAAGCAGGAGGAATGAAGGTTTGTTTTTGTTTTTGGTTTTCATTGTGCCTGGAAGATAATAGAAGGGGCTACATCAAATACAAACAGAAAAGTAGGGACTTCTGTCATGTGCCCTCTGGGACATCCAAGTTCATATCCATGACCTTACAGACTTAGCAACTTGTATATTTTATAATTCACATTTTCCCACATTTATCATCTCTGAAATATAGAAGCATTTTCCAATGTTTGTGTATTAAATTCTAAATGGCAGCATTTTTTTTCTTAGAAGTCTCTTAAAATCAAGGACATCTAAATTTCATGAAATATAAAAGTATTTCTGAATAGTAAAACAATTAGTTGCATTAAAAGAAAATAATTATGTCTGCCTTATACTTGGTAAAATTACCATATACCTTTTACTTTTAATTGTAAATCACTTAGTCATTCTCTTTAAGAAGCCATACATTGCTAACACCACCATTTTCAAACTCCTCCTGGTATTAGTAGAAAAGTGCTTTTCCAAACATTTCTTGCTCTGGTACAAAAGAAAAATAAGGATTCAATTGAACAATGTCCTAACAGATTTACTTTCTAGCTCTCCTAAAGGAGGAACAGTTGCTTTATTTAAAATATTAGGGAATCATAGGTCTCCACATCCTACATTCTATAGAAGTTCATTTAGAAGACTAAATTGCCTGGGAATTTTTATGGGCTGATTTGTTTCTCCTATTTGCAACTGGTCATCTATTAATAACACTTACTCCTTTAGTTTCACTTCTCAGCCTTGGAACACCTTTCAAACTAACTGATAAGCGATCAATTCACCATTCTGAACTCTTATATTCAAGTGCCTTACAATTACAATGGTCCTATACCAAGAGGTATTATATGCTTTACAAATCTTGAAAGGAATTCAAAATGACATAATTAGCTGAAAGCTGTCACCAGACAACCCTGTTCTTTGGGCAACAATTTTATCCATATAGTAAGAATAGGTTGGTTTGGGTTTTTTTAAAAAAACAAAAAAGCTGTATTTGATAATTTCCAGGGGATGGTTAACTCTTAAAGAACTACTTTTTATAAATTTTATTAGGAACTTAAAATTATTAAATGTAACTCTAGATAAATTGAAAGTCAGTAATTCTTTATAGTGTGTAGATTTTAAAAATGTGCTATCATATCCTAACACACTTCACAAATATTTCTTGAGCACTGATCCTATGCTGGGCTTTAAAGACACAATGTTCAAGATATCTTACAATGCTACAATCGGAGTATTGGCCAGGGCTGAGGGCCCATCTGAAGATTTAACTGGGGAGGATCCACTTTCAGGCTCACATGGTCATAGGCAGAATTCTGTTCCTCACGGGTTGGACTAAGGGTCCCAGTTCTTAACTCAGCTTTGGATGGAGGCTACCCTGAGTTTTTGCCTCTTCAAACTGGCAGCTTTTTTCATCAAAGAACACAAGCTTAGAAAGCCATAGTCTCCTAGCAGGAGGGAAGGTACAATCTTTTGTACTGTAATAACAGAACTGAAATCTTTCAATGATACCATCCTGTTTGTCAAAAGCAAGTTAGTCATGAATAACGGTTACACTATGCCATTAACACTAGGAGGCTGGTATATTGTAGGCCATCTTAAAAGCCGGCCTATTATATGTAAGTCAATCAACCAATCATGCTAACTTAAAATTCAGGACTAGAGGGTTTTTACTTCTTTTGTACTACACCTTTATACATACTTTCATCTACAAAGCTAATCCTGATTTTCAAGGACACAAGGAAATCCCACTTACTTTACAATTATTAAACACAATAGCATCAGAAAAGCATTATCATCAACATCAATATGAATAGTGATAATTCATTTTTTTCACATTTTTCTGTGTACTTCTATATTTTAATAGTTGTGGTTTATCTACATTGTCTGAATATAGAACCATTGCACACTACACATTCTATTGTAACTCTCATATAGTGTCATTTCTACAAGTCACTTTTATTAAACCCTTACTGATAAAACTGATATTTTCCCAATTAGTTTGGTTTTTGTACAAATTGTCCTCTAATTGATTTCTCAAGAGGTGCTTACTGGAGTTATATTCCCAGAGATGTTGGATGTCGACAACAATTTCTTTGCTTCCTTAACACCTGATTGTCAGTTTTTCTCATGTAGAATTCTTGGCTCACATTCTTTCATTTTTTCTAGCATAAAATGTTATTGCCAAACTGTCTGTGACAATCCAATTTTCTTTCCATTATAAGTTATTTTCTCTTTTTGTTTAAATGACCAAGTGATTTTTATTTTGTTTAAAGTTCAGTAATAAAAAAAAATAACACTAATAAAGTTCAGTAATTTCACAAGAGTATGTTTGCCTATTGATCTTTCTAGGTTTCTAGTCTCAAGTACAAAGTGTGTTATTTCAACTTACAGTTTTAAGTATTTATTGTTATCTTCCTTTGATTTCCTTCTTCAAGTATCCTTATAATCCATATGTTGTTTATTGGTTACTTTGCATCTTTTTCACTTTTAAAAAAACTTTACATAATTTTTTTCTCAAAGTCTATTTTTGAGAGAGAAACAGAGCATGATTGGGGAAGGGGTAGAGAGAGGGGGAGACACAGAATCAGAAGCAGGGTCCAGGTTTTGAGCTGTCAGAACAGAGCCCAATGCAGGACTCAAACCAACAAACTGCGAGATCATGACCTGAGCTGAAGTCAGATGTTTAACCGACTGAACCACCCAGGCTCCCCAAAACTTTAAACACATTTTAAAAAGTTTTCTCCCTATCACTTTCTATTTCTCTTAAGGGGTTATCTGTTTTTTTTTGCTCTCTGTTTCTTCTAAATCAGAATTTAACTATGAATTGGTTTTTTTATTTTTACCTAAGTTATATACCATCTGTGAGATTTTTTTTTAATTTTGAAAAGTATTTTGCTGTTTCATGTCATATCATTTTTCTTATTGTATTTTATCTCATTTAGAAATAGAACATTACACTTTTGATCTGTTTTGTAGGCATACATTTCTGGAACACTATCATTGACCACTGCAGTGGCATTCGGCCACTATTTCATCTTTCTTAGAATTTGACAGTCATGTTTTCCATTGCTCATCTTGTAATAAAATTATCCTATCTCAACTTTTAAAAGGTTCAGGATAGAATTTCTAATTTTACATATTTCCAGTTATGCTACTGTGGAGTTGTATTTGAAAACACAGCAGCTTGCTGTCTGATATTCTCTGGCTCTGTTCTTCTCTTCCATGTTTATCTAGAACTCCTTTTCTTCATCTCTATTGTCCCTCCTCTGTTTCATTGCAATTCCTCTCCTCAGCATTAGGCTCTGTCCTGGACACTAGCTTTATTTGGTCAGTTTCAAGTCATGGTGTGACTCAGACGGCTCCAGGAACCCTCACACTCTTCAGCTACAAGTATGGCAAAACCCAATAGCTCCTGGAAATCTCACATTGTCCTAGACGGCCTCTGGTAAATGCCTGTTGACTCTCTGGGAAGGCTGAGCTCTCATTTAAAGGTTTTGAGGAAAAATCTGATTTTAAGCTGACTCATGATATTGACAGAATTCACTTTCTGGTTATAGGCTTTGCTATTTCCTTTCTTGCTCTTATCTGGGGCAGCCCTCATCTCCAAGAGACCTAACACATTCTTTGCCAAGTGGCCCCTTCCATCTTAAAACCAGTAATGGCACATCAAATCCTTCCAATGTTTTGAATCTCTGACTTCCTATTTTCTCTGACCACTAGTGTCAGATTTGTGGGGCTCATGTGATAGTCGTGCCAATCTGGATAATCTCCCTAACTTAAAGTCAAATGATTTGGGACCTCAATTAATTATGGAAATTTCCTTTTGAAATATAGGGGTTATCATTATGGGAGTAAGAGCTGATATATTCATTCCCTAGGATTATCCTTATACAACATATGGCAAGGATTTTGAGGGCTGTCCTAAAATTGTGCCTCCGGGTACACCTCAATTCATATAATATCCTCTTCAAGTTGGTGTTTCCATTGTGCTTTTCACAGACTATTAAAAAACAGCAACCTCTGGTCAGTGTAGCACAGGGTTGGACTAGTAGAGACCATGATTTTGTGGACACACCTACATCTGTTTTTGCAATAAAATAGATCCCACAGTCTGAATTACATTATGTAGGGTACATCACATGACAGAAGATCAAACCTATTTTATGATATTGGAGAGAATAATACTGGCTAAGGTACTTCATGCAAACCCATAAATGGAATATAAGTGAATGGCAGTCAAAAAGAAGTACTTATGTTTCCAGGATATAAGGGATCTAATGGAATCACCTTGTCACCAAGCACCTGTCTTTTCTAGACATATTATACTGGGGACTTTGCTTGAAGATCTGTGAATGTTACCTTTTGTGAAAAGAATCTCTGCAGATGGGATTGAGTTAAGGATCTGGAGATGAGGACACTGTCTTGGACTATCTGTGTGGGCCCTAAATCCAGGAAGCTGTAAGAGGCTCACAGAAGAGAAGACAGACAGAAGTCAAAACCAGAAAGGCAGAGACTGGAGTAGTGTTGCCATAGTTCAAGATCTTTAAATAGCCACCAGAAGCTAAAAAATGTTAAATTCTCCCCAAAGCCCTACAGAGGAAGTATGATACTGTGGACACTTTGATTTTGGGCTTCTAGCTTCCATTCACCATGAGATGATAAATTCCTGTTGTTTCAAGGGACCCAGTTTGTGGTAGTTTGTTACGGCAGTCCCAGGAATCTAATATACTGAATTTGCCTTATCTTCCAATATTTTCTAGACCCTTGATGAACCAACCTATTTCTTCCTACAAAAAGTAGATGATCAGGTACCCCACCCACACTCTGTCTTTAGGAAAATTTTTCTTCACTATGCTTTTCATTATCATTCCTTAATGGAATGTAGTGCAAGTGTAATTCATTGTCCACACCATATGTTCAAGCAGCAGGGCCACTTGCTCTGTAGAACTGCCTTGGAGCAGACTCCTTCCCTGTGCAGAGCTTCACTCAAAGTGAGCTGTCTTGTATGTGGATGGAACTCGAGGGTGTTATGCTAAATGAAATAAGTCAGGCAGAGAAGGACAGATAACATATGTTTTATCAGATAACAGGAGAAACTTAACAGAAGACCATGGTGGAGGGGAAGAGGAAAATTAGTTGAGGAGAGGGAGGGAGGCAAGCCATGAGAGATTCTTGAATGCTGAGAACAAACTGAGGGCTGATGGAGTGGGGAGAGGGGAAGGGGGGTGATGGGCATGGAGGAGGGCACTTGTTGGGATGAGCACTGGGTGTCATATGGAACCAACTTGACAATAAACTATAAAAATAATAACACTTCCCATGTACTACAACCATGAAATATATTAGTTTTGTCATGGAAAAAAACCCCAATAAAAGAAAAAAAACAAACAAAAACATCGCTGATATTGCAAGCCCTTGAATCTCCACGGGTTTTATCTCTCGCTCTCTGGAGTATGTGTGTCCTACTGAAACCTCCAACAGACTTGTCACTTTGTGCTCATCTTGTTCTAATAAACAAGATTTTATACTGTTCAATATACTGTTCAATATACTATTCTAACTCAGACAGTCTAGATCTAGATGTTTCCGGTCCCTTCTGAGAAGATGACAGAGGGCAAAAAAAATTTACATAGCCCTGGGGCAAGACCATACATGTATTTGGGTATCAAACTAATGAGAATGCAAACTATTTCTGATCCTCCTCTCTGATAGATGTGAACAGAAGATGTGAACCCGCTCAGTGGCCAAATACCATACACCTGAAGTCATGTTAATTTACTGTAGCAAAGATAACACATCTGGCATAGCTGCTGCAAAGGTAGTTACCACTCAGTTGACTTTGCGATAGTCCACTATCATTTTAAAGTTCTGCCTAACTTCTGTGGCGGCCAGAGTAATAAATTAAGTGGGAATATGATAGGATATACCACTATAACATGCTTTAGGTCTTAAAGGGTGGCACTAATTTTTATTATTACCCCTACAATGTGATATAATTTTTATTTAATTTATTAATTCCTCCTTGGGATGAAGTTTTAGAATGTTCTACTTACCTTTCCCTACTATAATAGCCCTTACCCCACAAACCAAACAATTAGTGTGAAGTTTCTGTCAGTTACAAGTATGTTCACTCTAAGTAACATATGCAGATGTGATATGACCACCAGGTGGGATCATTGACCTAAGGTACTGAGTCCAGGTATCCATTGATAACTAGTCCTCCTAAGCCTTCACTCTAAAAGTGGAGCCATGATGGGGTGCCCAGGTGGCTCAGTTGGTTAAGTGTCTAACTCTTGGTTTTGGCTCAGGTCATGATCTCATAGTTCATGGGATTGAGTCCTGCATCAGGCTCCATGCTGAGTGTGGAACTTGCTTAAGATTCTCTCTCTCCCTCTCCCTTTTCTCCTTCCCCACTTGTACTCTCTCTCTTTCTCTCAAAACAAATAAACATTTAAAAGTAGAGGCATGGTGATGTTTCTCTTCCTTGGTCATTAATGTCAGCTTCACTTTTGCCAAATGCTTTTCAAAACATTTGGGTCAAATCAGCCTTTGTCTAGTGTATCGTTGGCCAAATAAATGGCCATATGTATCTTTTGTGGAAGGCTGCAGAAATCATTACTATATCTCTACAATATGTACACAGAAATCATTACACTATCTATACACGTGTTGTGATATTGTTGGGACATTCCTCCCAGGGATTTGTAGATTGAGCAACACCCACGTTAGTGGCCCATCTAACTTGCCTCTATAGATACTATGCTCTATTAAGTACTTCTACAGTTCTCTGTGGGATAGCCTGACTCCCAGATGACTCTTTGATGTTACGAGTCATTACTATAATAGCACCTATCTTGAGTAAACACCACAATCTGCCTTCTGGTGTGTTTAGTACTATTTAATATCTAATGCAATCAGAGAGCCCTCTTTTTTAACAGCCTCTTACCATAAGGCTGTCCTACAGGGGTCAGCTACCACTGCACTTCTCAACAATGCCAGTTTCTCTCTCCCAGAGCTGTGGTCAATGAGCGCCCCATAGGAAATCCCAGAGTATACATCATCTTGTATTTTTTTCTGGCCTTAACTCTAAATATTGGTCTGGTGTCCAGGAGGGAAGTTACAGTAACTGTGAAGATGACAAGTGTCTTGCAAAACAGAGATCTCTGCTTTGTCTTCAAACAAATGGATAATTCAAGTCATTAACAGGAATGAATAAGCCAAATTTGGCAACATCAAAGTTACATTTTTTGTTGGTATCACTGTTCCATGCCTTCGCATTCCACATTTTCTTAATCAGGGACCCTACCTTGATCTGGCAGAACTCTGACCTTTGAGAATTTAAATACCTTAAGTGCTCTGCTACTTTTATAATTAAATTTTAGGCCATATTCCAAGTGGTTTTTTTCTTCTATCTTCTGATGGCAGGAGATGAGAATCTCTTTATATATCTTCAATCATTTAAGTAGTGTGGACCTTTACATTGAACACTTCCAATAATTCACTGCTCCAATTCCTCACTCTTTATTATTACAATGTCTTTCATGTCTCTCAAACACCTGAAACATTTCATGTGCTGCTGCATTTTTTCCATTGGATGTATCATCCCAGTTAAATTCTACTGGAGATAGAAAATTGTAGCAGTACCATTCATTACGGGCTACTCATGTTCCACCTACCACTAGGGGGAGTTCTCATTGCTGGTTGAGCTGGTGGTTGATTGAGCTCCAAAATGCTATCATCAGGCCTGCTTTCTTGGACTATTTCTGTACCAATTGTCTCAGTCCAGGTTTCCTAGGAGACAGACTTGGCTAGAGATTTGCAACTAAGATGTTTATTATAAACACTCCTGAGATCAACATACTGAAGGGAATGAAGGATACAGGTTTATGAAGACATGATAACTGAATTGTGATAAAGTTGAGACAAAGTCCTCAGCTGATTATATGGAGATGACTAGAACTGACATGGCTCTTTGGAGTTGTCTAAAATTGGAGAAATGGTCTGAGACTTTATTCCTCTGCAGCTACCCTGCAGCTATATATAACCTGGAATGAAATAGCTCTGTGCAGCCAAATACCAGAGAAACATTCAGCTCACATTTATCACCTACCAATATTCCTGCAGCTCCAGCAGCGAACACTTCAGTCTTGGGAAAGGAGTGCTGGAGGAACATAATATCTTCCACACCCACAGTTTAGAATTATAATCAGCTATTCACTTTTCTTTGTATTTTCTCCCCCTACCCCCACCAATACACATGCTTGTTTACTTGCTCTAAACTCTACTGAGAACAATCTAAAGCTTAGGTACACATATTACTATCCATACACGGTATTTTGTCATCATTTTTTTTCAAATATATAACAGCTTTAAGACTATTATATAAACATGGAGGAAGAAGTATGGACATATGGAAGCCATATCATGAGATACGATAGGAAGTTGGATAATGGGTGGAATACATACCCCCACTCACCCAACAAAAAATGGCACTAATCCCACTTAGAGACTTAAGCTCCTTCCGACTTTATGTAGTAGTATAATTGATTGACATCTAAAAAAAAAGCTAATATATAGCATGTTTAAAATATTATCTTGGTCTGGGGAAGAGAAATAAGCCTGCCCGATTTATGTAAATCATCTTTGGAAGGTGAACCATTTGACCAACTTATGAAAATTATTTTTTCAAACAACTGGAAGAAACTAAATCCTTTTATTTTTCTCTTTGATGACATTGTTATTACTGAGAGTAGTTTATGTATTCTTCCACATAATTCCTCACACTGAGAACAGCAAAGTTCTCAATGTCAAACCAAATAAAACTTTGAAAAAAATTTTAATTTGATTGCATTTATTACATGCATCTGTAAAGTGATTTATCTTCAGATGCCAGATGCCTTTTCCAGGATACTTGTTTTTTCCACTTTCTTTAGTGAAATTCTGAACTCCATGTCTTTGATATTTATGTGCCTGCTTTCATCCTTCACCTTATTTAATCCTATAACATTTTTATGTTTCCTGCTTTCGTATTTTTCCCTTCCATGCTTTTTATTCATTAGTTTCTGCTAAGAAAAAGTGTCTGCATACTGCTATGTCTCATATATTGATTAAAAATGATGATACAGTCTGTATGATTGATAGAAAAATATACATTAATCTAAGAACAAAAGTTTGTAGGTTAACCTAAGTATTATTGATTCCTTGGGATGATAATTTTTTTTTCAGAGTCCTTTAGCTCTTCTGAGAGGGCAGTGTCTCATACAGGAGCATTTTCAAAACAAAGTCTTAGGTGTCCCTGCTAAAACTAAAACAACATTGAAAACAAAATCCCTCCATTGCCTTTCAATTGAGGTTACATTTATCCAAGAGGCCAACTGTGGAAAAAAAGTATATTTTTCTCTTCTGTTTCTTGTGAAATATTACATGTATATTAAAGAGCGTGTGCTCTTTATATATAATATAAAATATGTGCTACATTATTTATTCTTTCTCCACTTCTTCTTTACCTAGACACATTTTTTTAGTTTTTCCAAAAACATCCACAAAGTTTGTTTTTTATTCTCTATTGTAAAGTTATTCTTAAATAAATGTTGCATTTTTGAAACTTTCTTTTCTTATACTCTCTTCAGATATATTTTTCTAAAATATTTAATATAATTTATGTCAAGTTAGCTGACATACAGTATATATAGTATACTGTTGGTTTTGGGCGTAGATTCCCATGATTCACTGCTTACATACAACACCCAGTGCTCTTGAAGTCCTAGCTCATTTGCTTTCAGTTTTTGTTTTGTATATGAGTATGCAGTTATTTCAGCAACATTTGTTAAAAATCAAACAAAAAATAACAATCCTATCCATGTTGAATTAATATGGTTCCGTTCCACTGACCACGTCTATCTTTGCCACACTATTTTGATTATTATCACTTTAGAGTAAATTGTTAATCAGGGAGGTTAAGACCTTCACTTTTGTTCTTTTTCAAAACTCAACTGGTTATTCTAGGTCTTTTTCATTCTGTATAATATTTATGTAAATTATTAGGAGGCAGGTAAGTCTGATGTGATGTCACTAAAAACTCCATTGGATCTATAGATACACATAATTGGGGCATACTGACACTTAACAATCCTGAAACATACAGTTGTAAATGTGTTTATTCATCTATTCACTTTGATCTTTCATTTCTTTCAGCATGGATTTTGTAGCTACCTTTTGTTAAAGCTATAACTGTTTCATTCTTCTAAATGGCAAATGGAACTGTTCTACTTTTTAAATTTCATTTTACCTCGTTAATTATTAAGTCATAAAAAATGTAGTTGATTTTTATATACTCATCTTTAACTCTGAGACCTTGCTGAACTGGCTTATTAGTTCAAGGAATCGTTTTTATAAAGATTTAGATTACTTAGGATGTTATACAAACAAAATTAGGTCAACTAGGAATGAAATAGCCTTATATTTTCAGTTATAGTCTATGTCTTTTATTTATTTTCCTTACTTTTACAGTATTATACAGTTTGAAATCTCTAGTATATAGACTAAAAGCATGGGTTGCAAATCTGCCTGCATTTAAACTGACGAGCCTATCTCTCCCTATAATGTGTAGGCTCTGATAGTCATGTTCAAATTCTTAAATATTTGCCTTATATTTTAAGCCTGGCTTCCCAGAGATCACCAGTGCTTCTACACAGATAACTCTTTAGGCAATGTAAAGCAATTGTTCTCAACCTTCTCCAATCTAATAGTTCTACCCTACGCCAACTCACATATGTTGGGGAATGCTTCAAAGTTCAACTCGTTTCAAAATTTTCCTTTACTTCAACTTTATAATGGGCTATCTTAGATCTAGTTCCACAGTTAGCCAAGGATACATGGAGAACTGGTCTAACTCTTTTATTGCAATCTCATTTTTGGGTCTCTTCAGTAAATTTCAGACTGATCTACTCCTCATTGCAACTAAAGGTATAGGTTAAAAGCTCTGGGTTTTTCCCATTGAATTCACAATTTTAGCTGACAAGGCCTTCGGTTCTCACTCTTCCTTCTTCTAGTTAAGTCTTTACCTCTAGCTAAGGAGCAACACTTATTCAGGACAACATCAATGTTGGTAAAATGATCAATTTCATCAACCCAATTCAGTAAAAGTACCATTCTTGGTAATTAAATGGTAGAGTGGAGAGATGGGAGTGGCTAAGATTAATAAGGTAATAAGATTATCTCTATTCTTACAAAATCTGTTGTACTTTAAGAATAAAACTGCTCAATTTCTTTTATGCCATTAAGAGCCCTGGAATTGGTGCTTTGGACAATTATGCCCACAATTATACATATTTTATTTTGTACAGTATGTTCACCAACTTCTTCAGAAATCCATTTCACTTGGGAAAGATATTAACTGACTCATAAATCTTAATTTTGGCCTTGTATTTCTAGGATAAATTCCATTTATTCATAACATATTAAATTTTTACTACATGCTGTGGAATTTGGCTTGCTGAAATTTTGCTGAGGAATTTTGCTTAGAGTTATCATGAATATTGCCATGCTCTGAGCAAATCAAGTCACACTGAGAAATATGTATAGGTGCTATGGTTTGCTATTTTTCAAGTCCAGAGCCAAATTTATGAGTGAATGAGTCTTCAGATGATAATAATGCCCTGCCATTGAACCACCTCTGCCTATACGTCCTCTGAACTGGAACTTTAGATATCCTGGAGCAGAGACAAGTGACCCAATGTGCTCTTTCTGAATCCCTAAATGATAAAATTTGTGATATAATAAGGTGATTATTTTTATACTACTAAGTTTCGAGGAGGGTGATACATGAAGAAATAACCCGAATAGAAGAATTAAGATTAATGCTATTTCCTTCATCTTGTTAGAGTAACAATTATGGCAGTACCAAAATTTATTTAATGCTTAATATGTCATTCATTGTGCTAAGCACTTAACATATGCTATCTAATTTAATGCACAGAACAATAATCTTATAAAAATTTCATTTTCTCATACTTTTACACAGAAATAAACATAGACTTACAGAAATTATGTTAGGTATCAAGGTTGAGCCATATTAACCATGGTTTGGTTGAGTAATACAGAATTGATTCTAGTGCAGTTAAGTAGAAGAGTAGTTGATTATGGCATAATAAATAGCTTACAACATTGAGAGGGTTAAAGAAACAGAGCATCGCTAAACTTGAAGATGAATCCTACAAGCAACATACCAAAATTGGTTTACAGGGGAGTTATGTATCTGCCATGGAGCCCACCTACTCAATCTTCAGCCCACCTTTCAACCTACTTACTCAATAAGAAAGCAATTATAGAGCTGATCTCTTTAAAACCTGGATCCATTTCCTATTTCTCTATCTCTCTTTCACTCTTGCCTTTTCTTGCTTTTCACTGTGTGCATGCAGGAGGTGGGGGTGGAGGGATGTGTGCATGTGCATGTGTGAATCTTTGCTTCTCTAAAAGAAAGAGCTTGGTCAAGGCTCTTTTTCCTCAGATGTCTATCTTCATCATCTTTGTCGACATCTAATACTAGGATTTAGAAGAGGTAGATGAGACCTGCAGTAAGCATCTCTGAAACTAAAAATTCAGAACCTCAGCAGCTATTTTTATTTTTATTTTTATTACTCCATTGCAGTAATGACAGGAAAAATGGAAGCTATGGTACTCCGTCTTGATATGCCATCAAACATTTGGCAAGGTGCCAGAGTTTGAGAGCACCTTTGAGTTTATCTGGTTCAACTCTACAAGGTGTCAGTGAGAAGACTGAGGTACAGCAAGAGAACACAATTTTAATAAAAGAAACAGAGTCTGGAGAAGTGAGCTCTTCTTTCACCTGACCAACTTTCTTTGCTTCTCCCAATCCCACTTCTTAAACTCAAATACAGCTATGATTCTTCAGGGATAAAGGAGAATATTTTCATGGTACTTTTAAATAAGAAGCAAAGTCAGTTATTTCCATATTAGCAGCTATTTTTAAGATTGCTTTATAAATTATCAGGTCACCCTGGTAACCTTAGATATCAAATTGGCACATTTACCAAAAATCATTTTCTAGTATTCTACAGAAAGGCTTGCAGAATTTGTCTGATTCGTTCCAAATCCTCCAGAGCTTACCTGAAAAAAATATCTTTGTTGTTTCCAGCTTAATGAAAAGCAAATGATGTAGCTACATGGCTTCCGTAATACGTCTCCTTAGCTCATGGTGGACTTCAAGTTAAGAAGAGTGACCAAAGGGTTCAAGCTGGCAGTATTTGCCCCCCATGTGCCATAGTTCCTGCTGCTATTGCAGTTCACCTCTCCCATCTGCGATGGATCATTTTACAATCTTTTCTTCTCTTTCTAACCTTTATAAAGCTATTTTGTTATTCTAAAAGGAGATTCTTCTGGGCCATTAGATGCAAAAATACTTTACTTTTATTACTTTTTTAAAATGCTGGCTGTCAGTGAATATTGATCTTTATCACTTTGACGCCTTCTTTTTTAAGTTTATTTATTTATATTGGGGGGATGCAGATAGAGAGGGAGAGAGAGAGAGAGAATCCCAGGCAGGCTTTGCACTGTCAGCATGGAGACCAACACAGGGCTCGAACTCACAAACAGTGAGATCATGACCTAAGCCAAAATCAAGAGTTGGATATTTAACTGGCTGAACCACCCAGGAGCCCCTAAAAACACTTTAATTCAAGTGTTAGTATATGGGCAATACAAACCTGGAAGTGGATAATAAAACATTAAAAATCTTGCAATGTGATTGCAGAAACACTTCTTGAAAAAACTGCTATGTAAGGAGATGTATCCATGGATATACTCTGATGGATATACAAATTACAAGGCAACATACAAGCCATTGTGTGCTTTGCAGTTACACTGACAAAAAGATGTCTGCATTAAGATTTGCCTTTTACTGGGGCGCCTGGGTGGCTTAGTCGGTTAAGCGTCCGACTTTCGCTCAGGTCATGATCTCGCGGTTCGTGGGTTCGAGCCCCGCATCAGGCTCTGTGCTGACTGCCAGCTGGGAGCCTGGAGCCTGTTTCAGTCTGTGACTCCCTCTCTCTCTGACCCTCCCCTGCTCACGCTGTCTCTCTCTCTCTCCTAGAAATAAATAAAACATTAAAAAAAATTAAAAAAAAAAAAAAAGATTTGCCTTTTACTTTTACTATCTGCCAAATGAAAGGGCTTCTTTGTTCCAAAATGCCTTTAGTATCCACAAACAAAGGTGATTTGAAAACTGCTTGGATCCATTTCTTGGACCCAACAGCACAAGGATTTTCCCTGAAAAGAGTAGTCACTAAGCTTCTCAATAAAGCTATTGCTACTTCATAGATGACAACTGGTAAAGAAATCACCATTAACACAAAGTTTTCCCATTGCAGAGAATAGGTGAAGATAATCCTCTCACCAGAAATTAAGAGAAGGTCAAAGAAACTAGATACTATTTCTTTTATCTGAATATTTTGCAGTATGATGTTAGCTAAATCTTTTCATTTTTTTCCACCATACTCTGCCCATTTGTAAGATGCAAACCACTCTTTCAGCCTTTTTTCCCTGGAATGTCTTAATACATGACCATAATTGACCCAATAGCAAAATAATTGCTTCAAAAGAAATCACTAGCAAAACAAGAAAGGACAATGAGTTGTAAAACAACTCATTGCTTAATATATGTGGTTCCAAATATCTGATGGTTTGCAATAATTTTTTTCCATTGAGTTTTTGGATTGGCAGATTATTGTGCAAAATAATGAAAACAAAATAATTTCACACCATAGCATAAAGCACTAATAATATATTCAGTAATCAGTTGAGACTTCAAAATCAGTTGTTGCGTTCTGTAGCAAATGTCTAAACACAAACTATACTTCTATAGTAGAAGTTATATATTTGGAGGTATTTTTTAATAAAAAGAGTGTGCTTTTGTATTCAAGGTATAATATGAAATGTGGGTGCCCTTTTAACAGTTACAGTAATTTAGGCAATCTTTAAATACCCCTGTGGCTCCTCTCCATTTCATGGTTCTTATGATTTAAAAAAATCAGGTGGTGTATAAACAAACACCTTAATGATGACTGGTACATAGTAATACATACTTGTCACTTCCTTAAAAATGTTATTTCCAAATATTGATAAAACTAAAGAGTACAAAAATAAATTATCAGATGAACAATTTCAGAAGTAGAGTGTGAAACCTCCATACAAATAAAAACCAAAAAAGGAATATGTTAAAAAATACACAAAGATACCCAAGAAAGCACCCTAAAAAAATTATTTGAGTAATGCCTTACTAATAACCTTAGTTGGGAAATCATAATTACATCTGACATTCACACATAAACAAACCTCTTCTTTCCTAGAATTGGCTTAGATTTTCAAGATCCAGTATAAACACAATATAGTAACCTATATGCATTTAAGTTTTTCAGATAATTTCCTATTTAATAAAATAGGGAAAATAGGGTTTATTTTAGAAGGGTTAGAAGAGATAACAAAATTTCTCTCCGTTAACCATGTCTAGCTTTGCAGTGAATCAACATCGCACTTGATGACACTCAAGAAATAACTTTGGCTATTCTTTAGGGAGAAATTATTCTAGGTGCCTGTCATTTCCCTGTGCAAGTATGCTGGAGATATTCCAGAGGCATATGACTGAACTTCTGCAAGGTCTTTTTAAAAAGGGAAACTAAACAAAACAAAATAGGGGCAGCATTCATAATTTGGCTCTGTGGCGTGCCTGAAAAAAAAAATTTGCCTTCCATTGTATTTAGGAGTTTTAATATATTCAAGAAGGTAAGTATGGACCTACAGAAGGGCGTTCAGAATTGATTGTCCTGAATTTGATGTGTGGTAGAAAATGGTATCCAGGCTAACATTCAATGAAGAACTGAAGTTTTATGTTGAAAATATTATGGTATAGGGATTTATTTTATTTTATTTTATTAACTAATTAATTAATTTATTTATTAAAGAGAAGGAGTGCACATGAGAGGGCGAGAGGAGCAGAGGAAGAGACATGGAGAGAGAGAGAGAGAGGGAGAGAGATTCTTAAGCAAGCTCCACATCCAGCAGGACGCCCATATGGGTCTGATGGGGGGCTGATCCTCTCATCCTGGGATGATGACTTGAGCCGAAATCAGGAGTCTGACATTCAACCAACTGAGCCACCCAGGTGCCCCTGTATGGGGTCATTTTAAAGTCTCACAATGTTCCAAATTGTGTTCTGATTAACTCTTTATTGAAACTGTGAGTGCTGTCAAATCTGCCCATGTTGAGCGGTTGTCTTGCAGTGTGGCAAGGTCCAGTGTACAGATTTCTACAACTCTCCTGGAAAAATACATTTCAGAAATTCTAACCTAACATTACTAACTAATGACTCTCTCTTGGCTGCTATGTATTTTGATTTTGCTTAGTAGTAGAAATAAAACTTACCTCCATATTTAAGCAATCTTAGTAGTCCTTTATATATTTTCATTAAAAAAGGTAGGTAAATACTGATATCTTTATTTATTATTTATTATATAAATATATATATATATTTATAAATGTTTATTTCTTTTGAGAGAGAGAGAGAGAAAACAGGGGAGAGGAAGAGAGAGAGAGAGGAAGAGAGAGAATCCCAAGCAGGCTCTGTGCTCAGCACAGTGCTGGATGTGGGGCTCGATACCAGAACCGTAAGATCACAACCTAAGCCAATATTAAGAGTCTGTCACTTAAGCAATTGAGCTGCTACCCAGGTGCCTCCAAACTGGTATCATTTTAAATCAAACCTCAAGTGATATCTGAACACAAATATTATCTTGGAAAGGTCCATGAAACTTACAGTGTTAAAATACGAGGATAATCAATGAAAGGCTTTTGAAAAAACAAAGGTTTATATCACTGCATTGAATACTCTTCTACATAATTTCTACAAAATGTATAGAAATGACATATATAGAAGTCCAGGAGAATTCTATTTAAATCTCCATTTGTAAACCTTGATAGAAGTTATTTGTCTGAGATTTTTAAAGTTTATTTTGAGCTAATTTAGATTTATAATTTAGATTACAGATTATAAGGGACTCTTTGGTAGTAGAATCAGCTTGCACCATTAGAAAATTTGTGAATATGATCACTTCTGTAGGGATCAGGCCAGTGTGCTGCTCTTGCATCCATTAACCTCTACCCTTTGAGCCATCAATTTGTGCCAAGCCCTCTGCCAGGCTGTGGAGCCCTTCATTCCCTTTCTAAGGGATAATACAGAGGCTTTAGTACTGGTATCCAGTGATTCATTTATCATTGTCTTTGCTCTGAACTTCAACCTGGCTCCTGCTCCTGGATCGTGCCTTATTCCTCATTGCCAGAAATGCAGCTACTGGCTATGAGCTGGGTTCCTATCTTGGTTTCAGGAGTCCTATTTTTAAAACTCTTGCTTCCAAATGTTTTTGTCAGCCTTTCCTAATATTGGCTGACAGGTTGAATGAATTTATTCTTTCTTTCTGTGAATAAGATGTCCACAAATTCAGAACGCTCTGATGCTTTCTAACGTCTCAAGTAGAAGCTACATTCAATTGTATATAAGTCATTATAAACCTTATTCTATACAGAAAACTTGTAAATGAATAAACTGGTATATTTGCTAAGTTTTTAAATCAAAACTTCAAAGTCACATCCAAGTCATTAAAATTATATCCTTATTACTATGATTCATATAGTATAAATTCATACACATACCCACCTCTTTCTCTTTCTGTGAATCTCTCTCTTTCTTCTGCTCTTCTCTACCTGCCTCATCCTCCCTACATTACTTCCTCCTCCTCCAGCTACTTCTTGCAAAGTCAAAGGAAAATACACAGACATTCATGGGACTCCAGATAGCTGGATGGTTAACTTTCTTACAAAGGCAACTCACATTGTGTCATCAAAAGAGCATGGGGATCTGGCTTTAGAAGAACCTATGTTAAATCCCAGATGAGTCCCTAACATACTTTTTGGTATATAATATATCTTACTTATTTTTCATCTATAAAATACAGAAAAAAATTTTCATCACTCAGATTTTATAAAGATCAAATGAAATAGTAAACACAATATGCATAGCATAGTATCTGGCACAAAGTAGGTGCTCAGCAAATTTTATTTTTTTCCTTTTGTAATTTCCTTCTTATTGATCATTATATATAGTAATAAAAATCATTATCTATATACCTCATTTATTTATCATAATGACTTGGCAGTTACCTTTTCTGATAGACCCAAACACACATTTATTAACAAGTAAACAGAGGAAAAAATCCTGTACTGTGTTGCTGTATGCTGTTAAGTATATTTCATTATGGTAAGAGGGGCTAGCATTAGTTTTCAGCCCATAAGAATGCATAAAGCAGATTGTGTTCTACATTCTTTATTGATGAGCATTGCTATACTGCCATACGGTCAATATTTTTAGCCAAAATTTTGGATACTCTATTTATCCAAGATAAGCACAATCAGCAATATATACTATTTATTTAACACGAGATCCGTTCTTTCTTAGATTTATTTGATATTCTATATTTATCTGATATTCTATATTTATTTGATATTCTAATGTTAATCCATAATGGCTGACTACTAATGTATAAATGAAAATACTAAAGAAAAAATGCCAAAGAATAAAAATAACAACATAATGAGTAATAAAAAAACACACAAGTTTTAGATATTCTCAAGGTGCATCCAATAAACCATCCTAGGAAGTAGAGAACAAAGATAGCTGGTAGAATGTGATTGTTGAATATCCTTTGATGGTATGAGGGTCAGGACGAACACTGCTACAATCTATTAGGACATCAGTTAAGCGTCTGACTTCAGCTCAGATCATGATCTTGTGGTTCCTAAGTTCGAGCCCCAAGTCAGGCTCTGTACTAATAGCTCAAAACCTGGAGCCCGCTTCAGACTCTGTCTCCATCTTTCTCTCTGCCCATTCCCCACTCATTCTCTCAAAAATAAACATTTTTTAAAAAATAGAAACACTGTAAATAAAAAGACAAAAATTTAATATTAAAGAGTTCGGTACTTCACACATTAGCCTCTGGAATTTTGCAAACTATAAGAAGGAAAGAGAAAGCACATTCAAGAATTTTAACTAAGAAACTTTAATGTAGGTGCTAGTTCCAAAGTCATTGGCAAGATTAATAGAATTGTTAAGAAATGGGGAGGGACCCAACAATGAACAACGGTGGGAAACTTTTGCCACCTCTAAGCTTGAAGGGTCAGATATTCTTGCATTACAACTCTTAGACAACCTTCATTATGCCCTCTGTAAAAACTCTTGAGAATATATATCATGTCACTTGTGGATCTCCTAAGAACTATTATTCAATTCTTGGCCAAAGTTTTAGTTTTTATATCATTGTTATTCTATTAATGTTTTTTTTTTTTAAATATATTTCTGAGAGAGAAACGGAGACACAGAATCTGAAGCAGGCTCCAGGCTCTGAGCTAGCTGTCAGCACAGAGCCCGATGCAGGGGCTTGAACCCACAAACCATGAGATCATGACCTGAGCCAAAGTCAGACATTTAACCAACTGAGCCACCCAGGCGCCCCGTATATCATTGTTATTCTAAACCTGGTACTCATCTTAGTTGTTGAGATCAATCTTCTAACCCTAACTTCTCAGTTTTTTTAATCTTTCTCCCCAAAGATTCTGATCTCCACCTTCCCTCATCTACTCACACTCTCATAAGTATTATCCTAGTCCTTGACACCGCAAATAACTACCTCTCATAACCTCAGTTTCACTTAATGCTAATTCTTATTTTTCCAAGTCACTGTACCAGTCAATTCCAATACCTTTGTTCCAACATTAGCTGGGGGATCCCCAGCTGAAGGATGAACTTTCTGTGCTCTCTAAAATCAATCCACTCACTTTTGCACTAGAACCTACCCCTCTTCTGCATTAAAGGCCATTACGTGAGTAGTTTTTCCCTTTTGCTATCCACATCTGTAAATTTTTCAAAATATTTTTCAGTTTTACTTTTTAAAAATTTTTCAATTTTTCTCATCACCATCACAGATATGCTCTTATTTCTCTCATCTTAAAAACAAAACAAAACACATTCTTTTACTTCTATTTTGCTTAACACCAGATATTTCTTTACATTAAAACTCCTCTAAAGATTTGATTACATTGTTCCTCTGATTGAAGTATTTTAATGGGTCCCAATATCACTCAGGGTAAAGACCAAGTTCTTATAATGGATCAAAAGATCTTACAGGGTCTGGCCTCCTGGTTCACTGTTAAAGCCCTTCTGGTACTGTGTTTAGTCCACACAGACATATATTACCCTGGCTTTCCTGTAAGACTATTGTAATCTCCTCTTCCTCAGAAGATATCTTACAAGACCTCTAGTGGATGCCTGAAACTGTGGAAAGTATCAAACCCTGTGTGTAGTACACTTTTTTCCTACATATATATACCTATGATAAAGTTGAATTTATAAAATAGGCACAGTAAGAGATTAACAACAATAACTGATAATAAAATAGAATATAACAATATGCTGTAACAAGTTATTTGACTGTGGTCTTTCTCTCTATATCAAAATATATTATTGTATTGTACTCACCATTCTTCTTGTGATGATGTGAGATAACAAAATACTCATATGAGGTGAAGTGAGGTGAATGACGTAGGCATTGTGACACCGTGTTGGGCCACCACAGTGTCGGGCGATGATATATTAGGAAGATCATCAGCTTCTGGACTCTGACCACAAGTAACTGAAACCAGAGAAAGCAAAACCACTGATAACGGGGATTAGTATACACACTCTTACTCTCAGGCTTTTCTTCCTAGAATACTCATTCCCAATGTGTAGACATGCCTACCTCTCTTCTTTCTTTCTTTGTTTCTTTCTTTCTTAAAATTTTTAATGTTTTTTTAAATTTTTTTTTTATGTTTTATTTATTTCTAGGAGAGAGAGAGAGAAACAGAATGAGCAGGGGAGGGTCAGAGAGAGAGGGAGTCACAGACTGAAACAGGCTCCAGGCTCCCAGCTGGCAGTCAGCACAGAGCCCAACGCGGGGCTCGAACCCACGAACCGCGAGATCATGACCTAAGTGAAAGTCAGACGCTTAACCAACTAAGCCACTCAGGTGCCCCTTAATGTTTTCTATTTATTTATGAGAGAGAGAGATAGCGTGAGCAGAGAAGAGGCAGAGAGACAGGGAGACACAGAATCAGAAGCAGGCTCCAAGCTCTGAGCTGTCAGCACAGAGCCCGACACGAGGCTCAAACCCACAAACCGTGAGATAATGACCTGAGCCAAAGTCAGACGCTTAACTGACTGAGCCACCCAGATGGCCCCCACCTCTCTTCTTTCAAATCTTTGTTTAACTTATTTTTTCAGTGAAGCTGTGCTATCTAGAATTTCATCTTGTCCTACCAGACATACATTCCTCAACTTTCTAACTTTAACTCTACCTTTTCTTTTTTTCAATAACACTTCCTTAGCATAATATAAAAGGTACTTATTTGATATGCTATGTTTATTGGCTATCTCAGTTTCTTGAAAGAAAGATCTATGAGGACAGAAATTGTTCTAACCTATTTATTGAAATAACCCCAGAAAACTAGAGTAGCCTGCACATAGTAGGGACTCCATATTTGTTGAATGGATAAATAAATGACTGTTAGAATTTAATTTACATGAAATTCAATTTACATGTAAGTAAATGACTATAAAAGAATCCTTGATTTGTCTCACTGAGAATGGTATTGAGAAGAAGGGTAACTTGCCTTGTAAGGAGGGAGAAAGGTAGATGCTTATAGTTTGAAGACGTTAGACCAAACATCTATCAGATCTTGAAGACTTGGTCTAAGGGCTCTCTATATATGTAAATACTTCTAGAAATTACAGTTGATAAGATTGGAGGTTCCTAAGACTATTTACCTATTCAATTGGGGTTTGGGGTTCATGAATCTATACCTTAACAATCATTTTTAGTGTTACTTATGTACAATACCTTTTAGAAATGCTATCTTGAGTACTTATAAAAAATATACCACTGGAAAACATATAGCTTAACAGTTTGAGGAATGGTAGAGAAAAGGCATATGCTTGGGTGTAGAATAATGAGAGATAGGAAAAACAATACCTGAATGAAAATGCTTGTCATAAAGGGCAATAACCAGTAAGAGTAACAAAGGGAAAGTATTTTATAGGTTTGTTCCCCACAGGGGCATGGTTCAAGTGCAGTGAAGGACAGATTGGAATCTGGGGGAAATCAGTATCTTAGAAACAATCACATTTTATATTAAATGTTACCCATTTGTACACACGATAATTAAATATACTTATAATCCAAAATTTTCAGGAGATGTAATTGCATTTTTCAGAAGACAATTAGGAAAACAAAAATTTCCAGTGTTTCTATACCTATTAACAAATTGCTTTTAATGGAATTCATGGTTGAGAAATCAAGAAAAGATTAAATAATTATTTTTGTTATTTCTCTGGCTACATATAACATAGACACCCTTATATGCACACCCGCATCCCTGGGGATTGCTACTGAAAATAAACATTATGTCATTGCCTTACCTTACTATTTCAAAAGCACACAAATCCCAAACACATTCCCTATGAAAGATCAGAGAGTTATCTTATTTCAGCTGATTGCCATTTAACAGAGGGGGCTCTAAATAAGATTACTATCTGACAGTTTGGCAAATTGGGGAAGAGATTTCCTGCTGAAGACAGAGAGATTACAGGGGGTCAATGAGGATTTTTTTTAAACAAATTGTATTCTTCAGCCTTTAGTCAAAACTCCCAGCTTCAAGTAAGAAAGAAGTCTCACATTTTCTCTGAAAACACAGCACAAAAGATATTCTGAAGAGCCTAACCATATGGTTATGAAAACAGTTTTGAGCTGCCCTCCTGGTGAACTCAAGGTGATACTAACATTCTTTTTTGTAATCTCAAATCCAGTGGGAAAATATACAAAAGGTAAAAACAGAAGTAGAGCATAAAAACTGGTATATCTAAACCAAAGCTCCCCAAAACAGTTAACTCAAAGTGTTTAAATCCCTATATATTTCTACTCAAGCTAGAAAATAATGTACCATATTTTATTACTTCTAAATATGTCTTAAAGATAGTCTTCTGTCACAGAAGGCATGGTTCTTTTAAACAGATCTCTCTTTGTCAGTATGTTTTTAATCCAAACAGTAGGGTCACGTGAGGTACCTTTCCAGTAAGTGCTAAATAATCAGAAAAACAAGGTAGATCTTCTTAGGAGAAGGTACTGAAACTACAAAAGTTAGTCAAAAATGAAAATGTCTTCAGAGAGGAGGGGAAGATGGTGGTGAAGTAGGACTGTAGGCTTGCCTTGTCCCACAAATACAACTAGGTATCTTTCAAATCATTCTAAATACCCCAGAAATTGACTTGGAGACAGGCAGAACAAACTCCCTAACTAAAGGTAGAGAACAGGCTATACTAAAGAAGGTAGGGAGTTCGGATACACCACTAGGGAGATGAATGGTACCTGGCTAGTGTGTTAGGAAGGGAGCTGTGGTTGCCAAGAAGGGCTAGAGACAGACTAGCACACTGGGAAGCACACGGGGAAGCACAAGGGGAAGATGAATCTCCATACCAGTTTGCTTGGAAAACAAGAGGGCCCAAATCTCATGAGTCCTTGCTACCAGCCAGGCTTAAAGCCTAGAGTTCTAAAGGTCAGCAGGCTTGGCTCAGGGAGATCCTGGAGGCTCTGGGGCTACTTTTAGAAAAAACGGTAAACAGCCCAGGAGCATACAGTGTGGAAATAGCAATCTGAAGAGTGCCTGGGGTACACAGTGAGGAGGTTATTTGCACGTCACAGAGTGTGTTCCAGAGAGGCAGCTTTCACAGAGAGACACCCTCTGGGAACAAAGGAACTGGCAGGTGACAACGTCTTCCCATCCCTCAGCATAAATACCAAGAGACTGCAGGAATCAGCACAGCACCACAAGTCCATGACTAACGTGCTTACAATAAGCCCCTCCACCCCCACCATGCTCTGGCCAAATCACCCTTCCCAGTCACACTTGCCTCAGTCTCAGGGAAGTGGTTTGCCAGCCCAAATCCCTGCCAACACTGCATCTGGGAATTTTGTGAGGCCTCATTACTAGTGACAGCAATGATAGGCCTCATTTCACAAGCTGACCAGAGCACACCTAGATAAGCAAAATAACTTAGAGAAAGACAGGTATCATATGATTTCATTCATGTGTGAAGTTTGAGAAACTCAACAGATGAACATAGAGGAAGGGAAGGAAAAATAAGATAAAAACTGAGAGGGAGGAAAACCATAAGAGACTCTTAAACACAGAGAACAAACTGAGGGTTGCTGGAAGGGGAGATGGGTTAAATGGATGACAGCCTTAAGGAGGACACTTTTTAGGATGAGCACTGAATGTCATATGTAAGAGATGAGCCACTGGGTTCTACTCCTGTGGACAAGTCTGCACTGTATGTTAACGAACTTGAATAGAAATTTGAAAAAATAAAATAATGAAATAAAAATTGTCAAAAGAGCTGAAAATCACTTCTCAAAGGAAAAGAAAACTTGAATAGCTAAGAGACTTATGAAAAAGGGGGAAAAAAGACCACAGCACTTTATTCATTAAAATTTATTTTAAAATCACAGTAAATCCTCACTGAACTTCCATCAGAATATCTCCATTGTTTTAAGTGGCAATAACACATATTTGCCAGAAAGTGTAGTAATTGGCATTCTCATACACTTCTGGAGAGTATATGCATTTGTACAAACACTTCCAAAAACTGTTTAGCATACAATGGCTAAGTATATATCCAGTAGTTCCACTCTTAGAAATAGCCTCAACAGTAAGGTGTATATACATATTTGTGTGTGTGTGTGTGTGTGTGTGTGTGTGTGCGCACCAATAGACTTATGAACAAGATTTATGGCAACATTATTCAAAAAGTTGAAACTTTGGAATGGAACAATTTCAAAGAAAACAACTGTTTTCTACCCCATGTCAAGAAATATACTTTCAGTATTTCACCAAAAAATATGAAATTGTCTATAAGTTCTCAAATATATCCTTTATCATATTAAGGAAACCACCTTTTATTCCTACTCTTCTGAGAGCTTTTTAAAATTATTAAATCATAAATATGTTAAATCTTATGAAATGCCTACACAATTTTATTCAAATAATATTGTGATAGCTAAGTGTATATGTCACCCTAAAAAGGCAAATGGATGCTTACACTACTGGTAAGACATTGTTTTGGGGTGTGTCTGTGAAGGTGTTTCTGGAAAAGATTACATTTGTATCAATAGTCTGATAAATATAGATTGCCCTCACCAATGCAGATGAGCATTATTCAATCAGCTTAAGGTCTGAATAGAACAAAAAGGTGGAGGAAGGGCAACTTTGTTCTTTGCTTGAGCTGGAATATCTATCTTCTCCTGCCCTGGAACATGAGAACTCCTGGTTCTTGGGAATTTGGACTCAGACTGGGACTTACACTGTTAGTTCCTCTGGTTCTCAGGCATTAGAACTTGGATTGAATTATACCACCAGCTTTCCTGATTCTTCAGCTTACAAGCAGCAAGGGATAGAATTTCGTGGCCTCCATAAAACCAACAATCTTTAGATATAAATACGGATATAGAGGATATAGATAGATATAGATACAGCTCTCCATTTGGTTCTTTGGAGAACTCTAATACATATTTTGGTATTGAAAATAGAATGTGGTAACAAATAACTAAAAATGTGGAAGTAGCTTTGGAAGTGGGCAATGGGTAGACACTGTAAGAGTTTTCAAGTGAATGCTATAGAAAAAACCAGCACTACCATGAATGGACAATTCTTGTGAGGATTCAAAAGAAGAGAGCTGTAGATAAAGCCTCCATATTCTAGAATACATAAGTAATGCTGGACAGAATATTAGTAGATATATGGACAGTAAAAATCATTCCAAAGAGGTCTTAGATGGAAATGAGAAAGATATATTAGAAACTGGAGGAAAAGTAGGGTGCTTTGGTGTCTCAGTTGGTTAAATGTCTGACATTGGCTCAGCTCATGATCTTGCAGTTAGTGAGTTAGAGCCCCTCATCAGGCTCTGTGCTGATGTCTCAGAGCCTGGAGCCTGCTACACATTGTGTGTCTCCCTCTCTCTCTGCCTCTCCCCACTTGCATTCTCTTTATCTCAAAAATAAACATTAAAAATTAAAAAAAAAAAAACTGGAGGAAAGGCAATTTTCATTATAAAGTGACAAGGTACACAGCTGAATTCTGTTAGTGTCCTAGTGTCTTTTGGAAGATAGAATGTATAAGTGATGGAAGTAGGCATTTAGCTGAAGCTCCTTCTAAGCAATGTGGTGGAGAAGTCTGCTTACTCTTGACTGCTATAGTAAAATTTGAGAAGAGAGAAATGAGTTTAAGACCTATTTGTCAACCAGAAGAGAAGTAAAACAAAGATTTGGAAAATTCTCAGCTGATCTATATTATAAACAATAAGAAAGCCTGTTCTGGAGAGAACATGAAGGGTATGACCAAAAGACATTTGATAAGATTAGTTGAACCATCTTAACAGAACCCATGAGCTACTGTTCAGGACAAGGAAAGAATATATGGATTACCATCACCAATGGGACCTCAGCTGATGTCTACAACCACCAGAGTGCTCCCCACCCCATGTACTGGTGCTGGTTTCTCAACTGCCCCAGGTGTGGCTTCAGTAGGTCCCAATGAAGCACAGGTCATGGTGACTGTCCCTCTGAGGGTAGAGATGGAAAACTGGTAGTGTCTATGCTATGCCTTCTTTGCCAGTATGCGGAGTACACAAGCTGTGGACGTGTAGCTGCCTCTAAGTAGTTTTCAAAGAATACTTAGGGGGCGCCTGGGTGGCTTAGTCGGTTAAGCGTCCGACTTTCGCTTGGGTCATGATCTCGCGGTTCGTGGGCTCGAGCCTCGCGTCGGGCTCTGTGCTGACTGCCAGCTCAGAGCCTGGAGCCTGTTTCAGTCTGTGACTCCCTCTCTCTCTGACCCTCCCCTGCTCATGCTGTCTCTCTCTCTCCTAGAAATCAATAAAACATTAAAAAAAAAATTAAAAAAAAAAAAAAAAAAAAAAAAAGAATACTTAGGCAGAGAGCCCTCATGGAACTCTCCAGCTAAAATGTGGGGGCCTTAAGGGCTCAACCCCTGCTCCAGAAATCTGAAAAGGCAGGACCACTGCCTCAGTGGGCCTGCAGGACAGATCACTGAGACAAAGACGATTATTCTCAAGCTTTAAGGACTATTAGAATTTGCCCCACTGGGTTTTGGATTTAGTCAGACCATGTTACTCTTCTTCATTTATTTTTTCATTCACTCTTCTGCTATTTGGGGGGAATGTCCAGCCAATGCCTGTTCCACCACTACATTTTAGAAGTAAATTACATATTTGATTTCACAGTTTCAGAGCTGCAGAGGAATTTGCCTCAGGTTAAATTGTGCCTTGAGTCTTACGCATATCTGAGTAAGATGATACTGAAATGAGCCTTTGGATTTAGACTTTGAAGTTGATGTTGGAATATTTTAAGAATTTTGAGACTGTGGGGATGGAATGAATATTTTTTTCATATAAGAATGATATGGATTTGTCGAGCAAGGGGTAGAATACTACAGATTTAATGTTTGTGTTCTCCACAAATTCATATGTTTAAACCTAATCTCCAATGTGAAGGTATTTGGATATAGGGGCTTTGGGAGACGATTAGGTTGTGAGGATATAGAAGTCATGAATATGATTAATGTCTTTATAAAGGAAGTCCCAGAGAGTTCTCTTGCTGCTTCCACCATTTAAGGATACAGTGAGAAAACAGCTATCTATATCACCCTCATCAAGTATCAGTAGGAGCCCCTTGGACTGTTTCCCCTTGACATTCAGTGTTATGTCCTAGTGAATTACCAATGAGGATTTTTTTATGTGTGTCAGTCATTGGTTCTCAGCTTTACTCTGCCAGAAATTCAAAAGGGTATTATTTCCTGTCTGTCAGTACTAGCCATAGATTTGTTCTGTACCCTGAAAGGATTTTTCTTGCTTCCTCAACAACTATAGATAAGATCTGACTTCTGAGCTGTCAGCACAGAACCTTCTGCGGGGCTCGAACTCATGAACCACGAGGTCATGACCTGAGCCAAAGTTGGGCGCTCAGCTGACTGTGCCACCCTGGCACCCTGATACTTATCTTTTTATTTAAAGGAATATTCTCCTTAAGTTCCATGATGGCCTTTTTTTAGATCACTTTTTAGTCTTTTATAGAAGATCTCTTATCATTAATGATTTTTTAAATTAAATACTTTCTTTTCAAAGTACTGTGTAATTTCTGTTCCCTGATTGAATCCTGACTAGAAGAAGAAACAAATGCTGAATATTTTTCCATGTCCTCTGCATTACCAAGTGGAATTTTTGGAGGTGAAGTATGTCAACCTTGAAGTTTCTCTCTTAATATATTCTTTTTTTTCTGAAATTACATCCCAAAGGAATTCATCAAGCAATGAAAATTAAGGGATAAACATATTGTTATATAGTAATGTCCAGAGCAATTACATTTATAATTGAACTAAAAGGGGGTTAAAATAAGACGTTTTTCTTCATACTTAGAATACAAGACAAATTTCACACCATCTAAATTTTTAAATAGTCATAAATGGCAGAGATGATTTTCCAGCCAATGAAAAATAACTTTCACGAGCACTGATCAAATAGCAAATTGCAAAAGTTGGTTAACAGGACATCACATTTATAGAATTTTCTTGGCAGTACAATTTTATCACATTTCGGCATTGTCATTAAGAATATTATGTACGGGCGCCTGGGTGGCTTAGTCGGTTAAGCGTCCGATTTTCGCTTAGGTCATGATCTCTCGGTTCGTGGGTTCGAGCCCCGCGTCGGGCTCTGTGCTGACAGCCATCTCAGAGCCTGGAGCCTGTTTCAGAGTCTGTCACTCCCTCTCTCTCTGACCCTCCCCTGCTCACGCTGTCTCTCTCTCTCTCCTAGAAATAAATAAAACATTAAAAAAAAAGAATATTATGTATATTTTTCATGGGAAATTATTCTTCTTTTAGAAATGAGTAAAGAAATTTTAGATATGTTATGTTCTTACTAGAGGAGAAACATGTTTTTCCCACAGTAACATTACTGACTTTTTGATGTGTAAGAAAAGACTGTTGTAAGCCAACCAAGAATATCAAAATGGTATGTATAACTCAGGGATGCAAGAAGAATAATACTGGTGTGAACAAAAATAGAAAAAAATCACTGCTAAATGTATTTTCCAGGTTTTCTCAGTTTTTACATAGCTGAAGTTCTGGGCACTGTCAGTGTATGTTACTAGACAAAATGTTTTTCTTTCATTTTTTAGAAAAATTTTAAAACATTTATTGATCTTTGAGAGAGAGAAAGACAGAGTGCAAGTAGGGGAGGGGCAAAGAGAAAGGGAGACACAGAATCCAAAGCAGGCTCCAGGCTCTGAGCTGTCAGCACAGAACCCAATGAAGGGCTCAAACTCACAAATCCGTGAGATCATGACCTGAGCCAAAGTTGGGCGCTTATCCGACTGAGCCACCCAAGCGCTCTTGGACAAAATGTTTTTGTGATAATGTAATCTTTTCTACATTCTTGTTAATTCTTCTTATTCTTTTCTGGTAAAACAGGGGTTGAAAGCGAAAAACAGTCTATTGTTTGAAGAGAAAATTAAAAGAACTAATGGCATTGATTAACTTGTGAAATGTCAGGGGCGCCTGGGTGGCTTAGTCGGTTAAGAGTCCGACTTTCGCTTAGGTCATGATCTCACGGTTCGTGGTTTCGAGCCCCGCGTCGGGCTCTGTGCTGACTGCCGGCTCAGAGCCTGGAGCCTATTTCAGAGTCTGTCACTCCCTCTCTCTCTGACCCTCCCCTGCTCACACTGTCTCTCTCTCTCTCCTAGAAATAAATAAAGCATTAAAAAAAAAAAACTTGTGAAATGTCTAATTTAGCTCTGGACTGCTTAACTTTAGAGTTGTTAGTTGAAGCTATTTGCTTTGTTTCTGATATATGCAACTTAATTTTATTCCGAATCAATACAGTTATCAAATATCATAAATGAAATCAGGGCAAACTCTAGGTCAGTAGAAATTAACTAACACTGAAGTTATATACTGTGTTCTTCCAACTTGGTTGCACATAAATTCACGTGGGGAGTTAAAAAAAAAAAAAAAAGAAAGAAAAAGAAAAAAATGGTAGCAACAGCAGTGGGGACTAAACCAATATTAAAAAAAAATTGGTTTGTGGGAAAGTCCATTAAGATTTTTGAAAAGCCCCCCCGAGGTTAATATTCAATCAGTGTATAGCTGTACTGATGTTATATTCTGAATAAATCCTTGTGGATTAATTGATTCCAATTGCTTCTGAATCATAAGTTGAGGTTCAGAAAGATTAAGGTGCATCAATGAACCATTTTTGAGAAATTTCTTTCCAATACAACTTTGAAACATAAGTATTGTATATATGTGCTTCATCAAAAATAAGTACACCCTGACTTTAGCCCAAGGAGATCAATTTCAGATTTCTGACCTCCAGAACTGCAAAATTTATATTGTTATAAGTCGTTAAGTTTGTAGTAATGTGTTAAAGCAGCCATAGGAAAATAATGTTGGAAGCACAGAAATAAACAAACAAAACTAAGTATACAGATACAGTAGAAAGCAAATAATCAAAGCCTCTTTAACCTACCCTCTCAAATTTTTAATTTACATGCAAGACTTTTTTCTCATAAAAATATTTTTTTTTCACAATGATGGGTGATTTATTTTAAGTTCTAAATCCATGGTAGTGGGAGAAACTATGTCTCTAGTGGGAGAGCCTGCCTTTAAATGGTTCTTCCCTGCAGTTTCTGGATTTGCAATCATATAATGGTGTAGAATCCACTACTGAATGAATTGTATTGGGTTTTCTAACATATGATGATTCGGTACCTCTTGGTAAATACCTGAGTGTATTTATTAGACTCAAAAATATTAAAAGGCACTTTCTTTGAATGGCTAACTTTCTGCACATATTTTTCCATGATAGCAACTTTGGTTAAATTTTTGGTCCATCTCAATATGTACCTGACTAAACATCTGGTTTTCTGCTGCTTTGGAATCTTCCTGACATTAGAAATGCAAATGCTTCTTAGAAGTCTCTGGAGAGCTGGTGGCAGGCAATAACGGCTAACAAGTAGGGAGCCAAGTGGACTGGCAGTCAGATGGCCCTGACATAGTCTATTCTCAGCCAGCTGGAGATCACAAGTTTTAATTATAAAGACAATGTCCTCTAAAACTTTAAGAACCCTATACTTTTACACAGTAGACTGTATTGGTGCCCAAAGATAATTTTACGTAAAAGTAACTAAAGATGCACTTTACATGAATAGACATACTTTATCTCAATAAACTTATAGAAATTCTGGGCAACATACATGGTTATCCAATATCAACCAAATTATAAATACATATGGCAAGGGTGTTATTATCACTCATGCGATGTTAAGTTATACTGACATTTTATTGAGAAGTTAATTAACAAAATAATGAACCTCATATATTTCACAGGCATTCTGTCTATGAGGATTTTGCTTTGATACCCAGAGAGGCAGGCATTCTACTTTTTATTTGTGCAGAAGTTTTAATATCTAAAATTACAGTGATACTATATGATGAATTTAAAAAGTACTGCTACATATTTGGCCAGATGAATGGGGTTGTCTCAAATGATCTATTACACACCTATAACAGTAGCCTCATAAAACACAGAATATTTATCAGAATTTGTATTTTAAATTAATAGATATAAGAATTGGGTAAAATTTTCTCTCTCTCTTTCTCTATCTCTCTGTCTCTGTTTCTCTCTCTCTTTCACACACACACACACACACACACACACACACACCAATACTTGAGCCAAAGAATTAAAGTTTCTTGAACAGGAGAATAACATAAGCATTCACTGTTAGGTGGAAAGAAATTAAATAAAGCAATATGGAAGATGCAGATCAGAGGAGTAAAACTTTAAGATAATGAATCAAGGGAGCAGATAAATGTGAAAAATCAAAAATGCAGAATGACAAGAATTGGGCTCAGAGATATGGGGTGATATTTGAAGAAGAAGAAAATAGAACAGTATGCTAAATGAGTGAATGCGATAAAGGAATAAAAAAAAGTATTTTTAATCTTGAGCTCGAGGGGCTGAGAATTTAGTGAATGAGGGTATTAAGTAATGAATACTAGAAGGAACATCAAGAGGAAGAATGAGGTGCTATAGTAGCACAGCTACTAAAAATGAGAGCTGCAGTTGTGGATGTGGCAGTTTTTATGCCCTTTGATAAGTTAAGATTTTCTATATTGTGATAGGCCATCCATTTGAGCACATCAACATGCAACCTCAGAAGTCCAAGGAGAGAATAAGCACTTGCCTAATGAGCCTCAACAATTGAATCAACCCTGGGTGGTTATCCATGAGGAAAATAGGATAAAGGAAACAATTCAGAAATCTCTTTTCTTGTAAAAAACAACCAGTCAGAGCTGAAAAACTCAACAACTGAAATAAAAAATACACTAGAGGGAATCAGTAGTTGATTACTGGGTGCAGAAGAATAGATCAACGATCTGGAAGGCAGGGTATGAAAACCAACCAAGCTGAACATCACAAAGAAAAGTAGGTTAAGGGAACTCAGGGACATCATCAAGTGGAATAATATTTGCATTATAGGGATCCCAGAAAGTGAAGAGAGAAAGGGGTAGAAAAATATATTTGAAGGAATAATAACTGAAAATTTCCCTAATTTGAGGAAGGAAGTAGATGTTCAGGTCCAGGAAAAACAGAAAAACCCAAAGAAGATGAACCCCCAAAGAGTCAACAGTAAGATATATAATAATTAAAATGGCAAAAAGTAATGATAAAGAGAGAATTTTAGAGGAGAAAAGAACACAGTTATGTACAAAGAAAACTGCATAAAGCTATCAGCTGATTTTTTTTTTTCAGAAGAAATTTTGCAGGCCAGCAGGAAGTGGCATGATGTATTTAAATGCTGAAACAAAACAAAACAAAACAAAACCTGCAAACAAGAATATGCTACCTGCCAGGATTATCGTTCAGAATAGAAAGGAATAGGCAAACCATGAGAGACTCTTGAATGCTGAGACAAAGTGAGGACTGATGGATGTGGGGAGGGGGGGAGGGGGGATATGGGCATGGAGGAGGGCACTTGTGGGGATGAGCACTGGGTGTTATATGGAAATCAACTTGACAATAAACTATTTGTAAAAAAAAAGAAAAAAGAAAATAGCAATCACAAGAGAAATGCAATAGCAATAAAAGAAAAAAAGAAAAATAAAGAATAGAAAGGAATGAAGAGTTTCCCAGAAGTTAAAGGAGTTCATCACCACCAGACAAGCCTTATAAGAAATGGTAAGCAGAATTCACTGAGTAAAGGAAAGGCCACAATCAGATGTAGGAAAATTAAGAAAGAAGCAGGAAAATTAAGAAAGAAAAAAAATTATTATATGTTTGCAGTTAAATGCAAACATATAACAAAAGTAGCAGCATAATAACTTATAAAACCAGTATGGAAGTTAAAGCAAAGCAATAAAATCATTTATGCCTATAAAAATCAACCAAAGAATTCACAAAATGAAAGGATATAAAGTATAACATAAAGTATGTGGGGGGAGTAAACATTTAGTGTTTAGAATGGGTTCAAACTTAGGTGACTATCAACTTAACATAAACTGCTATATGCATAAGGTGCTATATAGGAATCTAAAGGTAACCACAAATTCAAAACCTATAATAGTTACACCAAAAGGTAAAGTAATCCAAATATAATGCTAAGGACAGAAATCAAACCACAAAGAAAGGAAGAAAAAAAAAAGAAAGGAACTGAGAAGAGCTAAAAACAATAAAATAAAATAAAAACAAAAAAACATAAAACAAGTATCAAAATGGCATTAAGTACACACTTATCAATAACTACTTTGACTGTAAATAGAGTAAATGCTACACCCAAAAGACAGGATGACTGAATGTATTAAAGAAGACCCATTTATATGCTTCTCTCAAGAGTATACAGACCTAAAGACACATGCAGAAGGTAAGTGAAGGGAAAGAAAAACATTTGCTATGCAAACATAAGTGAAAAGAAAGCTGAGGTACCTTATATAGGACAAAATGCACTTTAAAACAAAGACTGTATTAAGACAGACAGTATATAATGATAAAGGAAACAAACCTACAAGAAGATAAGAGGATTAGAAATATCTATGCATCCAACATTGGAGCAACAATATACATACAGCAACTGTTAACCATCATAAAGTAAGAAATTTAATGTAACATAATAAACGTAGGGAAATTTAACACCCCACTTATATCAACAGATAGGGCAGTCAGAAAATCAACAAGAAAACAGTAGCTTTGAAGAATACACTCCACTAATTGGATCTACAGATATATTCGGAATATTGCATTAAAAAAAAGCACTTTAGACGTTCTTCTCAAGTGGATATAGAACATTCTCCAGAAAAGATCATGTTAGGTCATAGAACAATTCTCACTAAATTCAAAGTTTGAAATAATATCATTGTTTCTCAGATCATGCCAATATGAAACTAGAAATCAATCACAATAAAAAATCTGGAATGAACATGAATACAGGGAAAATAAATAACATGCTACTAAACAATAATATAAGAGGAAATCAAAATTACATGGAAACAAAGGAAAATGAAAACACATCTAAAATCTTTGTGATGCAGGAAAAGCAGTTCTAAGAGGGAAGTTTATAGTAATATTGGCTCACCTCAAGAAATAAGAAAAATCCCAGACAACATAATCTTATACCTGAAGGAGCTAGAAAAAGAGCAAGTAAAGCTCAAAATCAGTGGAAGGAAGGAAATAACGAAGATTAAAACAGACATAAAATAGAGCCTAATAAAAAAAATAGAATGGGTTGATGAAACCAGGAGCTGATTCTTTGAAGAGATATAAAATGATAAACTTTAAACCATATTCAACAAGAAAAAAAGAGAAGACTCAAATATATAAATTAAAAGAATGGAAATAGTGGACACCACAGAAATACAAAGGAGAATATTATAAAAAATTATATGCCAACAAATAAGACAAGGTATAAGAAATGGGTAATTTCTAGAAACACACAATCTCCCAGAACTGAATTAGAAATAGAAATTTTGAACTAACCAATTACTAGCAATAAAACTGAATCAGTAATAACCAAACAAACCAACCAACAAAACGAACAAACAAACAAAAATCCTCCAACAAAAGTCCAGGACCAGATGGCTTCACAGGTGAATTCTATCAAACATTTAAGGAGGAGTTACTACTTATTCTTTTCAAACTTAGAAAAAACATAAGAGGAAGGAAAGCCTCCAAATTTATTGTATGAGGCTAGCATTACCCTTATACCAAAACCAGATAAAGGCACTACAGGAAGGAAAAGAAGAAATAAAGGAAGAGGAAGACAGGGAAGGAGAGAAAGAGAGAGAGAGAGAGGAGGAGGGAAAAGAGGAAGGGAAGGAAGAAGAAAAAGACTGTAGGCCAATATCTCTGAAGAATATAAATACAAAAATCCTCAACAAAATATTAGCAAACCAAACTCAACAATACATTAAAACAATTATTTGCCACACTTAAATGGGATTTATTCCAGGGATGGAAAGGTGGTTCACTATTTGTAAATGAATCAATGTGCTTTCTCACATTAACAAGTGAAATAGCAAATACTATATGATTATCTCAATAGATGCAGAAAAAAGCATTTGAAGAATATAACATCCATCCATTCATGGTAAAAGAAGCTCTCAGCAAAGTATATTTAAAGGAAACATAACTCCACATAATAAAGGCCATATATGAAAAAAAAACAAAAACAAAAACAAAACACAGCAAATATCACACTCCATGGTGAAAACCAGAATGTTTTCTCCAAGATCAGGTATAAAACAAGAATGTTGTCTCTCATGACTTTTTTTTCAATATACTACTGAAAGTCCTGGCCACAACAATCAAACAAGAAAAAGAAATAAAAATACATCATAATTGGTAAGGAATAAATAAAACTCAGTATCTGGAGATGACATGGTACTATATATAGCACACCCTAAAGACATTGCCAAATCTACTAGATATATAAAATTAATATACAGAAATCCATTGCACTTCCATATATTAATAATGAAGTAGCAGAAAGAGAAATTAAGGGAAAAATCCATTTACAGTTGCACCAAAAAATAAAATACCTCGGAATAAACTTAAGGAAGTGAAAGACCTGTACTCTGAAACTAGAAAACATTGATGAAAGAAACTAAGGATGCTACAAGCAAATGGAAAGACATTACATGCTGATGAATAGGAAAAAGAAATATTGTTAAAATGTCCTTATTACCCAAAGCAATCTACAGATTATAATGTAATCCCTATAAAAATACTCACAACATATTTTCACAGAATGAGACAAAGAATCCTAAAATTTGTATGGAACCACAAAAGACCCTAAATAGCCAAAGCAATCTTGAGAAAGAACAAAGCTGGATGCATCACAATCTTAGAATTCAAATTATATTATAAAACTATAATAATCAAAACAGTATGACACTGGCACAAAATAGACACATATGTCAATGAAGCAAAACAGAAAGTCCAGAAATAAACCCATGCTTATATGGTCAATTAATTTACAACAAAGAAGGCAAGAATATACAATGGGGAAATACAGTCTCTTCAACAAATGGTGCTGGGAAAACTGGATAGCTACACACAAAAGAATAAACTGGAACACTCTCTGATTTGATACACAAAAATAAACACAAAATGAGTTGAAGACCTAATTGTGACACTTGAAACCATAACCATCCTCAAAGAAAACATGGCAATTTTTCTAGATCTGTCTCCCCAGGCCAGAGAAGCAAAAACAGTATTAAACTCTTGCAACTATGCCTAAATCAAAAAGCTTCTGCACAGTGAAGGAAAGCATTGACAAAACAACAGGGCAACCTAGGGAATGGGAGAAGACCTTTGTAAATATCCAGAATAGAGATTAATACCCAAAATATATATAAAACATACAACTTAACACCTCCCACCCCCCAAAAATAATAATCTGATTAAAACAGGCTGAGGACCTGAATAGACGTTTTTCCAAAGATGTACAAATGGTCAACAGACACCTGAAAAGATGTTCAACTTCACTGATAAATCAGAACCACAATGAGATGCTATTTCACACCTGTCAGAATGGCTAGAATCAAAAAGACAAGAAATAATGAATGCTGGCAAGGATGTAAAGAAAAAGGAACCCTCATGCATGGTGGTGGGAATGCAAAATGGTACATTCACTGTAAAAGACAATATGAAGTTTCCACAAGAAAGTAAAAATAGAATTCTTAAGTGATCCAGCAATTCCACTACTGGCTTCTATTACTTAAAGAGAATGAAAACACTAATTTGAAAAGCTATTTTCATCCCTATGTTTACTGCAGCATTAGTTACAATAGCCAAAATATGGAAGCAATCCAGGCATCTATCCATAGATAAATGGATAATGAAGTGTTATAGTTATACAATGGAATATGACTCAGTCACAAAAAATAATGAGATACTGGCATTTGTGGCGACATGGATGGTCCTAAAAAGCATGCATGCATGCATGCGTAAATAAATAAATAATAAACAAACAAAATAAATCAGACAGAGAAAGACAAATACTGTATAATTTCATGCATATTTGGAATTTAACAAATAGACCAAGGGGGAAAAAGGAGACAAACAAAAATTAGACTCTTAAATACAGAGAACAAGCTGGTATTTGCCAGAGTGGAGGTAGCCAGAGGGATGGCAAATAGATAAAGTGGGTTTAGGGTACACTTACTAATAAGCACTGAGTAATGTGTAGAATTGTTGAATCATTATATTGTACTTCTCAATTAATGACATTCACTGAGATACTAGAGCTGACAAGTGCTTTCTCTTGTTTACCTCAATGTGGCTAATTCAGTCAGCCTAAGAAGATAGGTATTATTAGTACCACTTTATCTATGTGAGATGATAGAAAACTTACGTATTGGTCTTTGCCCCTGCTTCTTGGCACACAACTCTTAAAACCCTTATAATTTTCTAATGATAAGACCATCTTTTATTCTAATATTTGGTCTTTGACCCCATCTCTGACACAGTGTTGCTAAAACCCTTGTAATTTCCTAAGTAATAAAACACTAAGAACATCTTTTATTCTACTGAGTTAACTCTGGGTGAGCTCCTGGATGAATGAGGGCTGGTTATTTTCAGCCCATCCCCTATCTTCAAAGGAGGAGAGAGGGGCTGGAAATGAAGTTAATAACTGACCATACTTATGTGAAGAGGCCTCCATAAAATCCCAACAGTAGTGGGTTTGGCTAGCTTCCAGGTTGGTGAACACATCTTGATGCCAGGAAGGTGAAAGACCCCAGCTCCATGGGACAGAAGCCCCCACACCCAGATCTTTCCCAAACCTCACCCTCCTATGCCTCTCTTCATATGACCACTCAGTTTTATCCTTTATCATATTTTTAAATAAATTGATAAACATAAGTATGTGTTTTTTGTGATCTGTGAGCTGCTTTAGCAAATAATCATATCCAAGGAGACGAGATCATGAGAATCTCTTTTTTTGTAGCCAAATCAGATAAATATTGTGGATAACCTGGGGGCCTATTACTTGTAATTGGCATCTTACTTCATCGCTTGGCTAGGGGCTGACTTTGGCTTCGATCATAAAATTCAGTCCACAAGAATTTTTACCACATTCACATGTTTGCAAACCTAAGGAAAGTAGAGCAGTGAGCAGATGACCGAGCTCCTTTAAAGCAGATGCATGCTGAATTTGGAAATAACTGTTCTTTGCCCACTAAAATCACGACAGTTTTCAAAGACTCAAGAATCCAGTACCTCATGGATATTAAAGCTGGCCTTCAGATAAAAGCCAGAAATAACTTTAAAGAAAATTAGTGATAGCCTTCAGGCTCAAGGCCATGAGACAGGTGACCATCTACAGCCCTTCTGGGTACTACTATAAGAAGAGGGACTTTCACCACCTTAAGAAAATATATATGAACGCAAGAACAATTTCTTTTTAAATAATAAACACTGTAGTACAATGGAGTTTGATGACAACCCAATTAAGAAAGAACAGCACTGCCATTTCAAATACATTGTTGAGTGGCTACAAAAAGTAAAAAATAAGCAATTTTTAAATATAACTTTTCAGTTGTACTTTCAGCAATGTGGTAAGAGACAGGAATGGAAAGGTAGCAGGAGACAGGGTGAAAGCCTAAAATTCATGGATTCGCTGGGAAGGTAATTGGTGTCTTTAAAAAGCTGAGTTACTGCAGCAAACTGCATATTTTGCATGAAAATAGCAGAAAACATGTCAGGTTGTTTTTAAATAAATGCTTTATCTTTTATCATGCTGACTCTGACTGTGATAAATAACTTTTCTGCAGACTATGAAATAACTCACCCCATGCTAAGGTAACAGAGAGTGATTCTCTCACACCTCAGTCCTCAAAATAGGATGTTCCCATATGGATCTCTGAGCTGGCACTGACAAGGACTGACCTTGAAAATACACGCAGGAGGACAGACTCTGAAAGTGGGGAAGAGCAAATTCTGTACTTGTCTTCCCACATCTTTCAGAGCATTGGTTCAAATCAATGGTGTTCAAGCCACAATATTGTTTTACTTGATGAACAGAGTATTTTCCGAAAGGTCTAAAAGTCAATATCTAAGCTACCCTGGCCAAGTTCTCTATAACTCTTTTACTCTGATTCCAAAATTTATTTTACATGCCTGACTCCCAAAGGTCTTTGAATATGAACCCATATATTTATCTAAGATAGAAACAGTCTCAAGATTTATAGAATCATCTGTCAACAAAGTAAAAGTTGGAAAATGCATAGCAGAGATAAGAGTGTGAGGAAGTAGCCAGGGTGGCGTAACTGCTGGTGGGACCACAGAAATGTAGAATATTTTTTTGGAGGGCAATTAGAGGGACAGTGTGTATCAGAAAATAAAATGTACGTGTATTTAATACCATGCCTTAAATTTTACCTTAAGGGAGAATTGCATTATAACTTAAATATTTAAACTTATGGGTGTTCATTGCAAATTTGTTTATAACAGGAAAACATGAAATTTATGTGAATATCCATCTTGAGAGTGTGGTTATTCAGGTCTGACAAATCTATATAGTGCAGGAAATTATGCAGCCACTCAAAGGAAGGTAGGACTATGTGTGCTTTTTTGGGAAATGCTCCAAGATACACAGTTATATTAAAAAATGAATCAATTTATTTAAAATATGCTCCTATGTGTATTCACATGTATTTGTGCATATGTGAAGGATTAACTAAGGAAATGAAAAACACATATCAAAATCTTATCTATAAACTGAGGTGTAAATGGACATATTCCATATTTCTGTCCTACAACTAAATTTTCTTGAAACTTTTAGAATGATGATTTACTTGTATATTGATTTTTAAAACGACAATGGTAATGGCAATGATATCAAACTACAGAAGAGATAACAATATATTTATTTAACTATTTATTATAATCTTAGTGTGCCTCCTTTTCTGCAAACACTCTCCCCAAGTCCCCCACTCCTATCATCACTGTCTTCCCAACAACTCACTGTTTCTCAGATGACATAAGCCTATAGACAGAAAAAATATTTTAAGCAGTCTGAAATTCGATACAATTTTTTCGCTTTAAATCAGTTTCTTTTTTTTTTATTTATTTTTTATTTTTTAAATGTTTTTATTTATTTCTAGGAGAGAGAGAGAGAGAGAGAGAGATTGACAGCGTGAGCAGGGGAGGGTCAGAGAGAGAGGGAGTCACAGACTGAAACAGGCTCCAGGCTCTGAGCTGGCAGTCAGCACAGAGCCCGACGCGGCGATCGAACCCACAAACCGCAAGATCATGACCTAAGGGAAAGTCGGACGCTTAACCGACTAAGCCACCCAAGCGCCCCTAAATCAGTTTCTTAAGCACAGAAGAAAAATACAATATTCTATTGTCAAAACCTCAGGCTTAGGTTTCTCTCATTCACATTTCAGTGATTACATTGCTTTTATTCATATATTTAGATGAGTAATTTTATTTAGTGCTTCATTGCATTCTAAAATATGTTGTACTCAGCAAAATACTTTTGCTGGTTGTTTTTTCAAATTTTATATGCCTTTAAGCTATTTATTTCAAAACTCTGTTACCAAAGTTTTTACTGTAGTTTCTCTGACCCTCAAAGACCTATTCAGTTTTTATAGGGTTTGACCATGAGATTATATCTAATCTATACATGTTATTTATTTTTATCTCCCACTTCTCCAAATGTGACTGTTTATCACATGCCAGTCAGAGTATAGCAGGAGCTGGCTAACAAGTGTTTTCACCTGATGTTATGAAGACAGAATGCCCTTGATCTTTTTCTACATCCCTAATGAAGTTCACCCATGTCTCCAGCATGCATGCAAACTCTTCTTGTTAAATACAACATAATCACCCATGGATCATATGTTTTCAACATTAGAATGAATGTCCCAAAGTTGTTTTTTCCAGCTTATCACAAATTGTATAAGGTACACCCCGGTTAACAAATAAATACATTTTTTCTATTATCTTAAAGACACAGCTTTACCTATGACTAATTTTTCATTGAGTTGATGGTGTTGATAACCCCAAACATGGTAATTTAGTGTAGGCATCTCTCAGATAACACTGTTTACACTTAGCTCAGTCACAAAATTAGGAACTAAATGTAAAGCTGATAACACAAAACTAATGTGAAAGTTATTTTGGACTAATATACCAGTTTTTCAAGAATGAATTATTGTTACTTCGTAAGTTTAAAAAAAAAGCCTAATTTTAAGAATAAGGGGGAAAACAGGAATGGAAAGATAAAGGCATGGAGGGATAAAAATGTAAGTTCTCTAAGAGTGAAGGCATAATGCACTTACCAATGCTGGCAATCATCAAAAAGAAAATTAATACTTTATAAGATTCAAAACTTGACATGCTCCTTTTTTTTTGAAAAATAAACATACACTTATAATCCTAAAGATAAAATGCATTAGACTGTCATTGTTGATTTAAAGTACCTTATCATTTAAAGAGTTTCTTTCATAACTTTAAAAAATAATACACGAATTTGGAGAAGTCATCAAACTAAAATACTTTTATTTCAATGTCAGCGTCCAATATACAGAGAGAGAATAAAGGGCAAATCAACTTGGTGAATTTATTATCAGCCTATTGTTTTCTTTTTCTTTTAAATGTTTTTAACATTTATTCATTTTTGAGACACCGAGAGAGACAGAGTGAGAGTGGGCAGAAGTGGGGAAAGGGCAGAGGAGAAGAGAAAGCAAGATCTGTCAGCACAAAGCTTGAAGAAAGGCTTGAACTCAAGAACTGTGAGATCGTGACCTAAACCGAAGTCAGAGGCTTAATAGACTGAGACACTCAGGCACCTTGACGACTTACTGTCTTCTGAATGAATTTGGGGTCATGTAAATAGCCATTTTTCTGTACTGAAATCATGTCAAGGACTGTGCTTTATAACCAAATACAATAGTGTGAAGAGTATTATTTTTCCGCACAAACTTCCTGGTGTAGGCCATAATTAAAACTTAGATAAATAGAATAAAAGATTATGTGATATTCAGGCCCATCTGCTACCGTTGGAAATAAAACTGTGGTATAGCCTAGAATGACTATAGATCCACTAATCTTATGTTTCCAGGATATTTATTTTCTGTAAGAAAAAAATGTTCCTTGAATAAATTTTGTTTTAAAAATAAGGATCAAGAACATATAACCATACTGTGAAACCACTTATCTCTGAATATATAGTCAAAAGTGAGAAATACTGTTGATACAATCAACCTTTTTATAGGAACTCTGAGATAATACAGACATTTTATATATTTCAACTGTATAAAATCCAAAGAATTTCAGTACGAGCATTCTCTAGCAGATTTTTTTAGAAAGATTATTCTGTGTGTGTGTGTATTTATATATTTGTATGATTTATATATTTATATGATGTGTATATATATAATGTGTATATGTATATGTGTGTATATATATATATAAAACTTTTCAAGTAAGATGTTTTATTGAATAAATTTAATAAAATATTTGAAAAGTATGTACACCGAAAATTATATGTCCTTGAAATAAATTAAAGACCTAAATAAATAGAACATTCCAGGTTCATGGATTTAAAAAAGTAACACTAAATATCATTAAATATTAAGTATTTGAAAGATTGAAATTTATACATATTTTCAGATTTCCAATTTATACTGAAGGTATATGTCAATCATTTTATAAGATTCAGTCAGATATAGAGTAATATCCCTAATGGTTCTTGGTGGCATTTGATAATTACCTTAAATTTGTAATAGCTCATTAACAGTTTTAAAAATAGATATTTCATTTTATTTGGATTATTATAATTATTTCTCTATTTTTAAAATGTTTATTTTTGAGAGAGACAGAGTGACAGCAGGGAAGGGACAGAGAGAGAGGGAGACAGAGAATCAGAGGCAGGACCCAGGCTCTGAGCTGTCAGCACAGAGCCTGACACGGGGCTCGAACTCACGAACCACAAAATCGTAACCTGAACCGTAGTCAGATGTTCAACTGACTGAGGCACCCAGGCGTCCCAATTGTAATTATTTTTAAGTATAACTGACATGCAAGGTTGTACCTATTAATTACTTTCACCTATTTCATCTGACCCTTCAATTGATCCTCCTCTGGTAACCAACAGCTTGTTTCATGTATCTATGAGTCTGTTTCTGGTTTTTGTTCATTGTTGTTTCTTTCATTTTTTTTTTTTTAATGTTGGATTATTTTTTCATTTTATTTCATTTTCTTGTTTTAATATATCGTTTTATTACATTTGTATAGTGATAAATGCTTGTATTAAGAATCAGTTCAAATAAATATTATACCACAAGAAACTAGAGAAAGAAGAAATTTACATGAAATTTAGTGGAGGAAGGAAATAATAAATAAATAAATAAATAAATAAATAAATCCAAAAGTTGTTAGTCCTGAGGGATATACTTAGAGAAGTGATGCATAATGCAATTATGAAATGCTTTATTTCAAGTAAATTGGATCTAAGTATTTTTGTACAGCTGTATTGAAGTCAATATGTGCTATGATCTAAATGTTTGTGTCTTTTCCAAACTCCTGTGTTAAAACCCAGAACCCCAAAACTGCACCTGAAGGTAGGACCTTTTGGAAGTCCTTAAGTCATGAGTGTGAAACCCTCATAGATGGAATTAGTGCCTTATAAAAGAGGCTTCTTAGAAATCCCCAGCCCCTTTTGCCATGAGAGGGTACAGGGAGAAGGCACCAGCTACCAACCAGGAAGAGGGCCTTTACCAGAATATGATTCTGCTATCACCTTGATTTTAGATTTCCCAGCCTCTAGAACTGTGAGAAATAAATTTCTATTATTTATACACTGAAATATAAACAAACAAACAAATAAAATAGACAGTAGAATAGACACTAACATAACATTGAAAGTAATGACCAATTTAAAAAAAGTAAACAACATTGGCAATGCTTTAACTACATTAACTAAGAAAACAAAGAAAGAAGATTAAAAAAAAAAACACCAAAATGAGAAATGAAACAGAAAACCATATAAAAGGTACCACAAAAATACAGTATGTGAACAGATTATTATACAAAATAATATACTAATAAATCAGAGAACTTAGGAAAAAAGACAAGAAGATAATTCCTAAAAATGCATGTTTTCAAGACTGAATCACGAATCTTGAATCCAAGACATAGAGACCAATAATAAGAAGGAAAGTTGAATTAAGAACCAAAAATGTCCTGGTACATAAAAGTTCAAGACTACATTGTTTTATTGGTGAACTCTTTCAAGCATTAAAAAAATAATAATGACAATATTTATTAAAATCTTACAAATAACAGAATAGATGGAACACATTCAAATTTTTTTATAAAGCCCTGACACCAAAGCAGGATAAAACACATACAAGAACATTTTATAAGATGGCAGTGGAGTAAGAGGTCCCTGTTTGCCTGGTCCCATAAACACAACTAGATAACTATCAAATCATCCTATATAATCCAGAAACTGACTTGAAAACGAAAAGCAAAAAATCTCCACAACTAAAGAGAGAGAAGAGGCCAAATCTAAGAAGATAGGCAGTGGAGATTTGGTGTAGGAAACAATGGATTGCTGGTGCTGTAATGGGAGGGAGTATAGTCATGGAGAAGGGCAGGAGAGTGCACAGGGGAATGCATAAAGAGAATGTTTCCCCAAAGCCATTAGTTTGGAAAATGAGAAGGGCTGAATTTTTTGAGTTCTTGCAACCCATGGGGACTAAAGACGGGTGTTTTAAAGTGTCAGGCTTGGCTGGGATAGAGAACAAGGGGCACTGTGCTGCTCCTGGAGAGGAGTCAGGCAAAAGTCCCAGAAATAAACAGGATGGAAACAGAGATCTGAATAATGCCTGGGGCACACAGTGGGGAGATTATCCTCTTTTCTGAGGGCATGTCCCTGATAGGCAGCATTTACAGAGACATCTCTCTGGGAATGAAGGAACTGGTTGGTGCCATTTTCTTCCCCTGCCCCTCAGCAGAAATGCAGAACCAACACCCTAAGAGAAGCAGATCAGTGAGGACACTAGCTGCCTGTCCTGCTTACACCATGCCCCACTCCTCTGTGCCCTGGGGAATGGCACTTCTCAGTCACGCTTGCCTCAGTCCCAGTGTGGTGGGCCTCTCCCCCAGAAGACCAGCACAAATCCCTGCCCACACCATGTCTCCTGATCAGAGAGCTCTGCAGGGCCTCAGTTCTGGTGCGGTTGGTGTCAGGTCTCATTTCACAAGCAGACCAGAGCACAACTAGTCAAAACTCACTACATTCAGGCCAGACAGCAAACACTGCTCACAACAGGCAAGGCAAGCCTCTTCAGATGACTGACCTGAAGGATAGAGGAGGCAAACACAATAGCAAAACATACTTAGCACACAGTGGAACTAAGTGAAAAGCTCCAAGTTTTGGGCGCTACATGATCTCTTGTTCATAAGGCCATTATTTCAGGAGCAAGAGACATAATAGACTTTTCTAACATAGAGAAGAGAGCAGAGCCCTAGACAAAATGCCAAGATGAAAGAATTTATCCCAAATGAAAGAACAAATAAGGTGATGGCCAGGATCTAAGCAAAACAGATATAAGCAACATGACTAATGGAGAATTTAAAGCAACAATCATAAGGATATTCACTGGGATTGAGAAGAGAATAGAACACATTAGTGAGACCCTAACTCTGGAGATTAAAGAATTATAAAAGAATCAATCAGAAATGAAGAATGCAATAAATGAGATTAGAAATAGGTTTGATGCAATGAAGAGCTGGCTTGAAGAAGCAGAGGAACAAATTAGTGACCTAGAAGATAAAATGATGGAAAAAAATGAAGCTGAACAAAAGAGAGAAAGAATTGTGCAATATGAGAATAGACTTAGGGAACTTAGTGACTCTAACATAATAACATTTATATTACAGAAGTCCCAGAAGAAGAAGAAGAGAGAAAGGGGGGGTAGAAAATTTATTGGAAGAAATAATCACTGAAAACTTCCCTAATCTATGGGAGGAAATAGATATCCGAATCCTGGAGGCACAGAGGACTTGCATCAAAATCAACAAAAGCAGGCAAACAATAAGACATACTGTAATTAAATTTACAAAATATAGTGATAAAGAAAAAAAATCTTACAAGCAGCAAAACAAAAGAAGTCCTTACCTTACAAAGGAAGACCCATGAGGCTAGCTGAAGATTTCTCAACAGAAACTTAGCAAACCAGAAGGGAGTGGCATGATATATTCAAAGTGCTGAATGGGAAAAGCCTGTAACCAAGAGTTGCAGATATCCGGCAAGGCTGTCATTCAGAAGAGAAAGAGAGATAAAAAGTCTCCCAGACAAAAAACTAAAGCAGTTTGTAACCACTGGACCAGCCCTGCTAGAAACAATAAGACTGTTTGAGAGCAAAAGAAAGATCAAAAGTGACAAAGACAAGAAATGGTCAGAGAAAATATACAGAAAGAATGATAAAACGAGTAATAAAATAGCAATAAATACATTTCTATGAATAATTACTTTGAATGTAAATGGACTAAATGATCCAATCAAAAGACATAGGGTGTCAGAATGGAAAACAACAACAAACAAGACCTTCTATATGCTGCCAGCAAGATACTCAATTTAGACCTAAAGACACCTATAGATTGAAAGTAAGGGGCTGGAGAAACATTTAGCATGCAAACCAATGTTAAAAGAAAGTCAGAGTGGGGTGCCTGGATGGCTTAGTCGGTTAAGCATCAGACTTCGGCTCAGGTAATGACCTCATGGTTCATGGGTTCAAGTTCCACGTCGGGCTCTGTGCTGACAGCTAGCTCAGAGCCTGTCTTCAGATTCTGTGTCTCCCTCTCTCTCTACCCTCCCTTGCTCATGCTGTCTCTCTCTCTCAAAAGTAAATAAAACATTAAAAAATAATTTAAAAAAAAGTCAGAGTAGCAATACTTAAATCAGAAAAACTAGAAGGGCACTTGGGTAGCTCAGTCAGGTAAGCATCCAACTCTTGGTTTCAACTCAGGTCATGATCTCATGGTTCATGTGTTCATGCTCCGAATTGGGCTCTGTGCTGGCAGAGTGTAGAGCCTGCTTGGGATTCTCTCTCCCTCTCTCTCTGCTTCCCCATCCCCACCACTTGCTTGTTCTCTCAAAATAAATATATAAACTTTTTAAAAAGAAAAGCAACACTGGACCTTTTCCACATATTTTTAATATGTGTTAGTTCAGAAGAAAGTTTTGGAAGGTCATATATATATGGGAAAAAATGGATTAGAGAAAGATAAATGGAGTTTTACCTGTAGGGCTCATCAGAATCCTTAATGTGCTAATTGTGGTATTATCTCCTTCTCAGAAAGGAATATACCCAACAACGTTTCCTCAAAGTATTTAACAGAATACTTTTTCCCATAAAATATTTGACAACACTGGCGCTTGAACAAGCATAGTTTGATAAACATTGATCCACATAAATAAAAAGAATCATTTTATTCTTTATGCATTATAGCTGCTTTTAGATTTGAGATGAATATTAAAAGGCAATTGATTGTTTCATTAAGAGTTTGGCATTATATGGGATTCTACAAATCATTAAGTTTCTCATTTTTATTTGAGAAGTGGAGACAAGGAGAAATGAAGTGATTTACTGAGGTTATAAGAGTAAAATTTGAAATCTTAGACTCTAAAACGAGTAAACAGTATTTTTTTCATATTTTCAGTACTTTTTCTGAAAAGAATACCAAGGGTAATGATGAAAAAGTACTAATATTATTTTAGTCAGTTTTTATTTGGCTTTAATGTTTCATACACAGTCTTCTGTGTCCCACTAAATGACAAATGTTACATAATGTCGCAGAGTCTTTGGATAAATACAAATATTTTGTAGGAAAGTATTCTGAAAGACTAAAAACATGTGCTTTCAAATTTAGTTTTCTTTAATATTTAATCTGTACAAATAAACTATTTTTTTTTAATGTTTTATTTATTTCTAGGAGAGAGAGAGAGACAGCGTGAGCAGGGGAGGGTCAGAGAGAGAGGGAGTCACAGACTGAAACAGGCTCCAGGCTCCGAGCTGGCAGCAGCACAGAGCCCGACGCGGGGCTCGAACCCACGAACCTCAAGATCATGACCTAAGCGAAAGTCGGACGCTTAACCGACTAAGCCACCCAGGCGCCCCATAAATAAACTATTTTTTATTAAAATGGGATTTTACAACATTTCACTGTACTCTTGCTTAAAACTTATTTGACAATTGATACATGGAGAAAATTGGTATGTGGAGAAGAGAAAAATATCAGTGATGAAAACCAACAAGTATAAAGTATTTTTATAGAAATATTCTAATGACTCTGCACACATACCACCTGGGCTAGGGTAAAACGTAAATACAATTTAATAAATGGATATAAAATACAGGAGGCAGCTGCCTAGAAGGCATCTGTCTTTTCCAATTGGAAAATTTATGCATTTTAGTTCAAAAGAAGGAAATATCCATCAGAGCTGTAGGATTTCCAACAGGACCCGCTGATTAGGACTTATGCAAAAATCACATCATACAAGGTTGACTAGATAAATTTTTTCTCTTTGCCAAATCAGCATCCTTAGCAAAGTGTTTCTCAAGATTTGAATCTGTATGGAATATTAAGTCAGCTATGGCCTGAGGTTATTTTTCACTGATTATTAATATGAAAAAATATCAGAGAGTATGGTGTCCAAGCTTCTAATGTTAAAGATGAACAAGTTGAAACAAAAGAAACCAAAATTCAGATTCAAGCATGATACTTTTGTTTCCTGTCATGCTGTTGCATTTCCCCCACTGCAGCTGTCAACTATAAATATCTAACTTTATGACACATTTAATATTTGGATTTCTCAAAGTTCTTACAACAAAAAGCATAGTGTCTTACTAACCAAGGACTGAAATTCTTGGGCTTGGGAGAAGGGCAACCAAGGAGTATGTCCAAAGACACTTGAGCAATTATGCTGAGTAATTATATCCCAAACTCACTCATCAGTAGATGAATACATACTGTTATCACTAGATTACTGGTAAGTCTTGCCTTCTCTAGGAATTACCTTTCTAAATACTTAAAATAACTCAAAGAATCTTATAAACAAGGTATTTATAGAAATGCCTGTGTGCTTAGACTCAGCCTCAGCTTGAAACATGATTTTCCTCCATTACTATTGGCGAAACTCAAGTTTTTAAGACCTAATACAGTTGTGTCAAGTCAATTAGTCAACTATATTTTTGTTTTGTACTGAGGTTGACCAAGAAAAAAAAGGAAAAATATATATTAATTGTTCCCTTCAATTGTGGCTATTTATTGTCTGTAATCAATGCTGATTTTCCTTTGGAGACTTCATTTGGGGTATCTCTCAGATTCAAAGCTGCTGCCTGCATGGCTGCTATGCCTCTCTGTGCCTACTGTAGCTCTACTGGTCATAGACTATTGCCTATACAATTTGCTTGAATTTTCACACTACCAACAAAATCTTGTTATTTCCACTGCCAACCAGTTTATACATCTCTGGTATTGCCTTCCTCGCCAGTTATGCATAGACTCATTTCATCTGCCTTGCTCTTCCAGTATAGTGTTTCAGACAGATACCTTTTATTTTTACCACAATCATCTTCTTTCAAAAGTGCACAGGCACAGGAGTGTGACAATTTTCTCACCCATCTTTGTCATATCTCTTTATTCCAATACCCAGGCTTTGAGGCAAAGCCTGCCTGACCCTGACTGAGGTATTCTTCACTCATGGTAATTTCTCTGAAGAGTCCTACTATCCCTATAATCTGGCTTTTAATGGCACCAACATTGGGTAAAGATTTTTTTTAGGTCGAAGGAGCAGAAAACCAAAATTAAGCTACCTTAACTAAAAGGTAGAGTCCATGAGGGAGTTCAGGAAAGATGACAGAGTAGGAAGATTCTGAGCTAACCTCATCCCACTATCATACTCATATAACAGCTACATATATGTAACTAACTCTGAAAACAACCTGAAGACTCTCAGAACAGACATTTCACAGTCAATTGTAGAGAGGAGGCCATATTGAAAAGAGCAGGAAGGGTAGAAATGTGGTTGGGAACTAAACCCTGTTGAGACTAGACACATATGGGAGGACACCACAAGCAATGAGAAATAAGAGAATTAGATCCCCAACAGTGGGGACCTGCACCGGGAAGACACATCCCTACAAACATCTGGATTTGAAAAACAGTGGGATTTAGCTTCAGAAGCTTTACAAATCACTGGGGTTTAATTTCAGGTACTTTAAAAATCAGTGGGCTTAACTCCAGGAGAACGGGAAGGTGACAAGAAATTGAGTCCCCACCATTAAAGAGCAAGTATAACTTGCCCCAACACATCACAGAAGCAGCAGTCTTAAAAGTATCTGGGTATGACAAGGGATACAGGGGTGCTGGTGCATAGGGGCACATGTACCCCAATGTTCATAGCAGCACTCTCCACAATAGCCAAAACATGGAAAGAGCCTAAGTGTTCATCCACCAACAAATGGATCAAAAAGATGTGGTTTATCTATACAATGGAATACTACATGGCAATGAGAAGGAATGAAATCTGGCCATGTGTAGCAACATGGATGGACCTTGAGGTTGTTATGCTGAGTGAAATAAGTCAGGCAGAGTAGGACAAATACCATATGTTTGCACATATAGGAGGATTAGGAGGAACTTAACAGGGGAGTTAAGAGGGGGAAAGAAGTTAATGGGGAGAAGAAGGGGAAAAATAGTAGGGGAGAGGAAGGAAGGCAAACCATGAGAGACTCTTGAATGCCGAGAACAAACTGAGGGCAGATGAGGTAGGGGGAGGGAAGGGCAGTTATGGGAATGGAGAAGGGCACTTATGGGGATGAGCACTGGGTGTTATATGGAAACCAACTTGACAATAAACTATTAAATATTTTTTTAAAAAAGTGGGTATGAATGAAGATTTATGAACTATTCTTAGTGTGTATACTAGAGGGCTAGGGATCACCAGTAGATTTCTCTGGGACCAAGCATGCTGGGGACTCCATTTCTCTTCCCCTCCCCAACCCAGATAGCTGGAAGCTTGCAGTGGCCAGCAGTAACACTCCATACTACCTTGCGAGCACTGCATGTCTCATTCCCGTGTTTCCCTGCAGACCCACCGTGTCCAGCCCACCTGGCTTGGCAGGCATCATTCCATAGTGGCTCCTGCCCCACCACACCCTACAAGCAGGGTCCCTTTGACAGGGACCAGCCCCTTTAAAGTGACTCTTGTCCTGTAGAAAAGGGGAGATCACCCACACACCAGCACACCGAGTTCTTGCACCCTGGCATCTTACCTGGCTGTGCAAGAGCAAGCACTGCCCTTTCACACATGTTCAACTGTGGTAGAGAGGCAAATTGTAGACACTTAGCTTGTCTGACAACCCTGCCCACAAGTGAGGCCTCAGTGGCCTCAAGTAGTACTCTCTACCTACCCTGCCCAGTGCACCAACAGTGGGGCCACCTGGGCTAAGGCAAATGTGGCTCAGCCACAATAGTAAGGCACACACAACCTGCATAAGAGGTACCCAGGAGTGTTTGGTTCTGTTCACCAAGGAGGATTATGCTAGAAGGAACAAGAAGGCCTCTTCTAAACAAAGACAGTACTTTCAAAACCAGGAAACATAGCTCACCACCTTAAAATAGAAAAACAAATGCAGAGCATTAAACAAAAGGAAACAAATGGATATATCCCAAATTAAAAAAGAGAAAAATCTCAGTAAAAGAGCTCAATGAAAGAGAGGTGAGAAATAGGCCTGATAAGAAAATTCAAAATAATGATACCTCCTGGACTTAAGAAAAAAGTACATTTACTTAGTGGGAACTTCAATGGAAAGATAGTAAATATAAGAGAAGAACCAGTCAGAGATTAGAAAAATTCAGTAATTAAAATGAAAAATACACTAGAGGAAATGGGCAGATTGGAAAATATAGAATGGATCAGCAATCTGTAAGGCAGAGTAATGGAAAGCAACAAAAGTATAAAAAGGAGAAGAAAACAAAAGAATAAAAATAAGAGAGAACTCAGTGATATCATCAAGTATTATAACACTGACATTACAGGGATTCAAGAAGAAGAAGAGACAGAAGGGGACAGAAAACTTATTTGAAGAAATAGTAGCTGAAAACGTCCTCAATTTGGGGAAAGAAACAGACACTCAGGTCCAGTAAACACAGAAAGGCCCTGAGAAGATAAACCCAAGGAGGTCAATAACAAGACACATAATTAAAATGGCAAAAAGCAATGGTAAGAAGAATTTAAGAAACAGCAAGAAAAATAAACCAGTTACATACAAGGGAAACCTCATAAGGCAATCAGCTGATTTTTTTTAACAAAAACGTTGCAGTCAAAGGAGTGACATGATTTATTCAAAATGCTGAAAGAAAAAGAACAGCAACCATAAATACTCTACCCAGAAAGATTCTCATTTAGATAGAAGGAGAAATAAAAAGTTTTCCAGACCCCCACCAAAAAAACTAAAGGACTTCATCATCACTAAACAATGCTTAAAAGAAATGTTAAAAAAAATTCTTTGAGTAAAACAAAAAAGCCTTAACTAAAGTTAGAAAAATATATATAAGGGAAATTTTTCCACAGGGAAAAAACAAAATACAGCATATGTAGTAGAATAATTACTTATAAAGCCAGTATGGACGTTAAAGCACAAAACTGATGAAATTAATTAGTCAAGGAACACATATAAAGGAAAATAAAAAGGTACATAATATGACCTCATATACATAAAATGTAGAGGAAATAGTAAAAATATAGTGTTTGTAAGAGTCTCGTGCTATAACGACTGAACTAGCCAGGTGCCCCTAAACTTTAGTCCTTTTAAAACTGTTTGAATGTAGGCTCAGTCGGTTAAGTGTCCAACTCTTAATTTCGGCCTAGGTCATGATTTCATAGTTCGTGGATTCAAGTCCTACATTTGGCTCTGTGCTGGCCGTGCAGAGCTTGCTTGGGATTCTTTCTCTTCCCCTCTCTCTGCCCTACACCCTCTTGTACTTGCTGTCTCTCTCTGTCTGTCTCGCTCTCTCTCTCAAAATAAATAATACACATAAAAATGTCTTTGAATTTAAGAAACTATCAACAATATAGTCTGCTATAAACATGTCACAGAAGAACCCAATAGTAATCATATATCAAAAGCTTAACATATACAAAAGATGTAAAAAGAAAGGAATCCAAGCATAACTATACATAGCCATTAAACCATAAGGGAAGAGATCAGTAGAAGTAAAGAGCAGAGGAGAATTACAAAACCATGATAAAATAATTTTTAAAATGGCAATAAATACATATCTATCAACAATTACTTAAGTATAAGTGGACTAAATACTCCAATGGAAAGTCATAGGGTGACTGAGTAGATAAACAAACAAACATAAAACAATATCTATCTATATGCTGTCATTAAGAGATTCACTTCAAACTTGAAGACATACACAGAGTGAAAATGAAGGGATGGGAAAACATATACTATGCAAATGGAAGGAAAAAAGCCAGATTAGCAATACTTGTATCAGGAAGAAATATACATAGATTTTAAAATAAAGACAAAGAAAAAAGAGACAAAGAAAAGCACCACATAAATGTAAAGGCATCAATCCAACAAAAGGAAATAATAATTGGAAATATATATACACCCAATATAAAGCACCTAAATACATAAAGTAAATATTAACAGACATAAAAGAATAAATTGACAGTAACACAATAATAGTATGGGATTTTTAACACCCCATTTACATCAATGGATACACTGTCCAAACAAAAAAATCAACAAGGAAGCAGCAGCTCTGAATTATAAATTAGACCAGAGGGACCTGACACATACAAAACATTACAATCAACAACAGAAGAACAAACATTCTTTTCAAGTGTACATGGAACATCCTCCAGGATATATCACATATTAGACCATAAAACAAAGTCCAAGTCTAAAATAATTTAAGATGAGTGAAATCATATCATGCATATTTTTACCATAATCTTGTGAAATTAGAAGTCAATTACAAGAAGAAAATCTGGACAAAACAGATATATGGAGGTTAAACAATATGTTACTGTATAATGAATGGGTCACCCAAGAAATCTAAGAGAAAACTTAAAAATTATATAAAGATAAGTGAAAATGAAAAACACAATGTTCAAAAAATTTGAATGCAGCAAAATAGTTCTGAGAGGTAAATTTGTAGCAATGCTGGCCTATTTCAGAAAGAGAAAAAATATCAAATAAGCAACCTAGCCCTGTTATCTAAAGGAACTAAAAAACAAACAAAAAAGAACAAAACTCAAAGGTAATCAACGAAAGGGAATAAAGATTAGAATAGAAATAAATGAGAATTTAAAAAGTAGAAAAGAGCAATGAAACAAAGAGCTCATTATTTGAACATATAAACAAAACTGATAGACCTTTAGCCAGAATCATTATGAAAAGGCAGAGGAAACTCAAATGAAATCAAAAGGAAGAGAAATAACAATTGACACCACAGAAATATAAAGCATTATAAGAGAATACTGTAAAAAAATTATATGCCAACAAACTGGACAAACTGGAAGAAACAGATAAATTCCTAGAAACATACAGTCTCCCAGACTTAATCAGGAAGAAACAGAAAATCTGAAAAGACCGATTACTAGTAAGGGAAATAAACTGGCAATCAAAAAACTCCCAAGAAACAAAAGTCTGAAACCAGATAGCCTGATAGGTGAATTGTACGAAACATTTAAAAAAGAGTTAATATCTATTTTTCTGAAACTTTTCAAAAACAGAAGAGGAAGAAAAACTTCCAAATCCATCCTATGAGGGCAGCTTTACTCACACTAAAACAGGGTAAAACCAGCACACAAAAATAAAACTACAGGCCAGTATCTCAGATTAATATCTATACAAAAATCCTCTAGAAAATATTAGAAGACCAAGTTCAACAATACATCAAAAATTATCCTTCATGATAAAGTGGGATTTATTCCAGGGATGCAACAATGGTTCAATATTCACAAATCAATGTGATGCATCATATTAAGAAGAGAAATGGTAAAAATCATATTATCATCTCAAAGTATAGAACAACTGCTTGACAAAATGCAGCATCCATTCATGATGAAAACTCTTTTTTTTAAAAATATTTTAATTTTTTTATTTCTAGGATAGAGAGAGACAGCGCGAACAGGGGAGGGTCAGAGAGAGAGGGAGTCACAGACTGAAACAGGCTCCAGGCTCCGAGCTGGCAGTCAGCACAGAGCCCGACGCGGGGCTCGAACCCACGAACCGCGAGATCATGACCCAAGCGAAAGTCGGACGCTTAACCGACTAAGCCACCCAGGCGCCCCTCATGATGAAAACTCTTAACAAAGTAGTTTTAGAAGGAACATACCTCAACATAATAAAGCCTGTGTATGAAAAACCCACAGCTAACATCATACTCAATGGGGAAAGGTGAAAGTTTTTCCTCTAAGATCAGGAACAAGACAAGGATGTCCACTCTCACCACTTTTATTCAACACAGTACTGGAAGTCCTACCTACAGAAATAAGACAGAAATAAAGGTATCCAAATTGATAGGGAAGAAGTAAAACTGTTAGAATTTCCATAGAGCATGGTACGATATATAGAAAACCTTAATAACTCCACCAAAACTCCACTGGAACTGATCAACAAATTCAGTAAAGTCATAGTATACCAGATTAATATACATAAATTTGTTGCATACACTAATAATGAAACAGCAAAAAAAGAAATAAAGAAAACAGTCTTTTACAAGAAATCACAGTATTGGCCAGAAAGTTGATATGAGGAAACCTTCAGGCACTATTGGTGGGAACAAAAATGGTGCAGCCACATGGAAAACAGCGTGAAGATTCCTTAACAACTTAGAAATAAAGTGCCACATGATTCAGTAATTCCACTTTTGAGTATTTATTCAAATTAAACAAAAACATTAAAAAAGGATATATGACTATGTTTATTGCAGCATCATTTACAATACACAAGATATGGAAGCAACCTAAGTGTCCATTAATGGATGAATGGATAAAGAAGATGTGGCATATGAATATACACACACATACACATATGCACACACACAGGCATACACACGATGGAATATTACTTATAAAAAATGAGATCTTGGGGCACCTGGGTGGCTCAGTCAGTTAAGCGTCTGACTTCAGCTCAGGTCATGATCTGTGGTCCATGAGTTTGAGTCCCTTGTAGGGCTCTGTGCTGACAGCTCAGACCCTGGAGCCTGCTTCAGATTCTGTGTCTCCTTCTCTGCATCTCCTCCACTCACACTCTGTCTCTGTTTGTCTGTCTGTCTATCTCTCTCTCTCTCTCTCAAAAGTAAATAAACATTGGGATGGCTGGGTGGCTCAGTCGGTTAAGCATCAGACTTGGGCTCAAGTCATGATCTCACCATTGGTGGGTTTGAACCCCATGTCGGGCTCTGTGCTAACAGCTAGCTCAGAGCCTGGAGCCTGTTTCAGATTCTGTATCTTCCTCTCTCTCTGACTCTCCCCTATTCATGAGATCTCTCTCTCTCAGAAATAAATAAAACATAAAAATAAAATTTAAAAAGTAAATAAACATTTAAAAAAATGAGATCTTGTCATTTTTTTGTCACCTGGCAAGATTCACATGGCATAGATCTAGAGGGTATTATGGTAAGTGAAATAAGACAAAATTAAAATACCATATGATTTAACTTATACTGGAATGTAAAATCAAAACAAAAGAATAACTATGCAAAAAAATCCAGAAATAGACACATAAGTAAAGAAAACAACCTGATGATTGCCAGAGGGAGGGGATGGTGATGATAAAAATAAGTGGAAAGGTACTGAGATATGCAGGCTTCCAGTTATGGAGTGAACACATCACGGAGATAAAGGATACAGCATGGGGAAGGCAGTTGGTGGTGGTATAACAGCATTCACTATATGGTGATATATGGTAGCTACACTTGTGATCATAGAATAATGTAGAGACTTGTAATGTAGAGACTGTTGTAACATGTATGTCAACTGTACTTCAATAAAAATTTAAATAATATATGAACAAGTTTACTGACCTGTGCAAGGCACACATACTGTTGGTGTGCGCACGCACGCACACACACACACACACACACACACACAGAAAAAGTAGAATAAGTGTTTAAGACAAAAATAGGAAGAATCAGGGCAATAAACAGACAACAGTAACAAACATGGCAGATATTAACACAATAATAGCAATAATTACCTTAAACATTAATGATCTAAATACATCAATTAGAAGACAGATTGACAGTATGAATCAAACAAGAAATTCACTTTAAATACCCATATAGATTTAAAGTAAAGGGATGGAGAAAAATATATCATGTTATCACTAATCAAAATAAATCAGTGGTAGCTATATTAATTTCAGACAAAGCAGACTACATTGCAAGAAATGTTCTCAAGGATAGAGATACCACATAATAATAAATAATTCAATAATACATAACAATCCTTAATGTGTATGTACCTAACAGAGTGGCAACATATCTGAGGCAAAATAAATAGAATTGCAAAGAGAAACAGATGAATCTATTATCATAGCTATCATACTTGAAGACTTTAATATCTCTGTATCATAAATGGACAAATATAGCAGGCAGAAACTCAGTAAGTAAATTGTTAACAGCACCATAAACCACTGGATTTAACTTAAGTCTATAGACTACACAACAACAAATTATATATTGTTTTCAAGTTCACATAAAACGTTCACCAAGACAGATCATATCTGGGGCCTAAGAACACAACATAATAATTGTAAAAGAATGAAAGTCATACACAACATGAGTTTTTAGACCACAATAGAATTAAACTAAAAATAAGTAATAGAAAGTCAGCTGAAAAAGACCAAAATAACAGAGTATTAAATAAAGAAGAGGGGAAAGTGGGTGATAGGCATGGAGGAGGGCATTTGTGGGGATGAACACTGGGTGTTATATGGAAACCAACTTCACAATAAACTATTAAATTAACAAATAAACAAATAACATACTTACAAATAACAAATAAAGATGAAATCTCGAGAAATTAAAAATTTTTTGAGCTAAAGAAAAATGAAAATACAACTTATCAAATTTGTGGAATCCAGTGAAAGTAGTGCCTCGAGGGATATTTATAGCATTGGCTGTATTTTTAGAAAAGAAAAAAAAAAGCATCTAAAATCAATAATGTAGTTTTCTACTTTAGGAAACTAGAAGAAGGAGATCAAATTAAATAAAATAAGCCCCCAAAATAGTAATAATTATAGTAGTAATAATGAAACTGAAAACTGAGAATCCATAGAGAAAATCCACAAAGTCAGAAGCTAATTTTTTGGAAGAGATTAATAAACGTGGTAAATGTCCAGTTAGACTAATTAAGAAAAAAAGAAGACATAATCGACTAATATCAGAAAGGAAAGAGGGGTGTCACCACAGATCTCATGGACTTTAACAGGATTCATTTAAAAGGAATAAATACTGTGAACTACTGTAAGCCCACAAATTTGATAAGATGAAATGGACCAATTCCTTGAAATATGTAATCTGTCAAAATTCACATAAGAAGGGACACCTGGGTGGCTCAGTTGGTTAAATATCTGAATTCGACTCAGATCATGATCTCATGGTTCGTGGGTTCAAACCCCACATCAGACTTTGTGCTGACAGCCTGGAGATTGCTTTGGATTCTGTGTCTCCCTTACCTTTGGTCCTCCTCTGTCTCTCTCCCTCTCTCTCTCTCTAAAGTAAATAAACATTAAAGAAGAAAACTCACACAAGAAGATACAGATACAATCTAGACAAATTTATCTATTAAAGAACTTGAAGCAATAATTAAACCTCTTAAAACAGAAAACACAAGGCCCAAATTGTTTCACTGATGAATTACACCAAACATTTAAGGGAAAATGTTATACCACTTCTCATGGTATCATCATAAATAGCAGCAAGAATATTTTCCAATTCACTTAATGAAGACAACATTACCCTAACACAAAAATCAGACAAGGGAATACAAAATTGCAGACCAATATTTCTTATAAACATAGATCCAAAAATCATCAACACCACATTATATCAAATGCATAATTTGACGTGTAAACAAATTATATGCCATGACTATGTGGAATTATCACAGAAATGCAAAGCTGGTTCAATATCTGAAAATCAATTTGTGTAATACATCACAGTGGACCAAAACAGAAAAATCACAGGATTAGATCAATAGATACATTGACAAATCTAGCACCCATTCATGATTAAAAACTCATAGCAAACTAGGAATAGAGGGAAACTTTCTCAACCTGATGGAACATTTACCAAAAACCTATATTAACCTCATACTTAATAGAGGGAAATTCAAACTTTCCCACTAACATCAGGAACAAGGTAAGGATGTCTCCTCTCACTACAACTTTTCCAACTTGTCTTGGAAGTCCTAATTAATGCAAAAAGGAAAGAAAGAGACATATACATATAATGTATACATATTAGGAAAGAAGAAATAAAACCCCATTTTTGTTCACAGATGACATGATTTTCTATGTAAAAAGATCTAGTGAGTCAACAGCAATAAACATTTCTGAAACTAAATAGCTACTTAGCCAGGTTGTAGAACACAATGTTAATATACAAAAGTCAACTGCCTTTTTATATACCAGCAAAGAACAGGTAGAATTTGAAATTTAAAACATTTTAACTTACAATTTCAGTGAATTCCAATTAAAATCTCAGCAAGTTATTTTGTGGATGTGGATAAATTGATTCTAAAGTTTATATGGACAGGCAAAAGACCAGGATAGCCAACTCAATATTGAAAGAGAAGAACAAAGTGATAGGATTGATTCCATCCAAATTCTAGACTTACTTTGAAGCTACATTTGCATTTTTAGAAAATAAAAAAAAAAGTTCTAAAATCTATAATATAGTCTTCTACTTTAGGAAAGTAGAAAAGGAGATCAAATTAAATACAAAGTAAGCACAAGAAATAATAATTACAGTAGTAAGCAATGAAACTGAAAACTGGGAATCCATAGAGAAGATCAACAAAGTCAGAAGTTTTTTTCTTTAAAAAGATTAATAAAATTAATGAGCCTCTAGTTAGACTAATTAAAAAGTAAAAGAAGACATAAGTGACTAATAAAACATAAATAGATCAATAGAACAGAATTGAGTTCAGAAAAGACCCACATAAATATAGTCAACTGGCATTTGAAAAAATAACAAAGGCAGTAGGTGGAGAAGAAATAATCGTCATCAAATGGTGCTGGAACATCTGGATAGCCAGAGGCAAAAAAAAAAAAAAAAATCTAGACACAGAATTAATTTGCCCTTCACAAAGAATAACTCAAAGTAGATTATGGACCAAAATAAAATGCAAAACTACGCAAAATTCCTAGAAGATAACATAGTAGGAATTCTAGATGACTTTGGTATGATGGTGTCTTTTTAGATACTACACTGAAGTCATGATCCTTGATATAAATAATTGATAATCTGTACTTCATTAAAATTAAAATCTTTTTCTCTGTGAAAGGCAATGTCCAAAAACATGAGAAAACATGTCACAGAATGGAAAAAAAGATATTTGCAAATAATATATCTGATACATGATTTTCCCTCCCTCAATGTATATAAAACTCTGAAAACTCAAAAATAAAACAAAAAGTCTTGATTAAAAAATAAGCAAAAGATATGAAAAGACATCTCAACAAATGCTATGTACAGCTAGCAAATAAACATATGAAAAGATGTTTATCATTACATGTCATTAGGGACATGCAAATTAAAACATTGAGTTACCCCTATTAAAATGGCCAAAATTAAAACCACTTTTAATGCCAAATGCTGACAAGAATGCAGAGTAAAAGAAACCATCATGTTCTGGCCGTGACAATGCATAATGGTACATTTTGGAAGAAGTTTTCTCTTTTCTTATAAAACTAAGCACTCTCTCACCATATAATTTAGCAATCACACTCCTTAGTATTTACAGTGGAATTGAAAATTTATGACCACACAAAAACATGCATACATATGTTTATAGCAGCTCTGCTTATAATTGGCAAAACTCGGAAGCAATCAAGATTCCCTTTACCCATAGGTGAGTGGATAAACTGTGGTATGTCCAGACAATGGAATATTATTCCATGTTAAAACAAAATGAGCCAACAAGCCATGGACAGACATGGAGGAACTCTAAGTGTATATTACTAGTGAAAAAAAAAATCTGAAAAGGCTATACATGATATAATTCCAACTATATAACATTCTGGAAAAGACAAAACTATGGAGACAAAATGGATCAGTGGTTGTCAGGGGTTGGGGGAAAGGGAAAGAAGAGTAGGTGGAGTACAGAGTATTTTTAAAGCTGCAAAAACAATTCTGCATTGTAGATATAGGAAAAAATTATATATTTTTTCCAAACTAATGGAATGTACTATAGCAAGACTGAATCCTAACATAAACTATGGATTTGGGGTATCAGTGGTGGGTCCATCTAGGCTCACTGATTGTAACAAATGTTCCACTCTGGTGCAGAATGCTGATAGTTGGGGGCCCGAGCCCACCCGTTGTATGTGTGTAGGAAAAGGGGTTATAGTTGAACTTCTGTGCTTTCCTTTCAATTTTGTTGCCAACTCAAAGTACTCTAAAAATAAAGTTTATTAGAAAAAAAATATTTTAAAGAATCAAGATTCCTTGGTCCTACCACCAGCATACTTATTCAGAACTTTGAACTTGAAACCCAGACCTCTGCATGCTGAGCTTCTCACATTTATACTTAGCGTCGGAGTCACTACACTAATGAGATCCAGCCATCTAAAACCCCGTATGATCACCAAGTATAGACAGATAATTATAAATATCTGTCCTGGATTATGAAACTACTGAAATTGGCAACTATGAGATAAGAAATAAACTCAATTTCCCACAAGCATAGTGTCTATTTCCCACTTGTCATTTTGACAGGAACTGCTCAAAACCTGGAAGGTGCTCTGTCATGACATATGGAAGTAGCTTTCAGAGGTTTCCAGCTGTGTTTGCAAATTGAAACTTGAGTTTGGTCAGATAATGTAGACAACTTCTAGGCTTCTAAGCATTTTTATAATTTGTAAAAATATTTTAGCCACAGAATCAGCTTTTCTGCCAGCAACTTAACCAAATTTAGTGCAATAATATAGGAAGGTCTTTTATCAAAGAGTCAGAATAACAATAACAAGTTTAGATTTTGCTGAGGCCTAAAAAGCAGTCCTATAAAATATTAGAAAGCAATGCTTCAGAAATTATTTCGTACCTGGTAAAATATATTTGATGCTATTTCTACTAGGGTCATAGACTGCTAAACCTTCTGAGTGGCTGCGAGAGTAGTTTTCTTTTGATGACACAAATTCATAATAATAGTCATTAAATTCTCTAAGGACTATGTTTTAGGAACATCATGGGCTATTCAGTCATATGTTTTAGTGTTTCCAAAATATCCAAGATCATTGTTTCTAAATTTAATTTATACTACAGTGACACTCCAGCAGGAATGAAAATAAGAACCTTTTTCAACAGTATTAATTAAGGGAATGAAAGGACATTAGACATGAAGCTATGGAATTGTACTATGGTACTGTGTCATATCACAGTTGGAAAGCATATCATAATTTTAGATTATAGCTCCTTATTGCTTGATATGCATGAATGCTGTAATTTTAAGTTTTGTTTATTCAAACCTTAGTTTGGTGGAATTCTGCTATAGTATATGGTTATGTTAATTCGTTAATGCTTTTTCACCTTATATGACTCTTCCTTTTGACTGCCCAAGGCAAATGCCGGTTGTTCTAATATTTCACAAACACCTTAAAGAGTAATCATTAATTGCACAACCATAATTTATTGAATGCATAAGCCAGCAGTAGGTACTATCAAGAATGCAGGAGAAATATGTATCAGATGGGAACTTTTCAATCTCAAGTAATAGAATATTTAATTAAGTGTTTAAAAAAACCTATGATGGCATAATTTTGTTTTGTTAAAAGAAATCTCCCTGGAAGATAGTAGGAGGCTTGACACTAGCTACTAAATATCCTCAGTGACCATGTTCCACTCTTTGCTCCATTGCGTAACCCTTGTTCTCACTTGCAAGAGAAGTACCACAGTCCTAGGTACCACATTCTCACACAACACCATCTTAAGATAGAAAAACAAAAGGGTCATACTATCTTTGCACCTTTCTTCTTTGTTGAGAAAGAAAACCTCTCCAGAAATCTTTTTCCTTTGGCAGATTTTCTTATTCATTCCATTGACCAGGACTGTATCACATATACATGCACTGGCTATAAGCGAAGGTGGGAAGGAATGGATCCCTGAGATGAATGGTGCAGTTGGGTGTGGAGGGGGAAGGCAAGATGCTAAGTTAGTACATAATATCTGTCTCAAAGAATTAACCTTTTAAAACCCTTCAATGATTACTGGTTTTTGCTTATTATTTATGAAGTATTTTCAAGCAAGTTATTTCAATCCTTAAAATAAATGTCTAATATAAACATTATATTCACCTCCATTTTTATACATGAGAAATATTAGTACCCCAACAGATAATGATGAGCAAGACAGAACAATTTATGGTTTCTTATATATAGCAGTACAAGTATGAAACAGCTCAGGATATAGGGATATTAGTAAGGGTATTTATGTTCAGTGTGTTGAAATAAATAAATATAGTACTGGAGCAACTGACTGGAAAAGGAAGATGAACCTGCAGAAAAATACAGGATGAACTTGGAAGGGAAGAAAAAGACTGAGGCAGAAAGACTAACTACAGGCTAAGTCAGAAGCCAACGTTTTATGCTACTTGCCTTTAAATAAAAGGTTAAGGAAATAAATGAGCCCACGGTAACTAAATTGAAGGAACTGGTAATGCAAAAATATTTAAGAAGGAAAAAAAGATGCATGATTAGATAGAAGAGATTGAAGAAAGACAAAACTTAAAAAAAGAAAAACAACAATCCCAGGATGCCCTACTCTGTAATAGAATAGTAATAGTGTCACAGGAAAGGCACTACTGAAAGAAACTAATTTGAAAAGATCAAATAGTATCAAGTTTGAGATAAACAAATTTGAAGAGATGAGTGAAGTTTCAATTACAAACATAAGCAAACATGGAAATCATGTAGAAGTGAAGTCAAGAGTAAAACTCTGGGAGTTGTCGATGAAGACAAGGTTTTTTAGAGGGATGTAAGATAAGAGAGTGTAAGCATGACATAAACATGGCAGAGGACACACCCATATTGAAAACTCTTTGGGTTATACAGCTCTGTCTCAATCAGTGATCATTTAAACCTGTCAAAATCTGTAGCTGATTAGTTTACTTTCAGCAAATGTAGGAATAGAAAAGAAATAAAATGAGTAAAGATGAAATAACATGGAGAGTTTAAAAGAATGAGCACTGTACAGGCACCTAGTATTCTTCCCATACCTCATTCCCACTGCATTGGCTTTCTTTCTTTTATCTGAAATGCAAAACCTGTTGCACTGATTTTTGTACTAGATGTTTTTCTACCTGAATCCTCTGCTTGAATCCTAGAATTACTTTCTAGCTGTGTGGCTTTTGGGAAGTTATTTAACATCTGGGTGTCTCACTCTCCAAATCTGTAAAGATTCTATATATACAACATCTACCTTAATTAATACACAGAAGCTTCCAAAAAGGCATCTACACAAGAATTCTGTGATATTACCTTATTGTATAGTGGTTCATCCCTGGATCAAAATTTTAAAGAGTTTAGAAAAGTCCTACTCTGAAAGAGCCTCATATTGCTCTTTCTTGTCAATATAGTGTGAGTTGTTTGATGTCAAACCTTCCCTCCTTCCACTGATACCCACACAACCCCAAACAGTTCTTCCCAATTACTGTCTCATCTAAGACTAGCTGGGCTGGAAACGATTCCTCCCACGACAGAAACCATACAAAAGTCCAGAGCCCAAGGCAATGCTCTGCTTCCCTTGTCAGTGTTCTTTCTTAATACCAGTGACTTATGTCTGTTTCTATGCTTTACCTGCCGTGCTCATTCAGTTTCTGCACAGTGCTTGGTTTTTGTTTGTCCAGTCTTGAACAAACATTCTGCATTTTGGTGTCTAGAACAGCCTGGTCACTAACTGGTTTGCACAGTTGCTGCTAACTTTGAACATCATCAACTTTTGTGTGAACTGATTCTGACATTTGTACCTGGATGAACCCTCCTTTAGATTACTTCAAGGATTTCAGACATTAACTTCTGCTTCGATGACAGGTTTCTGGTCTAAGTCCAAATCACAATTATATCTATTTCTTATCAAAAAGTTGCTTGGTTCTTAAAAGTCATTGTGGATTTTTCTGTTTGGTTGGTTATTATTTTCCTCATCATGTGTCTATGAATGCTTAAAGGACTCATTCCCCTTTTTGTGAAGTCTAAGTGAAAACTAGTATACAAAAGATAAATATACTGCTCTACTAGTATCTGGAGATGATTGGGCGTTTTGTGATCTCATTTCCCTCTTTCCCACAGTAAATTATTCTGATATTCCTAATTACTAAGGGAAAAGTTGGCAAAGCCTGGCTCTCTTTACAAGTATTTTAAATATGGTAATATACCTATAACAGTAAAAATATTCGTATTTTTTCAAGTATACTATCTCATTTAGTTTCTACAAATGCCCTACTCATTTATTCATTCTGTGACTATTTACTAAGTCCTGATACATACTAGATATCATTTTAGAAGCTGGCTGTATAGAATTGAGGCCTTTGTGAGTCAGGCATGGAGGTTTGTATTGTCCCCTTTGACAGACAAGGTAATTGTGGCTCACTGGAGTTGCATAACTCACCCAATTTCGTATAGCAAGTGTGAGGCAGAACCAGAAACACAATGTTCCCTCTGAAGTCTTGCTCTATTATCTTTGTGCTATAGGTATAATACAAAGCCTTTCAAAGTCACAGGTAATTTACATTTGCATTATAGTTAGTTCTTTTTGAAGTATATTGACATTTCAGAAGCTCTTATATGGCTGTAAATAATAATACTATAATTTAGGATAAATTGAATCAATAGCTAAGCAGGATCCTAAGCAAATACTCATATATACTTATATTCATTATAAAGGTTGTAATCATACTGAAGCAACAAATGGGAAAAATCAAATTTGAAAATTTATGTATCATTATTTATCTCATTATTATAGTTTAAGTGGAACAGCTCATTTTTAAGTTGTGCTTTGATTATTTGGCAACACTGATTAAAACTTCATACTGACAAATAAGCTTTAATGTCAGCCTATTCTTCTTATAACAGTAAGTGAAAATAAAGTAATACTTTCATTTAGAATCACCTACAAACAATTTTACTTGCCGAAGGATAACTGGCAATGTGGAGGAACATTTGGGCTGTGGTACTGACATCTAGGGAGGCTAGGGAGGGTCCCAAAGAGAACAGCTTTCACACAAGGAAATTATTCTACCCAAAATGCCAATAGTGCAGATTAAGAAATCCTTATCTAGTACCGACTCTGATAAATTGTGTGAATAGCCTAAATTAACAAAATATTAAACTCTATAAATGAAGCTTTAGAATAGTAGTTGGCAAAATAACTCATTATTTGTGTTACAGACAGCCATCATTCAGTCTTTAGCTAGAAATGATTCACACATAATAGTTATAAGTTTGTTTTGGTTCATTACAGTATTTTTAGTAGTAAAATGAAATAGAATAAATGGTCATCAATAGCAAAATGGTTAACCAAAGTGTGATATAAGCACATCATGGAAAACCATTTGATCTTTAAAATGGGAATTAGATCTATACAACTTATAAAATGGTGAAATTATAATACGAGGACCTTTACCTCACTTCCTTTCCCTCTTTTTTCAAACTTTGGATTTTGAACTCATTCTGGAATTACAGAAAAATTATAAAATAATGCAGCACAATTTTCATATATGCCTCACCCAGCTTTCTCTAATATTAATATTTTACTTTACCACAGTACAATGATCAAAAGCAAGAAATGCACATTGGTGTAATAGTATTAACTAAACCAGAGATCAGAAAACTTCTATAAAGAACAAGATAATAAATACTGGAGGCTTTTCAGGCCATACAACAACTGTTGCAACTACTCAACTCAGACACTGGGGAATGAAAGCAGTTACCAACAGGGTGCCTGGGTAGCTCAGTAGGTTAATCGTTTGACTTTGGCTTAGGTCATGATCTCATGGTTTGTGGGTTCGAGCACTGTGTCAGGCTCTGTGCTAACAGCAAGCTCAGAACCTGGAGCCTGTTTTGGATTCTGTGTCTCACTCTGTCTCTGATCCTTCCCTGCTCATACTATCTCTCTCTTTCAGAAATGAAATAAAAACATTTAAGAAATTAAAAAAAAAAAAAGCAGTCACAGACAATATTTAAGTCAATGAATGTGACTATATTCCAATAAAACCTTATTTACAAAGACAGGCAACAAGACATCTCATCTCTGAACTAAAGACATTATTTAATTTCAATAGTTTTTCCTCTAATATATATATTTTTTTCATTCTAGGATACTATCCAGAATCCTACATTGAATTTATTTATTTATATTTAAACTCCTGTTGGCAGTAAAAGCTTCTTAATCTTTTCTTTCCTTGAAAGTTTTAAAGAGTGTTGATCAGTTGTTTTTGTCAAATGTCCTTCAATTTGTATTTATTTGATGTTTTCTCATTACTATAGAATTTACCAAGAAGTGATTTTCTATTTCCTTTATCCTATCTATATTTACTAGTTGGAATTCTACTATAAGGAAGGGCTGTTTCTTCTCATTCATTTATTCGATAATTTGTATCTGAATTGACTCATGGATATTTATTCTATGGTGTATAATGCAGTGATATAATTTAATTATTCAGATAGTTTAGGTTGGCTTCTGTGTTTTTTCAACAAGCCCCACTTTCCAACTCTCTTCTTTACATCGGGACCTCACAAATGTTTCAAACTTGCCTTATATTTTCTCTAATCTGGCTTTAGAATTAAACTCTTCTCAAAGGAGCCTTGGTTCTTTTCTCAGAGAATAGTGTATAGAAACCGAGTTGAGCACTAAATGTTCTCATTGCTGTTAGTGCACCATGACTTCTAAGTCTCTTAAGAAACAATTCTAGGAAATAAATGTTTGAAAACTAACCCACACAAGCATGCCCATTTATTGATTTCAATCCAAAACCACAAAACTCAGTTTAGCTTTCTCCTTTTCTATATTTATAACTTCTTTTTCATTATTGTGGGAGTGGCTCTTATTATCTATACTATATTTATGTATTTGTTCAATCTTGACACACATATAAAATAGTTTAAATACTGCTAACACCCTTGTGAGAAATATTTATTAAATACATTATATTATTTATTAAAATTATTTTTTGTCTTTAGCTTTACAGTGTCCAGACAAGGTATTGTTTTCTAAAGTTACTTGGTTTAGTTTTTTATATCTTACTGCGTTTAGTGTGTTTATGTTTTTCATTTTTAACACAATTAAGGCTCATTTGTTATTGTTTATATTCACATTTTACATGACATTCGCATCCTAGTTTTTTTTATTTGTGAAGATTGTGTGGAATATTAATATATTTGTAAGACTTGTAGCCACTTAAAAGGATATATTCAAAAAGTGCCACTCTTTCTTCATCCCTGCTACCTATCTGCACTCTGTCTTACTTCTACTCCCCTACCCCTTAGAAGTATCTAGTTTTTAGGTTTCATATTTATCTTTTGTATTTATTTTATACAAATGTGTACCACATGTGTATTTTAATATATATACTTCTACCTTACATTAAGAATAGCATACCAGAGATGTAGGGGAAGATGACGGCAGAGTAGGAGCAGCCTAAGTTTGTTCTGTCCCAGAAATACAATTAGATAACTATCAAATCATCCTCAACACTCCAAAAATCAACCTGAAGACTGGCAGAACAACCCAATGACTAAAGGCAGAGAAGGAGCCACACCAAAGAAGGTAGGAAGTATGGAGACACTTTGGAAGGGAAACAGATCTTGGCTGCTGAAGTGGGTAGGGAGCCATGGTTGTGGAGAAGGACAAGAAACAGATCAGCACATAGGGAGGTGCACGGAATAGAAGAATTACCATAGCAGCTGGCTTGGACAACAAGAAAAATCTCAAATAAATTACCTAGATTTATACTTAAAGGAGCTAGAAAAAGAACAATAAACAAAACCTAAAGCCAGCAGCAGGCAGGAAATAAAGATTAGACCAGAAATTGGTGATACAGAAACTAAAAAATGAAATAGGAAAGGTCAATGAAACTGAAATTGGTGATACAGAAACTAAAAAATGAAATAGGAAAGGTCAATGAAACTGAGAGATGGTTCTTAAAAAAAATAATAATTAAATTGGTAAACCTCCAGCCAGACTTATGGAAAAAAAAAAGAGAAAGGACTCAGGTAAATAAAATCACAATTGAGAGGAGTAATAACAACTAACACCATGGAAATATAAGCAATTTTAAGAAAATATTATGAAAAATTATATGCCAACAAATTGGATAATATAGAAGAAATAGATAAATTCCTAAAAACATATAAACTACCAATGCTTAAACAGGAAGAAATAGAAAATTTGAACAGACTGTCCATGTTTATGGACTGTCCAAAAGACAGTCCATGTTTATGGATCAGAAGAATAAGTATTGTTAAAATGCCCATACTATTCAAAGCAATGTACAAATTTCATGACACATCTATCAAAATACCACCAGTATCTTTCACACAGCTACAACAAACAAGGCTAAAATTTGTATGGAACCACAAAAGACTTTGAATTGCCAAAGCAATCTTGAAAAAGCAAAGCTGGGGAGAAACATCACAATTCTGGACTTCAGATTATTTTACAAAGTTACAGTAATCAAGACAGTCTGGTAATGACACAAAAATAGACAAATCAGTGCAACAACATGGAAATCCCAGAAATAAACCCACAATTAGGTGGCCAATAAATTGTCAAAAAAGCAGGGACGAATATGCAAGAGAAAGAGGAAGTCTCTTCAACAAATGGTGTTAAGAAAACTACACAGCAACATGCAGAAGGAAGAAAGTGAACCATCCTTTTTCACCAAATGCAAAAATAAATTCAAAATGTATTAAAGAACTAAATGGAGACTTGAAACCATAAAAGTCATAGAAAAGAAAAAAAGCAGTAATCTCTGACATTGGCCATAGCGACTTTTTTCTAAATAGGTCCCTTGAAGCAAGGAAACAAAACCAAAAATGAACTATTGGGACTACATCAAAATAAAAAGCTTCTGCACAGCAAAGGAACAATTAACAAAACTAAAAGGCAACCTACTCTGTTGAAGAGATATCTCTAAATGTCATACCCAATAATGGGTTAGTATTGGAAATATATAAATTACTTATAAAACTCAACACCCAGAAAACAAATAAACCAACTAAAATTAGGTAGAAGACCTGAAGAGTCATTTCTCCAAAGAAAACACCCAGATGGCCAACAGACACATGAAAAGATGTTCATCACTTACCATTAAGAAAATGTAAGTCAAAAGTACAATGAGATATCACCTCAAACTTGTCAGAATGGCTAAAATGAACAAAACAAGAAATGACAGGTGTTTCAGGATTGGGAAAGATGTGGAGAAAAAGAAATACTCATGCTCTGTTGGTCAGAATTGCCAACTAGTGTAGCCACTTTGAAAGATAATATGGAGGTTCTTTAAAAACTTAAAACCAGAACTACCCTATGATCCAGAATCACACAACTGGGTATCTACCCAATGAATACAAAAGCATTAATTCAAAGGGTACATATATCCCTATGTTTATAGTAGCATTATTTACAATAGGCAAGTTTTGGAATGGATATAGAAGACATGGTGTGTGTGTGTGTGTGTGTGTGTTTGTATATTTACATATATAATGAAATGTGTGTATAGAGTATTATTCAGCCATAAAAAGGGTGAATCCTTGCCATTTGTAGTGGCATGAATGGAGCTAGAGAATATATTGCTAAGAAAAATAAGTCAATCAAATACCATATGATTTCACTTATACGTGAATTTAAGAAACAAAACAAATGACCAAAAGGAAAAGGGGGAGAGAGATGAGAGAGAGAAAGAGGAATCAAGAAACAGACACCTAATTATAAAGAACAAACTAATTATTGCAGGAGGGGAGGTGGCTGAAGGAATGAATTAAATAGGTAATGGGGATTAAGGGACACACATGTCATGATAAACACTGGGCGATGCATGGAATTGTTGAATCACTATATTATACACTGAAACTAATATAACACTGTATATTAACTAGAATTAAAAGAAAAAAGAAAAAAACACACAATAGCATACCAAAGATTGTCTCCTTTATGATAATAGTCAGATTTAAAAAAATAACTTTAACTCATAATTAGGTGATGCACATAGTAGAAAAACTGTCATGAAAATATGAGGTTATCTATTTATGGAAGGGAAAATGTTCTGATGGAAAGAGACCTAGACACAGAAACAATCTTAAGCTTAGATGAAAATTTTGTTGTAAGCATACCCATAAAATTATAAGCAAAAGATACAGACAATTGAAGAAAGAATAAAAGGTCTAAACATATAATAAATGTTTCTAAAATTAATCTCACATATGCATTTTGAAACACTGAGTTTTTTTGTCCATTAAGTAGTAATAGATAAAAGGAAAGATGGACAATGTCCAGTGATAGATAAATATGTGGCAGTTACTATTTACCATTAGTGGAATTTCATACTGGTACAATATTTCTGGTTTGAAGTTTAAATTTCTACCAAGTTATAAAGTATACAATTACACTGATTAGGCAATTTCATGTTGGCAAATCAGTTTTAACAATATGTTATGTATTGTTACATATATGGAAATGGAAATATTGCATCTTTAATATCAAAATATTTAAAACATTAATGTTTGTAAAATAAGGTTTGCATAATGTTGATACTATGGTATATTATGGAACAGGTAAAAACTGAGATGTCTATAAATACTAACTTGTAAAAATATTGAGGATGTGCTTATAATTTGTTTAAATTAGCTAGGCAATGATTTAATTTCTAAACAATATTAATCAATCTATATGGGTAATGCATATTTTTAAATGTTCTTTTTAGTGTCTAGAAATATATACATTTGTGCATACATACTTAATTACTTTAAGAGAACAAATTGTGAACTGGTAAGAGGACTAATTTTAATTTTTTACCTATATATTTATCTATATTTTCTTTAAACAAGCTTATATTAGTGTATAGGCTGCGTAATTTCATACAAAGGATCTATATCAGTAGGGTCATTTTGACCAAGAAAGTTTGTGCCTGGAAGAAGTATGGCTAGACTAATGTGGGGAGATATCAGACAGGTAATAACAGCCTAATCTAGAGGCATCTGTGTGGCTCAGTAGGTTAAGCATCAGACTCTTGATTTTGGCTCAGGTCATGATCCCAGGGTGGTGGGATCAAGCCTCACGTCGGGCTCCATGTTGAATGTGGAGCTTGCTTAGGATTCTTTCTTTATCCTTCTCTGCCTTTGCCCCTCTCCCCTGTTCGTGTTCTCTCTCTTAGTCACACACACTCTCTCTCTCTCCCCACTTCTCTAAAAAGTCTGAATTCCTGACAGACTTTGTCCAGAGATTTGGATGTGCATCTGTGTTAACTTCATTTTATCTTTATATGAGACTATTAAACTACTGTGAAGAAGAAGAGCCAGGTATCTCCAGGCCTTTAACTCCTCTAACCTTCGAAAATATACAGTATTCTGAACTTGTTCTACTGCATTTCTGTCAGATCCTTGTACTTGATTGAATGCTTTCCCTTATTCCGATCCCAAATGGACAAGTCTCCTACCTCTTCTAGACTCAAATGACAAAAAAAAAGATACTTTCTTTTTTCCCTCTGAATTAAAACATACGAAAACAACGCTAGCGCCTTTCACAAGACAGGAAAATTCATGAGATAAGGCAGGAGGGAGGGAATCCCAAGTAACAGAATAGCAGGAAAAGGCACACATGCAAGTGGATCTATGCATTGAGACAGGACCCCAGGAAGAATAACCTGCCTGAGACCCTAGAATGTTTTTTGAGAAGGAAGTTAGTATGGCCTAAGATAAGAGGAAATGTAGGCTCAACCATAAACAAAGAATGAAATCTCATCACCTGTGACAACATGGATGAACTGAGTGTTATATAAGTGAAATAGTCCAAGAAAGAAAATACCATATGATTTCACTTATATGTGGAATCTAAAAAACAAAAAACAAACTAATAAAACAGAAACAGACCCATAAATATAGAGCCTTGGTGGTTGCCAGAGCAGAGGATGGGAGTGAGATGGGCAAAATAGGTGAAGGTGATTAAGATATAGAATAAATAAGTCATGGGGATGGAAAGTACAGTATAGAGAATAGGCAATAATATTGTAATAACTTTAGATGGTGACAGATGGTAACTAGATTTCTCATGGGGATCATTTCACAACGTATAAGATATCTAATCACTATAATGTACACTTGAAACTAATAAGATATTGTATGCCAGTTATACTCTAAAAAATACTTCAGTTCTACCACTTAGAAAGCCAGTTGTGGACCCAAAGTTCCTAAAGAGTTTTTTCATCTCTGAAAATAAGGTAGGGGTGCCTGGATGGCTCAGTTGGTTAAGTGTCTGACTTTGACTCAGGTCATGATCTCATGGTTCATGGGTTCAAGCCCCGTATCAGGCTCTGTGCTGACAGCTCAGAGCTTGGAGCCTGTTTCGGATTCTGTGTCCCCTTCTCTCCCTGACCCTCCCCTGCTCACGCTGTCTCTCTGTCTCTGTCTCTGTCTGTCTCTCTCTGTCTCAGAAATAAAATATTAAAATGGAAGAGGGCACTTGTAGGGATGAGCACTGAGTGTTACATGGAAACCATCTTGACAATAAACTATTTGTAAAAAAATAAAATAAAATAAAAAATTAAAATTAAAAAATACAATATTAAAAACTTTAAAAATGAAAATAAGGTAATTTGTTTCATACTCTCAAAGTTAACCTATACAATCCTCTACCTCTTCTTTCTGATTCCATACTCTTGCCTCCTTTTTGACTGATGGGTTATACACAATCTATAGTGTTTTTTTCAGCTGTCTTCTCCATGTAGGTAATATTCTCATTAGTGAAAAATTATTCACTCACTAGGAGCGTGGCCAAATAGTCACTGTTTATCCCCTGAGTGCTTTTGGTACCTGTGTATCCTCAGGTATTATGTGGTTTCCAGAGAGGGTTATAATAGGCTGGTCAAGAACACCACAATCTTCATATTTTAGGTAACTTGGCCTTATAAACTTGAATTTCCATCAGTTTATATTTTAGGGTTTATTCTGGGTTGGAGTCTTGATAAAAGGTATAGCCATGTAATTTAGCACGTTGTCAGAGTGCAGGATATATAACAAATAGGCATAAATTATATTAATTCCATTATGAAACTTTTTTGTCACTATCTTTCAATTGTTTGGTATTTCTGGAAAAGTGCATATAGAGAGGAGTTCTGCATGAATGTGCTGTAGGTAGATTCTTATGAAAACAGTGCAAAACACAAAGTGGATGCATCTACTTGTAAATGGAAATAGATGTGAAATTTTATAGCTGGATACATCTTAAGTGATTGAAGATTTTATTTAAGCTAAATAAAGTTACAGTTGAGTTTTCCTCTTAAAATATAAAAAGCAATCTTATCCTGACTTATAAGCAATTTTGCCCAATGAACAGGATAAATACTATGATTGGACTGAAAAACATTTTAAAACAGATGACTTCTACTTTTTTATTCTTAACTCCTTTTTAAGAAAAGCACTCTAAAATGATATTTTCATAAGAAGGGATCATAAACAGAAGCAACGACAAGGGGTGTCTTGTCTTTCTTTTAGTGTTCATTGCCATTGTCTGACCTTCAAGCATATGGAAAGAATCTGGATTTGTGGTCTGTACCTTTTGACATAAACTATACTGAACACATAGCCTTTCCAAAAATACTTCAGGGAACAGTTCTCTGAATATCATTCATCATTTCTTGCCACAATGACATCTCATTGAAAAGAAAAGTGAAAATTGGTGCTATAAGATGGAAAGTTGATGGAGATGGAGAATACAAAAAGCTAACTAGGTAGTTAATAAAGGACATTTGGAGATACTTGTCAATGATACTAATATATTTCATTTATAATTCATGCACCAGAGTTGACAGGGAAACCTGAGCTTTGTGAACATAAGCAGAAGGACATACATGCTCTCTTTCTGAGACCTATCATTTACACTTGTGATAATGCTTCTGGTGACAAAGGGAATATGCTCAAATATACTTATTAAAATTAGTTGTAATGCCCTACTGTTGATTTCCATATACATACAATGCATATCTTGATTAAATCAATAGTGTGCCTTTTGTTATTATCCTTCATATCTTCAGTACATGAAGTAATAAAGTAAATTATTTCCTTTCAGTTTAAATTAAATACATAACCTTATTTTAGACAGGTTTGGATAACCTAGATTTATTTTTTCTTATAAAAATGAAAAAATATTTCTGAATAATTATTATGTGTTGCATTCTTCAGTCAATTTCCTTTTTTTGATAGTCATTATACACTTCCAAATTAGGGATTATGATATTAAACAGGATCAAAGAGGTTGCCAATGAATCAACAGGTACTAAAGAGTAGGAGTAGAACTTGAACCTAGGTCTTTATTCTGTCCATAATATCAGCATAGAGGCCTATCTGTGAAACTCTGTGTTGTGTTTATAATAAATGAGATTCAGAGAAATGTTTTAGCCAAGGGACCAAACACACAAGTGAGAAAATATTAGTTCTGAATTTTAAAGAGAATCTCAAAATTAGAGGAAATGATAGGGTTCAATAACTGTATCCAGAACATTTTTTTCCTGTAATGGGCTTGGAACAAAACCATACAATCAGCAGCGATTACAACTGTCGCCTAGGCTTCCTTTCTTCCATGCCTTTTCCTCCAATTTCTTTGCCTATACCCACCAATTTCTTTGTACATACTTCTTGATTACATTTGCAAATGAAGTTAAAACACAAACAACTCTGCAATCATATAGACATCAATTTAAACATTTCTTATTGAGGTATCAACATCATATTAGACCTTTAAATGCAAATAAATGTTGATGAAGTACTGATTATAATGTTTTGATATTTTCCCTGGTTCAAGGGTTTGCTAGAACTGGGTAGGTAGAGAGAGATATGTCTAGAAAGAATACAAATATCATACTACTTGATTGTTTCCATAAAAAGAGAAAAAACTTATTCTCAGAATAATACCTTATCTCTCACGGTCAAACTTTGAGCTTAAGTCATCAATATAAATGGTAGTGATCCAGGAAACTTGTATATTCTGAGGGAAAAGATAATAGACTTTTCTCCATGGTGGAAAGGACACATACAGAGTAGCCAAAAATTGCATTTAAATGACAATTCAGAACTAAACAAATGAGTACTGAGCATTGTCTTGATTTTCTCTAAAATCCAAGTTTTGATATACTAGAGGTCAACCCAGAGATATTTTAAATCTTTTTAAAACATTTTTTCCTTTTTAAAAATTTTATACTTATATATTTATATAATTTTATATGTTATATTATTGGCTTTAATTCTTTACCAATTAATCATTCAATCAAAAAGAATGCATCATTACAAACTAGGAAAGTCTGAGAAACTGTCAATCCAGAGGAACCTAAGAGAACATAATAACCCAATATAATATGGTACCTTGGATAGAACCCTGGGACAAAATAAGGACATTAAGTAATATCTAAAAAAAATCCAAGTGTGAAACTTCAGGAATAATAATTCATTAGTATTGGTTCATTTTTTGTGACAAGTGAACCATAGTTATGTAAGATATTACCAATGGGGAAAACTAAGTACAGGGATACAGAACACTTTGTTTTCCTTATAACTTTTCTATAACTCTAAAACTATTCTAAAATCAAAAATTTACTATTAACTTTTACAAATTACAAATGACTAGACAGAGTAGGGAGATGTAGTGGGAGAAACAAAGTCTATTGAGGTAAAGCAAAACTAAAACACATTGCGATCAAATTATTCCACCTGAGAAAACTAAAATAGTGGTAATAAATCTGTGTCCTTCTTTTAAGTCTCCCTTCCTCCACTCTTTCAAGTTACACTGCTTTTTAAATTATGTTGCTGACTCAGGTCAAATATGGCACAGTTTAATTTTTCCCCTATTCACAGAGATACTTTGATAACCATCCAATCACTCCCTTACTCAAATTGCCTCATGAGGCATGGTTTGCCCAGTCAATGTTCCTCAGATGGATGTGGGATCAAGTGGGTCAAAAGACTGGAAATAAATAAGGGCTACCATGTGGAAGTCTTTTTCCAGTGCTCAGCATGATCAGCAAATAGCTCTAAAAGGCTAAGCTAACAAACTGTCCATTATGCCCTCTCATCATCGCAATTAACAGGTAGAAATACCCAAGTTCAACCTGAGAAAGTTGAGAGGAATAGTGGGCAGCACCATGATCTCCTTTAATTCTGCAGCCTTAACTCTCCAATGAACAACTTCAGTCTGAAAAATGGCATACTTTTATATAGCTAATTTGACTGTTTAAAAAGTCTACATACTTACTTATAAAAAGGGAGGGGGCATCAGTTCTGGGCAAGCATTGTTTCAGAAGAAATCACCTGAAATATTTCCTAAATATAATTTGGCATAAACCAATATTCTGAATAAAGGAATATGGGAAAAGAGCAAAGCCAGATTTTTTCATCTTTTAGTAAGATTATTCTTTACTGCTTTCTTCTTAAAAGGAAGAAATGAGTCCATTTTAGTCCATCTCAATTAATTTGGAATAATTTCATAGTACTTGCAAGTGTTAGAACATGATGTAACATAGGCAGTGCTATTTCTGATGTCTTTTGGCCTTCTCTAGTCAGATGGTTTAAGCATAATAATGTCTGTCTTCCAAATTCCCCAATTCTGTTGCTTTCTTTGTCTTTTGCTCGCATTTTACCTGTCTCCGTTACTTACCTTTTCTGAACTCACCTGTTGGCAACACCTAACATTTTTCTCTTGCTTTCTTGCTATGGCACTTTTAATTTTAAGATAATTTATGTGAGTCAGAAAGTGATTCATTGTGCATTTTCCCCCTCATAATCCCTTTTAATTCCATTGAAGAATGTTAGACCACACCACAAATATCATACAGTAGATTAAAAATTTCATGAAACAAGTCTTTTTTCATATTATAACATTTCCCAAAGTGTTATTTTAGAGCAGCCTAAACCCCATCTGGGCGAGAGGATCCTGGCCTTTTGATTTATAGCATCCTCAGTTAGGGTGTTCAAAATCCAGGTTCATTAATTGCTCTGATATTTTTGTAAATAAATTACATATATCTCACACTGCACATATAGGAAAGCTATAAAACATATCTTTAACTACTTCCTATTCTATTGGGTTGTAACCATTATTCTGCCTACTAATCACCTAAGGAGGCTTATTAAAAATATAGATACTATGAACCCAAGCATTGGTATTTTTATTAGATTGGGGTAGAATGGAGGAATCTGAATTTCAGTAAGTATTCCAGAAAATGAAGAAGTAGATGCTCACTGGAATAAGCCTCTAGATATTCTCTCCTTTCTGATGTCTTAGACCTAAGGTAAAAGAAAATTCAGAATATTTCCCAAGGAGTGTTGCTTTAGGCCGTGATACAGTAAGAAGAAGCATGCTTACCCTTTCTTTTAAACAAATATAAAAATTTGGAAAAAGCAATAAAAATATACTTGTTCAGAGTTTTGACAACTGGAAATTAAGCCTATAAACACTGAGCTAACAGAAATAAAGCAGACTTCACAATATTTTTATTTTCTCCCTGGCAATGATTTTTGAATGGTAGACCAAGAGAAGAGAGATATATCCAGATCCTGGCCTGGGCTCTCAAGAGATGTAAATTAAAGTTTGGGGTGACTGGGCACTGTGGAACACAGAGTTCTAGAAACAAAGGGGCTATTCAGAAAAATTATCCCCAGAACACTGGATAGAATCCCTTTTGGAGTCTGCTAAGTAAATCCTGCTAAGCAAAAAATCCTTTTTGGTGTCTGCATATTTGTAGCACTAAACTGTACAAATGATAACTGGAGGGTAGAAACCAAACAACTGCCAGAGAATAAAGATGGTTCCTCTCTAGCCAGCCAGAGTACAGACTGATTAGTGATCACCTAGGGCATTCTTAAACTATTCTTAAAGTGAAGGATACTCTTGACCCACTCAGGTAAAATGTTTTGACCATCCAAACAAACTTTAAAAACGGGTCTCAAATGGATGAAACCCATCCACAAGTAACTTCTCCCAGTTTCTGTGCTGATAGTTGTATAGCATGTAAACCTTATTTTGAGTCCTTGTAAGGAATATGCTATAAATAATTTTCTCTAACAAATTTTTTCCATCAAGTAACTACATGAACTTTATGTCTGAGACCAACAAATTGGTCATATATACACACACCTCATTTCCTATAATTTAACTTTTTGCTGCAGCTGTATCAACTACCTCTGGTACTTTGACTATGTCATACTTTTTCATACCTCTGTTCATAGCATATACCATTCCCTCACAGAAGACCTTTTAGTCACCCACTGAGACCTTATTCAACTGATGTCTACTCACTGTAGTATATTTTCTTCTTTAGAACTTAATCCCTCTGCTTTCAGTAAAGTCTCTTCCATACATACTCTGTATAATTTATTGTTTCTCTCCTTTATAGTAGCAATTATGATGTTCATTTCCCGTATCATTTATTTTTAATTGTTGAGTTAGGTTATTGGGTGACTCTGGTTCTTTGTTTCCTATTCAAGTTTCTTTTTTTATGTTTGTGTCCAACTCAATCATATTTTTATTCAACTTGTGTTTAATTTTGTAATATGACTTTTCAATTATATGCAATTAGCATGAAATAAAGCTAAATAAGTAAAAGCTTCAATTTGTGTTTCCTATTATAGGTACTGTAAAAATATGCTCTCTTTTATAAATTATTATTATTTTTAAAATTTACTATTTTGAGGCAGGGCAGAGAGAGAAAGAGAGAGAGAATACCAAGCAGGCTCTGTGTTGTCAGCATAGAGCCTGATGCAGGGCTTGATCTCATGAATCCTGCATGACCTGAGCTGAAATCAAGAGTCAGAAACAACCAACTGAGCCACCCACATGCCCACATATCAATTATGTTTAATTCTTTTATGTGGCAGTATTTTTTAAGGGTCCAATATTCTTTTATTGTCTGTTTTATTTATTTTTCTAATCTTTGAGATTACAAATGTACAGGCTTGGTATTTGCTCTTTAGATTTCTTTAGTTTCCTTTAACATCTACTTAATTATACCTAGAATTATTATTTCAGAAATTAAACTATTTGTTGATTGCTGTAATTTTACTCGACTTCCCTGGTGATTCCACATCGTGAAACATTTATGAGAAGCTTGGTGCCATGAGGACTAGAAATACTTTTGAGTCTATGTAATTTCTTCTTTAGGTTTGGTGAGAGTGTGACACTGAAACCAGTATTTCATGTTCATCTGACCTATAGGCCTAATCTCCATCTCACTATATGATGTGTCCTTCTCAAAGCTAAAGCTCTGGGCTTATGATAGTGCTCTGCCACACTATGAAGAATAGACTCAACTTCCAACTCCTACCCCTAATCCCCCCCACACTTTTGTATTTGGAGCACTCACAATTTTTCTTTATGGTCCCAATCCCAATATAGTTCCTTTCAAATGCTACTGATTTATAGTCGCATGAACTATTATGTGTGTCTCCTATCCATTTGGGTGCTCCTCCCCAAAAGAGGATCATGAGATTCTAAAGAGTGTGGATTAAGTCCTTTCATTCCTTTAATACTTACCAACTAACAAACTGTCCTCCATGGAGAAAAAAAATTATGTTTACTAAATGCTGATTGCTGAAACAAAGAGATTTTTACTGTAGAATTAAGGACATAATTTAATGTTTCTTAGTAAAGACTGAAACCAATACTTCTTTGTTTCTTCTTCAATTTCTTTCATAAATTTTCTATAGTTTACAGCATACATATCTTTTTGGTTAGGTTTATTGCTAGGTGTTTTTATGGTGCCTGGTGCAATTGTAAATGGGATCAGTTTAATGATTTCTCTTTCTGCTGTTTTGCTGGCTAATGGACTGGAAGAATAAACACTGTTAAAAATCTCAATATTACCCAAAGCAATCTACACATTCAACGCAATCCCAATAAAAACTGCACCAGCATTCTTCTCAAAGTTAGAACAATACTAAAATTTGTATGGAACCACAAAAGACCCCAAATAGCCAAAGTAATGTTGGAAAAGAAAACCACAGAGGGAGGCATCACAATCCCAGATTTTAGCCTTTACTACAAAGCTATAATCATCAAGACAATATGGTATTGGCACAAAAACAGACACATAGACCAATGGAATACAGAACCCAGAATTGGACCCACAAATGTATGGCCAACAAATTTTTGACAAAGCAGGAAAGAGTATCCCATGGAAAAAAGACAGTCTCTTAAGCAAATGGTGCTGGGAGAACTGGACAGCAACATGCAGAAGAATGAACCTTGACCATTTTCTTACGCCATACACAAAAACAAAATATAAATGGATGAAAGACCTAAATGTGAGACAGGAAATGATAAAATCCAAGAGAAGAAAACAGGCAACAACCTCTCTGACTTCAGCCACAGCAATTTTTTGCTTGACACGTCTCTGAAGGCAAGGGAAATAAAAGCAAAAACGAACCATTGGGTCCTCACCAAGACAAAAAGCTTCTGCACTTCAAAGAAACAATCAACAAAACTAAAAGGCAACTAATGGAATGGGAGAAGATATTTGCAAATGACTTATTGGATAAAGGTTTAGTACCCAAAATCTATAAAGAACTTACCAAACTCAACATGCCCCCCCAAATAATAATCCAGTGAAGAAATGGGAAGAAGCCATGAATAGTCACTTGTCAAAAATGGCCAGATGGCCAACAGACACATGAAAAGATGTTCAATGTCACCCATCATCAGGGAAATACAAACCAAAACCACATTGAGATGCCACATCATACTAGTCAGAGTGGCTAAAATTAACAACTCAGGAAACAACAGCTGTTGGCAAGAATGTGGAGAAATAGGAACCCTCTTGAACTGTTAGTGGAAATGCTAACTGGTGCAGCCATTCTGGAAAACAGTGTGGAGGTTTCTCAAAAAATTAAAAATAGAACTACCCTACAACCCAGCAATAGCTAGGAATTATCCAAAGGATACAGGAGTGCTGATTCATAGGGGCACATGCACCCCAATGTTTATAGACAATTAATGGAAAGAACTCAAATGTCCATTGACTGATGAATGGATAAAGAATATGTGGTTTACATATACAATGGAATAGTACTTGGCAATGAGAAAATAAAATCATGCCATTTGCAACAACATGGATGGAACTGGGAGGTATTATCCTAAGGGAACAGGGAGGTATTATCCTAAGTAAAATAAGTCAGTCAGAGAAAGACACATATCATATGTTTTCACTCATATGTGGAATTTGAGGAACTTAAAAGAAGATCATGGGAGAAGGGAAGGAGAAAATAGTTTCAAACAGAGAGCGAGGCAAACCATCAGAGACTCTTAAATACAGAGAACAAACTGAGGGTTGATGGAACAGGGGAGAGGGGAAAATGCAAGATGGGCATTGAGGAGGACACTTTTTGGAATGAACACTGGGTGTTGTATGTAAGTGATGAAACAGGAGAATCTTCCGCCGAAGCCAAAAGCATACAATATACACTGTAGGCTAACTTGACAATAAATTATATTTTTTAAAAAAGAAAGAAAAAAAGAATGAAACCAACACAAGCCAGCCAGTTGATGCTGAGGCTATTCTTATTTTTTCCTTTTTATTTTTTCATCTTATTTTTTTCTTTGTTGTTTTTATGTAGTTTGCTTTTAGTTTGGTTCTCCTAGGTAATCTAGTCTACTTCACTTGTTACTAAAATTACTAGAACTGAAACTAACTGAATACCTTAAATTATAGTAAGTTTTCTTTTTAAAGGTAGCTTATAGCTTCCTTAACTTAAACACTCATAAATAGCCAGAGTTTGATATGAATCGTTTTTTATTGATGCTTAATATTCATTGTTTCCTGAGTCCAGCAAAGATGAATCACTGAATATGTAGATGTTTACACCCAATAAAAATATTTTACTGCCTTGAAAGTATTATCGTATTGCCATATAACTGAGGGCCAAAATTGGAACAAAATATTCAATTAATTCCATGCCAGTTCAGCCTAAAATATTGATGATTGCTATAATACATCTGGCATACCAGAAGGAATGAGAAGAAAATATTCATGATATACCTGCAGAGAGAGGAAAGGTTATGAATAAACTGACTAATGACTTGCCTGTAGTTCTCTAAAAACACCTTAGATAAAATTATACATTCATATTATTCCTAACTTTATATGCCAAAGAGTAACAATTTTCAGAGTACAGATGGAGAGATTTACCATTTAAACATACTGAATGCAGAAAGTTCTTAATTGTAATTTTACTACCACAAAATATAAATATGCTAATGCCAGTTGAAATGGAAGCAATTTCAATCTATTCCCCTTATAATCCTCTTTAATGATAGCTTGTTTCCACATGAATTTTATCAAATCAACTACATAATGTTGCTATTTTTATAAATAAAACAGTTAAATATTGATAATTTTATATGGTTCAAACTAAATATATATTTATAATTTGAACCTTTGTAACCAGCCAAATGTAGTTTCTTATTTTCATATATCTTCCTGCTTAAACTGTACAAAACATATTAGAAGAATTTGAAATTTGCTAAAAGAGAGCTTAAATGTTCTCACCCAAAAAATGGGAGGGGGAATGATAGGTAGGATGATGAATGTGTCAATTAACTTACTTAATGGGGGAATCCTTTCACAGTGTGTATGTATATAAAATCATCATGTTTTAGATTTCAAATATCCTACAATATTATTTATTATATCTCAAAAAGCTAAAAGGGTCAAGGTACTGTTTTTTCACCAGAGCTGTAATTTTTGGTTCAAGAGGTTTTTAAAAATGTAGGTAAGGCAGAAAATGTTCATTGCCTGGAGAATATCCAGTATTCCCTTCTGCCTTCATTTATTGAAACTTAAGGAAAATTAATTAGTCATTCTTCTATGCCCTCTAAGCTCTGAACCAAGAGAGAGGCAGATACAAAGAGTCAATAAACAGTCCAAGTGCTGGATTTGTTCATGTTAAAGATGGATTGGGAATATTTCTTGGAAACTGTTTAAATGTTGTCACCACTCCCCTTATTCTGCCCCTACAACTGAGGAAGGACATACACAGGAGAAGATTAATTAGCTAAAACCCTGAGGCTTCTGCAACATGTGTAAGGTCTGCCTAGGGAGGGAAGAGATGAGAAGGCAGACATGTGGACCCATGAAACATACTGTTTCATTACCCACAAAGGAAAGCATGGATGCCTTAGATGTTGGTATCTGGTGATTCCCTACCTCATATAACCAATCAGATGAAGCAGGCCTTTTCTGTGTAGAGAAAAAAAAGAGAGGAGAAAAGTAGTAAAAGGTTTTTACACATATAGTTTCTTCCATGAGATTAGATGATAACCCTACCACAGTGAAAATGTGAAAAATGGGTTTAAAAAAGCATCTTGCATGTCTTTAAAATACAATTATAATTTATGAAAGACAGTGTACTCTATATTTTAACTTAAGGGAGTCTGACAAAGGAAGGCCATATGACTTTCAAGAATTTAGATAGATGATAGAAATATAGTAATATATAAACTGGACTTAAAAGAAATTCTGATACAAGGAAACTGAGTTAAACATATTTTTCTCCTATGTTTTTATTCAGTTGGCTTTAGATTGGTGTGTGTGTGTGTGTATTATAATACATATATATATGTGTGTATATATGTATATACATAATATGTTACTGAAAATGTCTTTTTGTTATCAAATGCCAAAGCAATCAGGTACCACATGGATAGGAATTAGAATTAGATGCACCACCATCTACATGAAGAGTATATCTCAATTGATTTATTTAAAAACCCACTTACTTACTCAATGGATATTTAAAGAATATCTGTCATGTGTAAAGAATGCTATTGCATGATGTGCCCAGTACTGTAGAAGCTATAAAAATGAATAAGGCATACCCCATGCTCTACAAAATCCTTCTAAATCAAGTGGGGGAATGTGATACATCAATAAATTATTCTAATATAAGTAATTTGTGAAAACTCTAGGAGAGAGACACAGGGTATCACAGTCTTCCACATAGAGCTAGATTGTTATAAATTAATCAGAACAAGGTACATAGAAGGCAATGGGACTAGAAGGGTATGTAAAATTACAATACGCCAAAAGGAAAGTTCTGGGTATTAGAGAAGTTAATCGTGTGGGTAAAATTATGGAGGCTACTTATATAATAGTCTATTTTGGATAAAGTGTTTAGTTTTTGTTTTTTGTTTATTCAGAGTGGGTGAACATGTATGTTAAGGGACTGGCTTTAACAACACTCAAGGAACTTTGTAATGCTCTGGTATATGAATGTAAGAGCTATAGACACTTCATTTTTCTCCCCATTCTACCCCTGTAATTTCAGAGTTTATTATCTAAACATATCATATCTAGAAAGAAGACTTTATTCCCCAAATGTCTGAGATGGATGTGATCATGTGACTAAGTGCAAGTTATCAGGATGGAATCAGAGATATTTCTGTCTAGCTAATGAAAAGTGGTCCTAGAGGGAAGGGTACACCCTTGTGCATCAATGCTGCTTTGTGGTATGGAATGTCAGCATGAAAGCTAGCACTGGGAAAGCCATTTTGGACTACCAAGCAACAAATAGAGAGAGAACAAGGTAGAGAGACAAGAAAGAATTCTCTTGCATCTCTGAGACCACATGAAGCCAAACACAGTATCAGCTGCTATACTAGTTATGCCAAACATATTAAACACAGTTCTTAATTGCAAACAATGGAAATATGTGGGCAGGTCTTTAAATATTGGCTCCTTTTTCCATGTATCACCTTCGGTTATAACAAGACAACAATTATATACAACACATTATGATAAAATCAAAGCCACCGAAACCATCCTAGTTACACTTCGTTTCCATTCTTTAGGAATGCAACTTGATCAACTTGACTAATAGTAGAAGGATTAGAGACACCCAGGCCTTGCTTTAGAGATTTAAGAAACACTCTATATTACCGAAAAACTATTTTTAGAGTAAGTAATGTTTCAGAGACTAATCTTGTATTTACCATTGATTTTCATTATTCTCAATGAAAAGGTAACATTTGGGAATTTTTTTTAATCTAGAATCTGGAAATGCACCTTTTTGTATAAATTCCAACAAACCATGGTGCACTTTAAGTAAACAGTGCTATGGAATGACGGTAAAGCTCTAATCTGGGTTTCTTTCTTGGATGCCCTTCACCGTTATCACCACACATGCACAAGTTTATATTCTTTGCTGAGATGGGAGGTGCGGTTCCCTTGCAATGTGTTTTGGGCAAGTGCTACCTGGTAGAAGCTAGCTTCAATTAAGTGAGAATCCCAAAAACAGTCACACAAAAATGTTAGGAACCTAGAAGAGTAAGTCATCAAACAGAAGCTCACATTTGACATTAGATCAACTGAGTAGTTTATGAAGTACTAGGGATGCATGGCATTTAATGAGAAGAAAAAACAGGGCAAATAGCAGAAACGAGAATCTTTCCCCTAAATTAGTAAGTGTTTGTAACAAAGTTATATGAGACAGCACATAAAGAACAAACAGTTTGCAGGAATAGATAGCAGCTTTGTACTAGTGGAAAGTGATACATAATATGCAGTAACAAATACTCAATTTCCACCTGGCGTTCTGGTGTGGGGGAACAATCAAGACAGATGTTGGTAGTATGAAATGTGCTTCCTCATCTTTAGTTAAAAATCTGAGGCAGAGATAACCTGGACGATTACCCAAATATGACATAATTAACTAAAAACTATTGCATAGAAATATGTCTCTGGAATATTCCAGTCTGGAACTCTTTCTAAAAAGAAAAAAAAAAAACTTCCCCCCCAAAGAGTTTGGCAGAAGTTCAGATGTTGATAGAGTTTAAGACTCTGTAAATGACCCTGTGACACCAGATTGCTGACCTCCAGGAATGAAGTTTATGATTTGATCAAAGTCTACAAAAAACTGAATTTCTGGTCTATTTGTAACACTCCTGGAAATACTTGGGACTCTCTACAGTTCACTCTGCCTGTAGTTTTGAGACCCCATCTAGTATTGCCACAAGTTCTATTCAAGAACACTGCTCTCTGATCTTGTCAGTAGACAGTAAAGACTTGAACTGCAGTCTGATCAGAGCAGTATTTGAAGAAAGGGTAGGTGATGCCTGACCTGAGTAACAGTGACACTCAATTGTGATCATATCCAATATGCCTTTTATATTTATGATCTTAGGTGATGTAGAGTCATACAAGTCTTAGATCAACTTTAGGAACTGTAATTATGCTCTTAAAAACTAGAATCTAAATAATATTGCAAAAGGCATCTGGATTGATACATAGCTGTTTAATTTCAAATAAAGTTAAATCTTTCCAAATGATTCTCTACTTATCTCTTAAATTCTGGCTTCTCTTCTGCATGAAACCTAGATGTACACTGGTCTGAATTGGGTGAATGTGTCATTCTTGATATATGAAAACCCTTGGACAGGGAGTGAGAACCTCTCTTTTTCTAGACTCAGTTTGGTATGCAGAAGTGAAGACAGCCCTCAAGATTCTCATTCCTGATGTGCATACCTTATATAGTTTTCCCTCCTTGAGAATGGGTGGGTCCAACTTAATCAGGTAAGCCCTTTTAAAAGTGAATGCAGAATTCGCAGATGGCAGAGGTCTACAAACTGCCATGTTTTGGAGAATGGTAGGCAATCTTTAGGAGCTGATAATGGCCTCCAGTTGACAGCAAGAAAGGACTGATGAAGTCCTGTACATATAAGCTTCAATGCTGGCAATAATCCATGAACTTGGAAGCTTCCGTTAAGATTGAACTCCTGTTTAGCCCCTTGATTTCAGACTCTGGAGACCTTGAAGAGAGAACCCAATCACATTGTGTCCTGACTTCTGATCTACAGAAACTGGTAGGTAATAGATGGGTAGTGTTTTAACCCATTAAGTTTTTGGTAGTTTGTTATACAGCAGTAGAAAATTAGCAATTAACTACTAATTAGCTATCAAAAGAGTTTTGTTTTGAAATTCCAGAAGACCTCTCTGTCAAAAAGAGATGAAAAATGTTTATATTTTGATCCATTAAATTTTTATTTTATCATCAGTGTGCTCTGGGATAGATTTTCTTTATAAGACATACATTTCATTTTTATTTCCTACTGTGCTTATTAGGTTGATATTTTTAAAGTAGCCATGTTTATGCATGCTAGGGTAATTTTTAGTATAAAATGTAATGAATGTTATACACAAATTAGGATTTTTTGTTAATTTCTTGGTATAAAATCCCACTAAGCATGTAAGCTCTGTTATTATTTCATATATAGCAAAATATCAACCGTAACAGGAAAATACTTAGAATAAGCCCAGATTCATTTCTATGACATGAAAGAAATGAGTTGATTCACTGAATTAGAGCAACTGAACTAATAGAGCAAGACTTTCTTGGATTAAGATATATTAGCAATAGAATAAATATGAAATTTTGTAATTGCCATTTTCTCATGAAATATGTTATAACTCAGATACATCTGTCGTGATGCATCTAACAAAAATGTTGTTGACTCTTCCAATGTGGAATTAACTACATGTTAGTCACAGGAACATGCCACTGGGTTTATTGAAGTTAGTTAATAATTTAATGAAGTTTATTCCCAAAATAATGACACACAAGCTTATATAATGAAAAGAGCTTGAAGCCTATGAGAGATGGGAAATTCATTATGAAATCCACCAAGTATAGCTATTTTCATTTAGATAAAGAAATATTTATTTTGCTTTACTTCCCTAGGATGTGGTCTGAGTTCTTATAGCATTCACAATGCCCTGACAAATGAGCAAATATTTTGATTGTTGCACAGAAAACATAAGTGATAATTATTTATAAGTGACATTAATTTACACACTCCTTTGTTCATTCAATTAATGTCCATTTACTGCCTACGTTCTACATAGATCACTGTGATATATTTTGGAGAGCACACAATTAACACAAAGTACACTTCTTTCCATGTACAAATGTACAGTATAAGCGGGCACAGAGTAGGTGAAGAGACATATGGAGAAATGACAGTTCATCTTTATGAATTAAGTAAATTTATTTTGAATAATAAACGTGGAAATCCCTGTCTAGCCTTTATTTATTAAACTGATGGCTAATTCCAAGTTAAGTTGACTTGCAAGAAGTAGGAATTCTGAGACCAGAATTGAGATGAACACTAGGTCTCAAAATAACCTATAATTCATCAAAGGAGTCATAATAGATGCCACTGTAAAATACATTAATTAAGATGAAGTGATCATTATGAGTTTAAAACATGGAATGTCAAAAATAAAAAAGGTTCATAGGCAGGACTATTGTCAGGGACTAGAGGAGAAAAAGGAAGCCATACATAAAGTATCATGAGGGTTTACAAGGAAAAGAGAGATTCCAGAATAATATGGAATTCAAGGAAATTTTTTTCATGGAAAATCTGGTCAAAGGTACCCAAACTTTGTAAGGAAATTTAGCAGAAAATAGTATCACAAGAGGTCAATAATTTGGAAGAAAGAAGTATAAAAAACAAGGCTGCCTTAGTATCCTCCCAGATGGCTACAGTAGACTGAAAGCTGGTTACAGGCTGGAGGAGAGGTTAAAACGGAGATGATGATTAAAAACTGGCATGTGACAGTGTGTTGAATGAGTCCCTCTCCTCTTCCCCCTGCCAAGGCTGGAAGCTGCGAATAAGCTGCAAGTCAGAGAGACACCAGAAGATAAGAAATTATATATAATAGAGGTGAGGAAAGAAGAGCCATGATAATTTTGTAAGTGTGTGCGAATGGTATGTAAATAGGATTTTCTGGATGTATTACATTGGCTGTTGCTAGAATTAAGTAAAATAGGCAAATAAAAATAAGGACAGTGCCTAACTCAGAGAGGTCACTCAATAAAGGATAACTTAGATACTTTTTTTTTTTTTTTAATGTTTTATTTGTTTCTAGGAGAGAGAGACAGCGTGAGCAGGGGAGGGTCAGAGAGAGAGGGAGACACAGACTCTGAAATAGGCTCCAGGCTCCGAGCTGGCAGTCAGCACAGAGCCCGACGCGGGGCTTGAACCCACGAACCGCGAGATCATGACCTAAGCGAAAGTCGGAAAGTCGGACGCTTAACCGACTAAGCCACCCAGGCGCCCCAACTTAGATACTCTTATTTACTTATTCTCATCCTTTAATACTTGGATCCCTAGGTTTCACATTATTTGTTACCATGGTGTAATCTCCAGCCATTTCCAACTGTTGTCCATTCCATGAGTGGTAACCACAGATAAAAAAAATAAAGCTTACACATCTACACGAAAACACAGTAATCTTCCATCACTTACATAAATTGACCCACAGTCCTTCATTAAAATATTTTTAAACCTAAAAAATTCAAAATTACGACCTGCAACAGAATAAGGGGTGTAACAGGTGGGATGGCATCACTAATAATATACCTGTGGAGAGTCTAGAAGAATCTTGATTTCACCCCAATTTATTTCACCCCAAAAAGCTCAATTCTCTAATGTTTTCCAGAAATTTCAGGAATCCTGACAAGGGATGAAAACAAATAATCTGGATTGCTAAGGCCTAAAACCTGGTGAACAACCAAAATAAAAACAATATAAGTCTCAGGTTAAAGAATGGTCAGAATTGCTGGATTTTATATTTATTTTTACAATATTCTGAACCTTGACTGCTTATTTTTGAGAGTATTTTCCCCATATTTTACAGAATTTTTAAACTTTTTTTGAGAGATTGAGAAAGAGAGAGAGAGAGAGAGAGAGAGGGAGGGAAAGAGAGCAAGTGAGCACACAAGCACCAGAGGGTCAAAGGGAGATGGAGAGAGAATCTTAAGCAGGTTCCATGCCCAATGCAGAGCCTGATGCAGAGCTGGGTCCCATGACTATTAAATCATAACCTGAGGAAAAGCAAGAGTAAATCCTTAATCAATCGAGCCACTTAGGTGCCCCAAAGCTTATCATTTTATTCATATCATCTCCAACTCAAAAAATCTATGAATAAGATCATAGACAAAATAAACCTAAAATCAAAAACATAACTGGTAATCATTTCAACACTAATATAGACCCAAGTGAATATTCTCACATGGGTTTCCTAATGGAATGACTACATGTGAAAACTGAATTCATCTCTTTAAAAACACAAGCTTTTCTCATTTCCTTATAATTCTTCTAGTAATCTAGTTCTAAATTGGGATCATTTTAATTATTTCTTTTTTCTCCTCTACAATTCAACCATCTGCCAAGCCTGATTATTCCACATTCACACTACCTTTCCATTTACTCTAATTTTTCTTGTTTTTACTGATGTGATCCTAGTTTGAGTTCCTGAGGTCTTTTGCTAACACTGTTCAATGAACTTCTGTACAACATTGGAATTCCAACTACAAAAAATGAACGCCTCTTGAATGTAGAGTTTCACAAGTTTTCTATTTCATTTTTCCTGCTACTCTCCTTCCCTTACCTCAGAAGAGCCAATTAACAATCAAGGCCACAAAACAAGAGAGGTTCAAAGTTTGGCAACATTTTGCGAATCATTTACTCAACTCTTTGCACCCATGATGGCATACATATTTTACACCATCTTCTAACTTACTTCTTAGACATAAAGAATGAATAATTCATGAAGTTTGCATGAAACTGTTATGCTCTTTATGAGTCAAATATTATGAGAAGACAATATGAATACGAATATGACAATATTGTCGTATAAAGTGTTGTCATCATTCTAAATAGTTCTAAGTTGGCCTTTTAAAAAAAATGGGTATTTTTCACTTCAAAGAAAGATAAATAAAAACAGCTATTAATAAAGTTTTGAAGTTCGATTCTATATTCAAATATTATGTAAAATGTGACAAATGTGTCTGTTAAACCAGGAGTTTTTAATAATGGTAAGAGTCTAATTTATTAATACATCACAGTCTTAAATGTGAATGCACCTAATATACATTAAGAACATTGAGAAAAATAAAAAGAGAAATTAAATTAGTTAAATGACCGTAACAATACTATACACCAAAGCAGAGTTCATCAGCTAGCTTTAAAAAAAAGTTTCTGGGGTGCCTGGGTGGCTCAGTCAGTTAAGCATCTGACTACTGATCTCACCTCAGGTCATGATCTTACAGTTTGTGAGTTCGAGCCCCAGGTCGGACTCTGCACTGACAGTGAGGAGACTGCTTGGAGATCTCTTTCTCTCTGCTCCTATCTCATTCGTTGTGTGCTGGCTCTCCCTCCCTTGCTCTCTCTCTTTCTCAAAATAAATAAATAAACTTTAAAAATTTTTAAGAAGACTTTTAAATGACTATATCAGAAAGAAGCTGTTATTAACAATGATATGAGCTGTAAACAATTTATATTTAGAAACTGAAAAATTTAAAGCAGAAAGTAATAAAAACCTGTAAGTGTAAAACATTAAATACAATATGACAAATAACTAAAAATCACGAGTCAAAACATGACTGAGAACACTAAACATATATAAACTCAAGCAAATATGATCAAAAAAGGAAAGAAATTTCAACTGATCAATATTAGTTGAAATGGGATTATCACTCAGATCCCACAAAGAGTTAAAAGAGAGTAAGAAAAACTATGAGATACCTTATACAAATAAATTTAACAATGAAAATGAATGAATTCCCTGAGAAACACAACTTAAAAAACTGATAACAGAATGAACAAAAAATAACCTTATAGCTATTTAAAAAATTGATACATAATTCAAAAGCCATTTGTATCTAACTTTAGGCCCAGATGACTTTACGATTTCATGCACACAAACACACAAACACATGCACAAAAGATAAATATGTGAGATGATGGATATGTTAGCTAACTGGATAGTGAGGATTCTTTCTGTGTGTGTGTGTGTGTGTGTGTGTGTGTGTATAGATGTATATATGTATGTATATAATATGTATCTATATGTGTATGTATGTAATATGTATATATATAATCATATCTACCTATCTATCCATCCATCATCCTCACCCCAATGTACACTTGAAATATCTTACACGTTTGACAATTATACTTAAATAAAGCTGAAAAAAAACCTACAAATTTGATTCCTGTCAAACCTACAAGAAAGAACTAGCATCATTATTGCCTAAACTCTTTCAGAAAAGAGAGAACAAAGAGGTTATTTCTCAAAGAACTTTTTATAATATCAGACTGATACTTCTATTTTACTTTACCATTTGAAGCTATAATTAGGATATATAAGTTAATATGGAATATTCTAATATTTTACACGTATAAACACAAAATTCTTTAACATATTACCAACTTATTCCCCAAAATGTAATGTTTATTTAGAATTCAAAAATAATATAATTTGCCACATCAAAAGAATAAAGGACTAAAATCTTATGGTAACCAAGTAGATAAAGTAAATAGCAGAATACTTATAAAATCAGTGATACAATTCAGTGACCCTTCACAATTAAAAAGAAAGGTTCTCAGACCACTAGGATTGGAAATACTTTTTTATATAATAAAGGACATCTGGAAAACCTAAAGCTAATAATCATAATAGAGAAATGTCAAATCTCTTTTTCTAGAATTAGAAACAGGACACACATATCTACTTCTACCACTTATTTTCCACATTTCACATAAAATTCTAGACACTGCAGTAAGTAAAACAAATAAAAAGTACGAAGATTAGAAAAACAAGTAAAAGATTAAAATACAAGTAAAAAAACAAGTAAAAATGATTTCAGTTTGGAGGATATAATTGCATACATTAAAAATGACAAAGTATTGAAATGAACATATGCATTTAGCAATACTGCAGGTTACAGAGTCAATATACAAGATAATAACATTTCCATATGATGGCAATTGTAAATTTGTACAAAAGCTTCAAAAATACCTAGGAATGTATCCATTTAAAGATGTGAAATATACCTACCAAACATAAATGACAAATAAAGGCAGAAACATGTCATGTCCATGTATTAGAAACTTAAACACTGTGGAGGGGTCAGTTCTCTTGAAACTAATGTTTATCTTCAATTGTCTGTGGTTTGAAGATGATATGAGTAGGTATAGCTTTTTAAGTTTTTATTCTACTTGATGTCCTCTGAGCTTCCTAGATCTGTAATTTGGTCTGCTGTTAATTTGGGGAAATTTTCAGTAGTCATTTTGAAATATTTCCTCTGTTCCTTTCTTTCCTCTCTTTGTTGTATTCCCATTACACATAATACTCTTTGTAGTTGCCTCATAGTTTTTGGATATTCCTCTTTTTATTTTTTGTTTTCTTTGCCTTTTGCATTTTGAGAATTCTGTTGATATATCCCCTAGCTCAGAGATTCTTTCTTTCTTTGGCCTTGTTCAGTTTGCTAATGAACCCATCAAAGGTAATTTATTTTTGTTACAATGTTTTTTATCTTTAACATTTCTTTTTTACGGTTCCTTTAAAGGATTTTTACCTCTGTACTTCCTTTGTCCATCTGTTCTTCCATACTGTTTGCTTTATCCAGTAGGGCTTATAGGACATTAATCATAGTTGTTTTGAATTCCTGTCTGATAATTACAATATCTCAGTCATGTCTGATTCTGATATGTGCTCTTTCTCTTCAAGTTGTAATATTGATTGATTGGTTGAGTCTGTCTTTTGGTATGACTTATTATTTTTTCTGGCTAGCCAGAAATAACATACTGGGTAAAAAGAACTACTACTGTAAATAGGTTTCCACTAACGTGATGGTAAGATGTGTGTGTCTATAGCTCTATCCTTAGGTCTCCATCTTTTAGCGAGCCTATGCCTCTGGACTGTGAACTTCAAGTCTTTCTTTTTTCCCCTTCTCCTTTATTTGGGACAGCATGGCTAGGACTAGCTGGAATTGGTGTTTCTCTTCCCCAGGCCAAATAAGCTGTGATAGCATCTCGGCAGTTCAGGCTCTGGTTAACTAGTTTCCCATGAGGGTAGGATTTATAGAGAATGAGAGTGTTCTGGGGTATTTCAAAATGGTTCCTTTTTCCTCTCCTCCTGTCAGAAGCCCAAGGGGATTTTTCACCCATACTTTAGGGATCTGGTTAATATCCTAGAGTTACATTTTACACATTGTGGGAGATCTCCTGTTACTGAGTCCCTCTGAAGTTTTTAATTTTCAGATTTGTCTGCACTGAGCCTCTGGGAATTTGTCAGTTACAGTTCAGACTTTCTTACCTGGGCGCTGTAACAGGAAAGGTTTCAACTTGTAAGTTTCTTTTCTTTTAGTCATAACTCATTGTATTCACCTTTCTGTCTCTCCCAATTTGTTGGACTACTATTTGCCCTATGTCTTCAACTCTCTTATGGATCCAGGAAGAGTTGTTAATTTTTTGTCTGTTAAGCTTTTCACTTCTTGTCAGCATGGGGTGACAACTTCCAAATTCCTTATATGCAGAACCGGAACCCAAAAGTTTTGATTCAATATATTTTATACAAAGTTTACTTGTGAAAGTTAATGGTATTTTAAGTAGAGATGGTAGAGTAACTAAATATCTAAATGAAAAATAATAATTCTATTTCACTCCATATATAAAAGTTATTTTTAGATGGATTATAAACTTCAATTTCAAAGTAAAAATTATAGTTTTTAGAAGAAAATAGGAAATTATCATTGTGACCTTGGAGGGTAGCCAAATTTTACTAAAGAATATATCAAAACAGATATTGTTAAAGAAAATAAATAAAATAGAAATGGGTCTATAGAAATGTAAATTAAAAATTAATTTTTATAAAGTTATGAAAGTGAATTTTAGTGAACTACAAACATATCATATGCATGTGTGATAATTAAGACTATGTCAAGCATAGGCACAGAGAGTTTAAGGAATTAGCCCAAGGTCACAAGACTAGTAAATAGTAGAGCCTAGATTTAATCAGGATGTCTGACTCCCTAGTTAGTACTCTTAATGACTTTATTATGTTAGTTCTCAGATTTAACTTTAATAGCATGTTTCCAAAAATGGTCAACTTTGTAGTACCAAACCCAACAATTAAGGCAGAGGACTGAATTAAAGTAAACTATTATCCTCAGGCACAGTATTAAAAAATCTGACTCATTAATGTGATAGTAGATTTTCACTGATTTTATTGACCAAGGAACAAACTACAAACTGGAAAATTATTTGTTAGAGTGGATAGAAAACTCAACCCAAAGAACACTCAAATAGAGAAAGACATAATATTTACTGGTTCATGAGCCTAAGTATGGTGACTGTGAGCTAAGCACAGACAGATGAAATGGACAAGCAACTGAGGGGAACAAAAAGATAATTCTAACTGCAGAATTCATGGACAAAGGCTTGAAGAATATCTAGAAGTATTTTGGGGAGTGAATGTTTCAGAAGCTATTTGATCATTATTATATTCTGCTAAGGGTTGGCAAACTCAAATTATGGGCTAAATTCAGTCTGCAACATGTTTTTGTAAATAAATTATATTTGGAACATAAAAAATTTCAAGTATGTTGATCAAGAATATAAAATACTTGAGGCGCCTGGGTGGCTCAGTCAGCTGAGCGTCTGACTTCGGCTCAGCTCATGATCTCACGGTTCATGGGTTTGAGCCCCACGTTGGGCTCTGTGCTGATAGCTCAGAGCCTGAAGCCTGTTTCAGCTTCTGTGTCTCCTCTCTCTGACCCTCCCCTGCTCACGCTGTCTCTCTATCTTTCAGAAATAAATAAAACATTTAAAATTTTTTTAAAAAAAGAATATAAAATACTTTACAACTTAATAGTAAATATAATGAGATGCATTATAAAGGAAAACAGGGTTAAGACATTAACAGTTCTCAAGAGAAGATAGATAAATGGTCAATAAGCAAATGAAAGGCATTCAACATCATTAATCATCAAAGAAATAAAAATAAAAGCCACATGGGACACAATTCACAACTACCAGAGTGAATAAAGTACCCCCCAAATAATATCAAAATAATCCAAAATACTAGATGTTGAGGAGGGTATTGGCTAATTGTAACTTACTCTTTTATCTTGACAATTTAAAAAGGTTTGTTTGGAAACTTTACCATTTTCTTAAGAAAATTAAACATACAGCTACACTATCCCCTGGTAATTCACTTCTAGATATTTACCCCAGAGAAATAATATGCACAATAATGTTCACAGCAACCTTATCATAATAGCCCTAAACTAGAAAATAAATCCATCAGCAGATGAATAGATATAAAAATATATGGTATCTTACTAACTGTACCTTATATGTAATCTTACAAAATAATAAAAAAAAATTGATTACTGATACATGAAAAAAACATGAATAGATCTTAAAAGCATGACATTGAGGGAAACAATCCAGACAATGTTATCTGTAGGATAATTCCATTTATGCTAATTTCAAAAACATGAAAATCTAAAGTTTGCTTCTGGGGTACAGGATATTGACTGGAAATAAATATCGGGGACTCCCTGGTAGGATAGAAATGTTCTTTATTCTTTTACGGGGATTTTTACAAGGGCACTTGTAATTGTCAAATTTCATAGACCACTTAAAATCTGTGTATTGTATTATACATAAATTATAGCTTGAGTTTTTTAAAGTTCCAATACACTTATCTGTTATAGGGAATCTTTAAGTTGTACTTTCCTATAAGGGAATGCAAACTGGAACCTCCAGATGAAAACGATAAAAATATTCAAATGGTCTATTACTTTACCTACAGGCTGCTTTAGTTGGAGTGTGAAATCATGGGGGAAAAAAGGGTGAAAGCTAATTCTATTTGCAAATGAAGTTTTATTAACATCTGAGATATACATTACTTCTTGATTATATTATCAGCTGTAAAAGCCTATAATTTCTCCATTCCTTAGCCCACCATTTTTTTTTTTTTTTGTCTCTTGGGATATCACTTTATGTTGGCTGATAATGTTGCCTCATAGAGAAAGCAAGAGAGGAGAGCTAAATAAATGGTTATAGCTTTAAATTTTATTCTATCAGGGATTTACTATATTAAAAGCTACAAGCTCTGTCACAAGTACTTATTGCTAAGTGAAGATGATGCTTTAGTTTACTATTACAATACTCCTAATAAAGCAGGAGGCTTCCTGGACTATTATTTAGTTATCTTGTGAATGTCATATACACAAAATTTGATATTTGAAATGACTGTTGTTTACTATATATGTAAGGACTTAAGTCTCCCTAGGAATATGTTTCTCTGTGTATTTTTTTAATGCTTTATTTATTTCTGAGAGAGAGATAGTGTGAGCAGGGAAGGGTTAGAGACAGAAGGGGACACAGAATCTGAAACAGGCTCCAGGCTCTGAGCTGGCTGTCAGCATAGAGCCCAACGTGGGGCTCGAACCCATGAACTGTGAGATCATGACCTGAGCCGAAGTCAGACGCTCAACTGACTGAGCCACCCAGGCGCCCCATGTTTTTCTGTGTACCAAATATCATAAAGAATACTATTTTATGTTCCCTTTGTGGCATACAGTCATAACTTATTTCTTCTTCATTGTGCTTTGTAGATTTTTTTTTTTTTTTTACAAATTTAAGTTATGTGATAACCTGTTGTTGGATAAGTCTATAGGTGCATTTTTACCAATATCATTTTCTTACTTAATGTCTGTGTCACATTTCGATAATTCTTGGAACATTTCATATGTTTTCATTATTACTCTATTATGTTGATCTGTGACAGTATTCTTTGATGTTACTATTGTAACTGTTTTAGGGCACCACGAATCCCACCCACATAAGATGACAAACTTAATCCATAAATGTTGTGTGTGCTCTGACTGCTCCACTGACATGGCATGTCCTCATCTCTCTCTCTCCTCAGGCCTCCCTATTCACTGAGATACAACAATATTGAAGTTAGGTAAATGAATAACCCTGTAATGGCCTCTAAGTTGTAACAAGTAGAATAAAGAATTGTACATCTCTCATTTTATTTTTCTTAGATTTAAAAAAAAAATTATTTTAGAGAGAGAATGCATGAGCATGGAAGAGGAGCAGAATGGGAGGTGGGGGAGAGAGAGAAAGAGAGTCTCAAGCAGGCTCCATGCTACCTGGAGTCTGACATAGGGCTTGATACCATAACCTTAGGAACATGACCTGAAATCAAGAGTAGGACACTCAACCAAATGAGCCACCCAGGCACCCTAGCATACCTTTTATTTTAAATGTAAAGCTAGAGATGATTAGGCTTAGTGAAGAAAGTATATCAAAAGTCCTGAGAAGCCAGGAGAGCCTCGGTGCCTCAGTGAATTGAGCATCCAACTCCAGCTTGGGTCATAATTTCGTGGTTCATGAACTCAAGACCTGTGTGGGCTCTGTGCTGACAGCTCAGAGCCTGGAGGCTCCTTCGGATTCTGTTTCCCCCCTCTCTCTCTCCCTCTCTCTCTCTCTCTCTCTGTCCCTTCTCAGCTCACGTGTGCACTTTTCGCTCTCCTTCTCAAAAATAAATATTAAAAAAAAAAGTCCAGAGAGGCCAACACGTAGACTTTTTGTATCAGTTAGCTGAGTTGTGAAGGCAACAGACAAGTTCTTGAAGGAAACTCAAAGTGCTGCTTTGTGTACACATGGATGATAAGACAGTGAAATAACTTTATTGCTAATTCAGGGAAAACTTCAGCAGTCTGAATAGAAGAGCACATAAGCCACAACATTCCCATAAGCCAAAACCTAATCCAGAGCAAGAACCTAATTGTCTTCAATTCTATGAAGGCTGAGAGAAGTGAGGAAGCTACAGATGTCTGAAGCTAGCAGAGTTTGGTTCGTGAGGCTTAAGGAAAGAAGTTATCTTCCTAACTCAAGGGTACAAGGCAAAGCAGCAAGTGCTGAGGTAGAAGCTGCAGCAACTTATCCAGAAGATCTGGCTAAGAGAATTAATGAGTGTGGCTAAACTAAACATTAGATTTGCATGTTATTGAAACAGTCTTCTATTGGAAGAAGCTGCCATCCAGGAACTTCACAGCTAGAGAAGTTGGTGTTCAGCTTCAAAGCTTCAAATGACAGCGTGACTCTCTTATTAGGGCTAATACAACTGAAGACCTTAAGCTGAAGCCAATGCTCATTTGCCTCTATGAAAATCGTAGGGTCTTAAAATGATGTTAAATCTGGGGATGAGCAATGGGTGTTATATGGAAACCAACTTGACAATAAACTATTAAAAAAAAAGAATGATGTTAAATCTATTCTGCCTGTGCTTTATCAAGGGAACAACAAAGCCTGAATGGCAGCACATCTATTTTCAACATGGTTTACTGACTATTTTAAGCCCACTGTTGAGACCTACCACTCTCCCCTCAAAAAAAGATTCTTTTCAAAATATTACTGCCCATTGAAAATACACTCAAGAGTTCTGATGGAGATGCACAAGATTAACACTGTTCTCATGCCTGCTAACACAACGTCCACTTTGCATCCCATGGATTAAGGACTAATTTAAACTTTCAAGTCCTATTTATTGAAGAAATACACTTTGTAAAGCTAGAGCTGCCTTAAACAGTATTGTCTCTGATGGATCTGGGCAAAGTAGGTTGAAATCTTCTGGAAAACTCTCACCATTCCAGATGCCATTAGGAACATTCATGATTTTTGAGAAGAGGTCAAAATATCAACATATTTTGGAATATTCCAATTTTGGAATATTCCAATTCCAATAAGGAATATTCTAACCTTACATTATTAGTTTATACTTAATTCCAAAATAACTATTTGCTCCCTAGAACTTTAAGACAGAAAGAAGTCCATATAATTGAAGTAGGATGGGGTAAAATAATAATGAGAGATAAAAATAGCAATTACTATGTCTCAGACATCACTATGAAAATAGTACATGCATTAACTAATTTAATCTTCATACTAAATATATGAATTACATACTGGAATTATAAATTTGACACAAGACAGAAGAATATTTTACTTAACCACAATATAATCATTAGTACAAAATATTATGATATGTAATGTTATACAGATTTTCATTTTTACTTAATATGTTATACATATCAGGAGCGCCTGGGTGGCTTAGTCGGTTAAGCGTCCGACTTTCGCTTAGGTCATGATCTCGCGGTTCGTGGGTTCGAGCCCCGCGTCGGTCTCTGTGCTGACTGCCAGCTCAGAGCCTGGAGCCTGTTTTAGTCTGTGACTCCCTCTCTCTATGACCCTCCCCTGCTCACGCTGTCTCTCTCTCTCTCTCCTAGAAATAAATAAAAATATTAAAAAAAATATATGTTATACATACCAATTCTTATCACATATAATTCTAGCTTATGTTTATAAAGTATTGTTAGTTAAAGTATTTTTAAAAAAGCAATAGTCTGGGGCAACTGGGTGGCTCAGTCGGTTAAACATCCAACTTTGGGTTAGGTCACGATCTCATGGTTTGTGGGTTTGAGCCTCATGTCAGGCTCTGTGACAGTACAGAGCCTGCTTCGAATTCTCCATCTCCCTCTCTCTCTACTCCTCCCTTACTTGTGCTCTCTCTCTCAAAAATAAATAAATATTTAAAATGACACAATAGGTTATTAGCCATGCTTCTATTGCTAGGAATTTAAATTGTTTCCAATTTTCAGGTATACCAACAGTGCTCTTAGGAACATTGCCCAAGTAACATATCATTTTTAGAATGAAATTGGAATTTGGAAATCTTGGGAAAATATCTAATTATTATTTTTGTTAGCTACAGCCTCTGGTCTTTATGAAAGCCATATTAATTTCCTTTCCATCTAAAAATGAGATTGTCGCACCATGAGTAAGAGGCATGACTATCAACTGTTACCAGAAGTTTCTTCTATTTTCCTCTCCTCCAACAGTAATAGAAGTTTAGTCAAGAAAATGGATTTCTGTATTAAACATTACATTTCTCAGCTTCCTGTGGAGCTAGAGTCAGCCACCTGACAAAGTTCCGGGGAATGGATGTTAGCACAGCAATTCTGTGGCAGTCGTGGGAATGTTCTTTATATAATAGCTAACATGTATGTCATTTTTCCTCCTTCTAGTACCCTACTGTTGGGAGTGTAGATATGTACAAACCACTGCTCCCAGTTCTGAGGGAGCTATTTCCTGGTAATTGGAAACATGTTGTGCTGGAATGGGCTAGAGCTTGAGATGTCCTCATTGAGTAAAATCATTCTACCAGTCCTAGACTGTATACTTCTGGTCTTTTCAGAGCAAAGAAAAATTTTTCATCTTGCTTACGTCCCTATTCTTTCCATGTTCTTCTGCTACCAAGTAAATCTTAGCACAAGTGATAACAATAGAATTGTGTTATTTTACTTGGCATTTATCGGCTGTTAGTGATATTAAGAACATTTCACATGTTTTTAGGCCATTTATATCTCGAATGTCAATTACCGATTCCTATACTTTGTCCACGTTTTATGATTATTTGTCTTATACTTTGGTGTGTAACAGTTTCTTTGTTTTGTTTTGTTTTAAGGAGGCCTATGCTGTTTGTCTTTTTCTTTAAGTTTTTAGTTTTGATGTTTCCATTAGTGGAGGATTATGTCTGAGTAGAAAATAAGAAGAATGGAAAGTCTGACTCTAGGACCCATTTCATTTTTTCATGTTTTCCTTCTTTTCCTATCAAGCTTCTAATTTGGATTTCCCTATAGAATATGTCCTATCAAGATACTTTGACTTTGTTGGCAAGGCTGAGGGAGGATGTTAACACAGCACAAAATCTATTTTATACTAAAATGTCTGTGGTTCATCCTATACAATGCTTCAATTTTATTTGTTTGTTTGTTTGTTTAGCTGCTCTGTGTCATGTGGAGAGTGTTGCAAGTAGGCACAGTTTATTGGCCATATCCTCAAAACTCTTCCCATGTTTGGTCTAGCAGTGAAATGGAAAAACAAGTGCTCAAAGGAGGTGAGCAACATTTTCATGTCCTCCTCAAGTTTCTTCTACTTAAAAGACAGAAACAGGGGCCCCTTGGTGGTGCAGTTGGTTAAGTGTCAGACTCTTGATTATGGCTCAGGTCATGATCTCACAGTTATGGGATTGAGCCCTATGTTAGGCCTGAGCCAAGTGTGGGGACTGCTTGAGATCTCTCTTTCTCTCCCTCTGTCCCTCCCCCATTCACACTTTCTCTCTTGAAAAAAATTTAAATATATATTGGACATGGGGTATTATAAGACATGATTAAAAAGATCTAGAAAGCATTAATAAGATTCTACATAAGTATTTAAGGGTCTACCTTAAAACTTTGATCTTAGCCAAAAGCCAAACACTTTGTGTTACTATCAATGATATTTGATGACAGCCTATTCCTTCTAGATCTATGTTTTACATTTTTGTTGTCTTTTTCTTCTCACCCTTATCTACGTTTTCTCCCTAACAGAGCTTATCTAGTTCTACTGGCATGATGAAAATGAACATTTTCATGCCCAGGCTTGGAAATTCTCCTGAGATTCAGGCCCAAATGCCTCAACAATGTCTCTTAAATATTTAGTAAATATCTCAAATAACCTGACCAAAACAATAGTGGTTGGTCCCCAAAAGCCTCCTCCTTCAAAGCAAATTATTCAGGGCAAATCCTAGATGTCTTTTTTTTTTTCTGATATACCTATATACATTTCACCAATGAGTCCTGTCTACTCTAACACCAACAAATATTTCAAATCTCATTCCTTCTAATCAACTCCACTGCTAAAACTATAGTTTAAGCCACCATTATCTCTTTTTAAAAAAAATTTTTTTTAATGTTTTTATTTATTTCTAGGAGAGAGAGAGAGAGAGACAGCGTGAGCAGGGGAGGGTCAGAGAGGAGGGAGTCACAGACTGAAACAGGCTCCAGACTCTGAGCTGGCAGTCAGCACAAAGCCCGACGCGGGGCTCGAACCCACGAACCACGAGATCATGACCTAAGCGAAAGTCGGACGCTTAACCGACTAAGCCACCCAGGTCAGGCGCCCCCATTATCTCTTGATTGGATTAATACAATATCCTTCAACCACAAGTCTCAGTTTCCACACTTTCTCTTATAATTCAATCTTCACAGACTAATATTTATAATGTATCAAGCAGAACATATTGACTGTCTGCTTACAAATCCTGAAATACTTCCAACACACTCAGAATATATTCCTAATGTAATCCTAGAGCCAGCAAGAACCAAATAATTTAGATCCTGCCTACCTTACCTCTTACTCTCTGATCTTATTATCTTACACTGCTCCTTTGTTTGCTTTGGTCCCTCTAGTTTTCCATATATCCATATATTGAGTATACTGAGTTTATTCCACTTTCAAAGACCCTACATTCACTGTTAAGGAGTTAGGGGGACTACTTCAAGCAGAAGGAAGACAACTTGGTTAAAGCAATTCTACACACATTTGTTGGCCAAAACAAATCACATAGCTGTGCCTAACTTTAAGAAAGAGGGGAACTACACTCTGACTATGAGCTCTTAAGGAAAGAAAAACTGTATATCAGTGAACAGTATTGATGACTTTTATAGAAGATTGGAGAAATACAGCCACATTTGAAGATATAAAAGCAGAAATTAAAAAATAAATGGAATTAAGTATTATCATGATAGAATGAATGATTTATCTATGTGATGAAGTATCCCCAATACAAAATAATATCTAGAACTCCCTCAAAATAAAAATAGAATAACAAACATATGGAAATCACTCATTTAAAGTAGCCACAGTTACTAAATTAAGTATAAAGAGAAGAGCAATAAATCCGTTTATCTCTACTCAAGAGTTATTTCTCTATTTAGAGGAATTAAAATTATTTAGTGGAAAAATATAATGATAACAAGAGTCAAAGTAAGAGAATTCAAGGTTGAGATGCATAATTAGGAGGGACACAAAGCAGTGACAGCTTTATAAATTTGTTCATGACATTTAGCAGTGTTTTCTTTTACTGTGTTCTTAGTATACAGACTTATCTTCAATTACAGATTTCTTAAAGCACTATTTTTTTGAAAAAAAATTTCATCTAGATGTTAACATGAAAATTTGTATAGAAAACCATTAGCAGATATTATAATGATCTTTATCCCTAGATTCAATAAATAATAAATAAAATTGACATCTCTTTGGTTATCCTTTAGTTAGTTCACTTCTAGGCAAAATGATATTTGAATTAAATGAGACAAATAGAATGTTATCAATAATTAGAAATAATCCAGTCGAATATTGATAATTGCAAATAATAAAATGATATAACATACAGTTGACCCTTTAATAGCACAGAGGTTAGAGATACCAAGCTCTCACACAGTTGAAAAACTACCTGTAACTTCTGATTTTTTTCAAAACACAACTACTGGGGCACCTGGGTGGCTCAGTCGGTTAAGCGTCCAACTTTGGCTCAGGTCATGATCTTGCGGTTTGTGAGTTCGAGCCTTGCATCAGGCTCTGGGCTGACAGCCCAGAGCCTGGAGCCTGCTCCAGATTCTGTGTCTCCCCCTCTCTTTGCCCCTCTCATGCTCATGTTCTCTCTCTCTCTGTCTTTCAATAATAAATTTTTTAAAAAAACGTAAAAAGAAATTTTTAAGAAACCATAACTAGTAATAGACTACTGTTGATCAGAAGCCTTACTAGTAACATAGTCAACACATATTTCATATATTATATGCATTTTATTTATTCTTTTAAAAATATTAATTTATTTTTGAGAGAGAGAGAGAGAGAGCACGAATAGGGGAGAGGCAGAGAGAGAAGGAGATGCAGAATCTGAGGCAGACTCCAGGCTCTAAACTGTCAGCACAGAGCCCCATGGGGGGTTAGAACTCATGAATTAGGAGATTATGACCTAAACTGAAGTCGGACGCACAACTGACTGAGCCAATAAAACAAGCTACAGAGAAAACATCAAGAAAATCACAAGAGAAGATACATTTACATTACTATATTGTATTTATTTTAAAAATCTGTTGGGCACCTGGGTGGCTCAGTCTGTTGAGCATCAGACTTCAGCTCAGGTCTTGATCTCACAGTTCATGTGTTCAAGCCCTACATTGGTATGTCAGTGCTGAGCCTAACTTCAGATTCTTTGTCTCCCTTTCTTTCTGCCCCTCCCCTGCTTGTGTGTGCTCTCTTGCTCTCTCAAAAGCAAACATTTTTTTTTTTTAATTTAATTCTGAGAGAGAGAGAGAGAGAGAGACAGTGTGAGCAGAGGAGGGTCAGAGAGAGAGATACAGAATCCAAAGACAGGCGCCAGGCTCTGAGGTAGCTGTCGGCACAGAGTCCGATGGGGGACTCGAACCCACAAACTGTGAGATCATGACTTGAGCCAAAGTCGGACACTTAACTGACTGAGCCACCCAGGTGCTCCGAAAAAAACAAACATTATTTTTTTAATTAAAAACTTAAAAAATCCACATGTAAGTGGACTGTGCCACTCAAATCCACGTTGTTCAAAGGTCAGCTCTATGCAATTTTATTTTATAGGACATATTTCCTTCTACAAACTATATATTGTTGCATAAAATTATAATAATTTATAACTCTCCTATTACTACCTGGAGCATTTCTGAGGTTAAAAAACTGCACATACAATACACAGAAAGTTGCATTAACTTCTAGTTAGTGAAGTGTATAGAATCATGTTAGAAGTAAGAGAATCACATGGAGCAGCAGGAGCAGTCAAATGCCTCAGTGTAACTGCCCTTTATCTCCAGAGTTGCAAGAGGGACAGCCAAGTACTAGTGACTAACTTGGCAGGTAGTGTCTTTTTGGCTCAAGAATGCAGCCTTTGACATCCATATTCATAGTCTGATTTTACATCACCATTGTAGAATGGTTTGGATGAGATTTGGGGGCATGCAGGTTGAGTTAACAAATTAGGGAGACAGAATCTAAAGCCACGTTTGAGAACTTTCATATATAAATGTTTTTCGGGTACTTGATATAATATTTAAATTATATCAGATAACGGGTCATATCTTGTAAATAAGTAAAGAGATTAGTATGAAACTTTAAAAAGAGCTAATTACAGAGTCCTTTCTCATCTTAGATTCGGCTCTCAATTTATCTTCCTCTTCCTCTTGTGGCATGAGCTTGTGAAAATTTCCAAAGACTGCATTGTAATTCATTTATCTGTGTACATGTGTGAATGCAAATGTACCTGTGTATGTGTATATTTTATACATGCATATGTGTATATATACATACATGTTATATATTTGCTTACATCTATATATCTTTTGAATCTACATATATACATTTCTCTCCCAGTTCATGGGTTTGAACCCCACGTTGGGCTCTGTGCTGACAGCTAGCTTAGAGCCTGGAGCCTGTTTCAGATTCTGTATCTCCCTCTCTCTGGCCCTCCCTTGCTCATCCTCTTTCTCAGAAATAAATAAAAACATTAAACAAAATAAAGAAAATTTAGGACAGTACATGGCAGATGATAAATACTCAAAAATTTTATTGTTTTGCTATTGCCTTCTAGATACTCCATAGCTGCAATGGGAAAAGGTGTGTGTGTGTGTGTGTGTGTGTGTGTGTGTGCGTGTGTGCATGTATATGCACGTGTGTATGTACATGAAAATGTAAGTCAATATATCAAATATTTTATAAATAATTTGATCAAATATTTGATAAATAATACATGAATGATTAAAACAAAGCTTATCTATATATTCAATAGTTGTATATGTATATATACAAACATGTTTGTTAATTACTTTTAAGAATTTTTGGTTTCTTGGAGAGGTTTTCAATTCCAAGCAGAGTTTTGAAGACATAAACTAGTTACTAATGCTCAAATTTGTGAAATGTTCAGTGTTTATCAAATTTTGTGTTCCTGCTTCATACACATTACCCATATAATTCTTACTAAAATTCCTCCTGCATGGACATTATCTAAGTTTAATAAATTTTTAAATGTTTATTTATTTTTGAGAGAGAATCTATGAGCAGGGTAGGGACTGACAGAGAGGGAGACAGGAAGAGGATCTGAACTGGGCTCTGCACTGACAGCAGAGAGGTCTCACAAACCGTGAGATCATGACCTGAGCAGAAGTCCGATGCTTAACCAACTAAGCCACCCAGGCACCCCAAATTTTACAGATTTTTCTACATTTTGTGGAAAGGGTTCAATTCACTTGCCTATGGTCTCTTAACCAAGGAAGATGCATAACTAGTTTGTCAATGCCCAAGCCAGTCTTCCTTTACTATATCAGAATGTGTGAACCAGAATAATGTGATTGGAGTTTTTGTATGCTAGTATATTATTTGCATACAATTGTATTAAAATACTGAGGCACGTGGGTGGCTCAGTAGTTTAAATGACCAACTTTGGCTCAGGTCATGATCTCATGGTTTGTTGGTTTGAGCCCCGCGTTGGCCTCTGTGCTGACAGCTCCAGAGCCTGGAGCCTGCTTCAGATTCTGTGTCTCCTTCTCTCTCTGACCCTCCTCTGCTCACACTGTCTCTCTCTCTCAAAAATAAATAAAATATTAAAAATAATAATAATAATTTTTCTTGGGGTGCCCGGGTGGCTCAGTAGGTTAAGCATCCAACTCCTGATTTTGGCTCAAGTCATGCTCTCACGGTTCATAGGGTGGGTTCCAGCCCCAAGTCAGGCTCCATACTGCCATCATTGAGCCTGCTTGGGATTCTCTCTCTTTTCCTCTTTCTGCCCCTCCCCCACTCGTGCTCCCCATCTCTCAAAATAAATAAATTAAATGAAAAATACTCCAAAATTTTTCGCTCATATATTCTTGCATTTCTTATCCACTTACCTAAGTGTTTCCTACATTCTGTCAGGTTAGGTCTTTTGTACATTTGCCATTAAAGTTTCCAATCTGTAATGTGGACTTTCTTTAATCAACAACATTTATGACTCAGAAAATAAGCAAGGCAAGAAATGCTATATCAATAGGTTGTTGCAATGAAAAACAGAAAAAAAAATAGCCAAAATAATAGCAATACCATTTATATATATTCTTGGAATAGTACAGTGTTTTTTTTAGAACTTTACATTTATTAATAAATACAGGTCCTGTCACATTCCATTCCATTTAATCTATATCAGAATGTGTGCCTTCTAGTGTTTGTTGACAGGAAACAATTCAATTAACTATCAGTGAGCACCTGCAACTTTGTAATTACAGCACTCAAATTTATAGCAAAACGAGGTTTTGTGGAAAAGAAGGAAGCCCACCATATCACTTTTTTATTAAAATTTTAGAGGATTTTTAAATTTTTAATAAAAATCAAATCAAATAAGTAACATGTGGGAATATAATGAACAACAATTGCCCTGTTCCACCCATTCCTAACTCCATCCTTGCTTCTAAGAATAAACATTCTAAGATGCATTTACTTGTTTAGTTACCACAATGTTGCTAAGAGGTATATTTCTCTATCTATACTCACTAACTTGGACCAAAGCTTTTCAATTTCTTTTCTTTTCTTTTTTATTCTTAAGTAGGCTTCCAACACTGGGCTTGAACTCACGACCCTGAGATCAAGAACTGACCTGAGATCAAGAGTTGGATACTTAACCGACTGAGCCACCTAATGCCTTTCAATTACTTCTTTAAATAGCTTCAGATCTGTATTTATTTATTTAATTTTTCATAACTTTTTTTAATAATTATAAACTCAATGCCTCTTACTTCCTGAAAGTTTTAGAAAAATGCAGATAAATGCTATTATGAAAATAATGATTATCACTGTTTGGCAATTTGTATGTTCTAAGTTTGAATTGAGCACTTAATAGACTTTTTTTTTTTTTTTTTTTACTTTAGTGCACACATTAAACCTGTGAAACTGAAAACAAAAGAAAATCCAGGCTCTGGGATATTAAGCTACCCATTTCAGTGCTAGTTTAAGGGGTGCCTGGGTGGCTCAGTCAGTTAGGCATCCGACTTCAGCTCAGGTCATGATCTCGCAGTTTGTGGGTTCCAGCCCCGTCAGGCTCTGTGCTGACAGCTCGGAGCCTGGAGCCTGCTTCAGATTCTGCGTCTCCCTCTCTCTCTGCTCCTCCCTTGCCCATGTTGTATCTCTTTCTGTCTCTCAAAATTAAATAAACATTAATTAATTAATGTGTTAATTAATTAATAATAAACATAGTTAATAATAAATAAATAAACATTAATAGTAATTAATAATAAATAAACATTAATTAATGTATTAAGTGCTAGTTTATGTGATGGAATCAATATTGTAAAATTTTTTTTTGACTCCAAGTTCTATGTGCTAAACATCTGAACTCTACAGTTGCTGAACAAAAGCAAGAGGAGGAAAATAAACAGGAATTATTATAGAACCAACCAGAGGAAATGTTTTAACATTGTATATAACCTCCCATGACATTTTTCTATGCATAACTGAGGATAGTCATGGTATAGCCTGTTTTTCATACAAAACATAGGTACTGAACAATTTTTCATGTTGATATTTTCTTTTGCATCTTCATAGGAAATAGCCACATAGTACCTTTCGTTATATGGGTGTGCCCTAATTTATCTAACTACTATCTCCTTTGGGAATATTTTGTTTTCTATTTTCTGTGATAATAAAGAATTTTGAGTGATTTTAATTCCAGCTAGATCCATAGTCATCTATAAATATTTCCCTCAAATAAATTACTGGAAGTGTCACTCCTGCATCAACATGTAGGCATGTTATATATTGCCAAACTGAAATATTATACTACTGCTCCCTTTCACTAATAGGATATTCTAATAAAATGTTTTCATATAACATAAGATCTGGACTAGAGCCACTAAGCATTCTCATTATTCTTTTATTAAAACACACTTCATTGTAGCAGTATCTAGAGAGAAGTGTGGTTTGGCAGAAGGGGCAGGGGGAGAGAGAGAGAATGTTCACAATGTATCTACTTTAAAGTTTTTATGAATATCTTGTGTAACAAAAGACTAAGAATTTTGCATCTAATTTCAATGGTGTGCAGTAGGGTCAAGGGTATAAAAGGAGTATTTGTTTGGTTTTTTTTTTTTTTCCCCTCAGAGTTTTTATTCTTTGGTAACAAACTGTCTTTATAGGGGTCTCTCTCTCTCTCTCTCTCTCTCTCTCTCTCTCTCACACACACACACACACACACACACACACACACACACACACACACCCTCTCTCTTTTTAATAAAGTTGTTTATTTATTTTGAGAGAGGGGCAGCACAAGTTGCAGAAGCAGACAGAGAGAGAATCCCAAGCAGGCTCCACACTGGCAGTGTAGAGCCCGATATAGGGCTCAAACCCATGAAACTCTGAGATCATGACCTGAGCCAAAACCCAGAGTCAGATGCTTAAACAACTGAGCCATTCAGGCACCCTTCTCTCTTAACCAGAAGTCACCCAGTCCTAGTGCATGAATAGCTTTAAATAAGAATTATTTTTGTTTGATTTCTGTTGTTTGCTGATTCCCCTGCCTTGCTTCCCTCTTTTGGCCTCTCTAATATCATTAGGAGTTGTATCATTCTACTTGTCCTTCTCTTCTCTTTGTGGCTTTATCCATTCCTGAACTCTGTGTTAGTGAAGGTCATCAAAAGGACATGACTGCTATTTGACCTGTGAGTTGGACCTGGCCACTCAGAACTCCCCTGTTCTTGGAATATAGGTTCTGCTTGCCTTTCCTGCTCCCAGAGGCTGCTCCAAGGACACAGCCTTGAGATAGTGAGATGGTGTTAAGAATGCCTGGATGATGTATGTGACTGAACCCAAGTAAGGCCTCTACATAAACTTTTCCTATTTGGCGGGTGGAGGGACCCACTCCTATTGCTGCCGCCCAAGACAAGCTTAGCATTTAAGTTCCCTTTGCTTATTCGAGTTTCTGTGGATCAGCGTGGCACAGCCTGTCTCTTTCTTCTGTCTCTCCCTGCTGAATGAGACCCTGAGCTGGTTTAAGATTTCAAATGAGAAACTCTCAGGAGTGTTGCTAATCAACACTGTGTGCTCTCACAAGTATAACATAGTTAATCCCATAATGCGAATGGTGGTGTTAAAATAGTAACTACCTTTAAGTAATGAAGATAGGATATGTGAATCGCCAGTAAGTGTAAGAAAAGGTGCTCAACATGTTATTAGGACGATGCAAATTACAGTGATATACTGGTACACATCTACTAGAATGACTCACATCCAAAACACTAACAGCAGCAAATGCTGAAGAGGATGTGAAAGAATAGGAACCCTAAGTCCATAATTTTTACAATGCTAAAAGTAATCTATGATCTATCAATCTTATGACCTTGTGTTCCTAGGTATTTACCCAAATTAGTTGAAAACTGGTGTCCACACAAATACCTGCACACAAATGTTTATGGCAAGTTTATTCATAATCGCAAAAATCTGAAGCAGCCAAGCTTACGTTAATAAGTGATGGACAAAGACACCGGCACATTCATGCAATGGAATATTATTCAATGACAGAAAGAAACACACTATCTAGCCATGAAAAGACATGTAGGAATGTACACTGCATCCATATTGCTAAGTAAAAGAAGTCAATCTGGAAAGGCTTCCACTGTCTGGTTCCAGCATATGACATTCTGGAAAAAGGAAAACTAAAGAGACTGGAAAAGGACCAGTGATTGACAGGGACTGGGGTGACGGAAGAAAGTGATGAATATGTGGAAATTTTTTGGACAGTGAAACAAGTCTACATAATTTTGAATACATTATGCTATGCATTTGTCAAAACCTGCACAACACAGAGTGAGCCCTAATGTAAACTGTGGGCTTTGTTAATAATAATGTACCAACAGTGGTTCATCATTTACAAAACAAACAAACACATATCATGCCAAAGAAATATACTAATAACAGGAGAAACAATGAAGGGGGAGAAGGAGTATATGGGAATTCTCTTTAGTTTCTGCTCAATTTTCTATACACCTAACTGCTCAAAGGAATAAAATCTATTAATTAAAAAAGGATGAATTTGATGATGTTGGTAATGATGGTGTTAGCTAACATGTAACAAGGTTCTATATTATGGGGTAGAAAATGTAAATGTATATATTATTATCATTATTATTATTATCATCATACCATTATCCATGATTATACTGAAAATCAGATAGGACGTAAAACATTTAAAGTCATAAGCTAGTAGTTGGAAAAGCCTGGTCTTAAACCGTATCTATCATCATCTGTACTCCATATACTTTTAATCCTATAAAAACACACCTCACTTGTTGGTAGCTTTTTTTCCCCCTGAACTAAAGTCAATGTCCCTATCTTTGATGCCTTACTCTTTAATAATGAAAGGGTATGTTAGACTATAATGCACCTAAGAGGAAACTAAATTTTATCTCTCATACTCTACATCTGGGCATCCATCAAAATAAAACCCTCAAGCTAAAAGTTAACTTTAATATGAGCTTATCTTTAGAATTCTTGCTTTCTTTGTGCCTTTGTTCTGTGTAGATTTCTGACTATTATAGCTGTTCATATACACACATAAACACACACACACAGCTATAATAGTGTCCTGCTCAACTTGGGCTGCTACAAAACATATTATAGTCTGAGTAGCTTAAACAATACACATTTATTTCTCACAGTACTGGAAGGTGGGAAATCCATGACTGAGGTACAGATTCTCTAATATATTAGTGAGAGCAATCTTCTTAGCTTACAGATGGCTGGCTCTTTCTGTGCCCTCATATGGCAGAGAGTGGGATGAGAGGTAAGCAAGCTAGCTCTGATCTCTCTTCTTATAAGAACCCTAATTCCAACCCGTGGAACCCACCCTAATGACTCCATTTAAATCTAATTAGCTCCTAAAGCCTCCACCTCCAAATATCTTCACCTTCATGTTTAGTGCTTCAACATATGGATTTGGGGAGGGGAGGCACAAACATTTAGTCCATAACAAATAGTATTTTATATCTAGTGCTTATACTGGAAGTATCTTTTATAGTATCTCTTATAACACTATGAAAGGTAAAATGAAATAGGGTCATTTATGTCAAAATGTTTTAAAATTGAGCCAGGAGGCCATTAAGGAAATGGGCCTAATGCACATTCCTACTAGACTGCTGGGAGCCACACCGGCCTCGCTGGATGGCAGTCACAGCAAGGAAATGGCAGTGTTTGCACAGCTCCTGCCATGAGAAACGAAAACTGGTATCTCCTTCTGCTACTACTGGCTCATGTTGGAAATGAGCCTGCGGATATTGACCAGGCCTCACAATATTCCAGATCAGACCCATATTTTGAACACAGACACCTCATAAGGAAAAGCATATTCCTGCCTTTACAAAAGAGATTTTAGATGAAAGCTCTGTGGATGATTGTCAAAAGGCTCTTCCTGTGGGCCTTGCAGATCCAAGACTTAGATAATAAGGGGGGTTAAGAACACAAGGGTTACAGTTGAGTCTGGTCCCATGTCAGAAGAGCCTAATTTATAGTTAAGATACAGATAAGGGCAGAACATGACTTACTAACTGGTGATGTATGGCAGTCCCTGCCTCAAGGCCTACATTCCACAAGCACCCTCCCTTACACTGGCAGCTGGGATGAGGATAGATAAGAGTAGCTAAAACATAAACCTAGATGCAAAGACTGATACATTTAGGGCCCCCATGGTAGTTTCCACAAATAAACCAGTTTGGAAACATTCATCCTCTTGAGAGCCAGACAGAATGATTCCTAACTTATCTATATTCAAATTAACCTATATGTTATCCTGTTTTTCACTAAGAGCATCCTGTTATTTCCTTGGTCGTAAATTCACTATGACTGGGATAATTCTGCAATTGTTCTCGCAAAAGGCCTCCCATGTAAAAAAATCCCTTTCTTTGACCTCATGTTGTTGTTGAACGTTTAAATAGACACCAAAACTGACAGGACAGAGATGCCCACCTGGCGATCAGAAAGAATCTCGGGGCTTGCCCTCTCTCTCTCTCTCTCTCTCTCTCTTTCTCTCGCCAACACCGTCCATCCTTCAGGGACCCCTGGACCTGCCGGAGCCAGCCTCCGACACTAGATGGAACCATGAGCTTTTGAACTGGGCCAAACTGTAACTATTTTAAGGACTCATTGGAAACACTTGCAATTTGCTACATTAAGTGACTTTGCTTAGTGACTGCTTTATTAACCAATAATATTCAGCCAAGATTAATTTTCTGCCACTAATAACAATCAAATTCTTTGTAAACAACAAAAGTAAGTATTCCCCCTTGTATTCAAAAATCTTTGACTTTTGCTCCCTGGTAGGGGCACTATTTGGGTTGCTTCCCAAATCTGCGTCCCCTAAATTATAATTCTGTGGCCCTAAATAAAAGTTTTTATTTTAGCTCATCATCGTTCCTTGATTGACATATCTTGCTAGAAACACAAATGCATCATAAATTTTATATTAAATTCTCAAAACTAAGTATATAGTGGATTTTTAAATTTCTTACTTTAAAATGAACTGAAGGGGGGTGCCTGGGTGGCTCAGTCAGCTGAGTGTCTGACTTCGGCTCAGGTCATAATCTCATGGTTTGGGAGTCTGAGCCCTACATTGGGCTCTGTGCTGAGAGCTCAGAGCCTGGAGCCTGCTTGGGATTCTGTGCCTCCCTCTCTCTCTGCCCTTCCTCTGCTTGCAGTCTGTCTCTCTCTGTCTCTCCAAAATAAACAAACATTAAATAAATAAATAAATAAAATAAGATAAAATAAGATAAATAAAATAAAATAAATAAAATGAATTGAGGGGCGCCTGGGTGGCTGAGTCAGTTAAGCGTCCGACTTCAGTTCAGGTCATGATCTCATGGTCCATGAGTTTGAGACCCACGTTAGGCTCTGTGCTGACAGCTCAAAGCCTGGAGCCTGCTTCAGATTCCGTGTCTCCTTCTCTCTCTGCCCCTCACCTGCTTTCTCTCTCTCTCTGTCTCTCTCAAACAAACATCAAAAAAAAATTTTTTTTTAATGAATTCAATGTTTTTTCTAGTCTATGGCTTCCACTGAGCAAGTTGATTTCTTCAAAATGTGTAAAATATGAAGAATACTTTTTATGAGTAGCTTATTCACAACTGTTACTTTTTTTTAATTTTTTTTAATGTTTTATTTATTTCTAGGAGAGAGAGAGAGAGAGACAGCGTGAGCAAGAGAGGGCCAGAGAGAGAGGTAGTCACAGACTGAAACAGGCTCCAGGCTCCAAGCTGGCAGTCAGTACAGAGCCCAATGCGGGGCTCGAACCCACGAACTGCGAGATCATGACCTAAGTGAAAGTCAGACGCTTAACCAACTAAGCCACCCAGGCGCCCCACAACTGGTACTTTAATATTTGCAATAATACTTCCATTCTTCTTGTTCCATAGAATTTAGCATATATTTCTATATTTGAAATAAGTTCAGACATTAAAAAAGAATAGCCCAAACTGTATTAAAACTTGCCATATACCCTTTATCCAGATTCCCAGATATCAACAGTTTACTACACTTAACTTGTTTTATCATTCTGTATGTGTGTGATCATATACATACATAGATAGATAAAGATGTAGATGAAGGTAAAGATATATTTGAGATCTTTGAATAAGAGGCAGAAAAAATGCTCTTTACTTCCAAATATTTCACTGTGTATTTTCTAAAAACGAGAGTATTCTTCTCTGTAAACACATGACACTTATCAAAATCAGGAAATTTATATTGATGTAATACTATTATCTCATCTACACACTGTTGAAATTTCATCAATTTTCCCAGTAAGATCCTTTCCATGGTTTGGGATTCAATTCCGGATATTATGTCTTATTTAGTAGTCATGCTTCATTCTTTTCCTTTAATCTGGAACTGTTCCTAAATCGTGACCTTTTTTAATTTAAATGGTTTTAAAGATTACTCAGCTGTATTTTGTAAGCCATTCTCAATTTGGGTTTCCTCAAAATAAAATATTGGGCAAAATTACATCTTTATTTCAAATCTCAAAACAGTATACTGAGTGGGCATTATAAATCATAAAACTTTGAAGTAACTTTTTTGTTACTATTATCCCTAGAAAGTTTCCCATGTTAATTCCCAGTCAAACCAAACTTTAAGCCCCAGAGGCAACAGCTTTTGATCTTCTCCCACAACAGATGATCTTTTCTGTAATAGAATTTCTCTTCTAAGTAAAGTTTTTATCCTATCTATACATTCTTCTATGAGGACTAGAAAAAATGTTTAAATGGTCATGTGCATATGTGATCAATTTCTGGTTTTTAATATAAAGGATGAATATACTTCCCATCTATTCCAATTGCCCTTTTGGTTCACGATATTCTTTTCTTTTTCTTCCTTAAGGTGCCCTGAAGACAGGTAAAACTCAGCATGGCACTGACTACAACTAGCCCCAGGCAAAGCACTTTTATGACATGCTTCATTAAATAAAAATATTTTCTGAAACTAGTATAAAAGTTTTCATCCTTGAATCTTAAATTATTTTACAAACATTAATTCTTTCAGAACTTATACAAGACACAGACTATCGAATCACAGATTTATGTGGTCTTGGAGATGAATGGGACTTCAGAAGATTTCTAACCCACTTTCTAGATTTTAAAGATAACTAAAACTATCAGGGGAAGTCAGGTAAAATAATCTGCCCAAGTCAACCCTTACCATCTTGGCTTAAAGATAATAAAGCAAAACTACCAATCAATATAAAACACTTCTGATTTAACTATAAATTAATTTTGTATGCCACTTTCCAGTCTTAAGGTTAAGTCCACATAACACATGGAAGCAGGGCTGGGGAACTGAGTGGGCATCGTAGAGGGAAATTGGTTTGTGATGTGAATGGCAAGGTAGAGGCATCTTTTAGGGTAGTTCAAATTTAAGAACTGTTGTATCAGAAAACATTAATAATTCAGTCCATGTTCTTCCTTCTAAAGTTTGGTGATAGAATTTGTTCAGACATGTCTCTATCAAATCTGACTCTCTCTCTCTCTCCTGTCATTCTCAAATTACTATCTGAACATCTTCCCTTCTTTTCTCTTCTTTCCTCCCTTACTCACACATGTAAGTCATCCAACACTTAAAACATTTATGAAAGAAGGAATAAAGGAAAGATATTGCAGAATATTGAAATTAACTATTAAGAAAACGGTTGTGACAGGAGCATCTGGGTGGCTCGCTGGCTCAAGTCATAATCTCATGGCTCTTGGCTTCGAGTCCCGCATGGGGCTCTGCACTCAGAGCCTGGGGCCTGCTTTGGATTCTGTCTCTCCCTCTCTTCCTGCCCCTCCCATGCTTGGACTTTGTCTCTCTCAAAAATAAACAAACATTTAAAACATTTTTTAAAAACTCACAGTTGTGACAGTTATTAAGACATAATAGAAAGTTTTGTATCTCTGACAGTAAGAAGCGTAAGTATTCCTGAAAAGATAATCTTTACTGCACTTTTATTTCAAATTAGTAATGTGTGGGTACTGCGGTCAAGGCACTTGCAAACTTTCAGGAAAAACAATCTAATAATGAGCAGAGTGTACCGAGTGCTGGAATCATGGTGGTGGTGGGTGGTGGTGGGAAACTGATTAATGTTGAAGACATTTGGAACAGTATCCAAAGCAGGTGTTTATCTAACGACCACAGTGGAATCCTCTAAAATCAAATACTATTAGAGTAAATAAAATTTCACAAGAGTCACTGCAAAAATATTAAAATTGTAGACAATATTAAAATGGTCTCTTTTCTGAAATTATGGTAGAGTATTTCTATACTTCTATGTGTGTCTTTACTCCAGATCTAATTAACATGGGAAAGGCTACAAAAATGAACAGTTAAAAAAAAAAAGAACGGTGATTAATAAAAATACGAAGGGTATACAATAATATAATAAATTACATATATGAAGAACTAAGGGTAATAGTTTAAGTAACTCATAAACAGAATACCTTCCTCTGGAAATCCTATCACACAAGAAATAGAATTGTTTTGGAGTAATAAATCCAAGCACTTGTGATACAGGTGAGAAAATTTAGCTCCACAGAGGTTGAGTGACTTGCTCAAGGTCATAACAGAAAATATTCCATCTCAAAAACCCTGGAGTATTACAGTACCCTCATATCCAGCTATTCTAAAGGATACATCCATTTGGAAGGCAATAACCTTCACAAACATGCCCACATTTAATTCATTATCTTTCCAACCTTAACCTGCTTCTTCTGCAACTTTTAATCTCAATGAAGATTAAAGACTGTTTTCCTCAGGCTTATGAGAGAAAACACTATCAGTTATGATGGGCCTTGACTTCTCATGTACACTATTAATTTTGGTAGCCTGGAATTTGGAAGCCAGAAAAAAAAAATGACAGAATTTAAGTTTCCCTGGTCTGCAAGGGTAAGCACTGGATACATATCTATTTCAGATGCTTAAAATGGAATGCTCAAATCAAATGCATATCCACAAAACTATATTTTAATAATGGTATAAAGTTTTTCATTTATGTTATTTTATACTATGTAATTAGACAGAGTACTTAGCATAGAAAATGGTGTAGAATTTACTCAGAGATCATAATTAATTGGCATATAACTGGCAGAGTTTGTCTAGAGAATTCTCCAAAATATATCATAAATTCATTCTTTAAAAACAGGCAGAGGGGTACCTGTGTGGCTCAGTTCATTAAGTGTCTGACTTCAGCTCAGGTCATGATCTCACAGCTTGTGGGTCAAGCCCCATGTCAGGCTCTGGGCTGACAGCTCAGAGCCTGGAGCCTGCTTCAGATTCTGTGTCTCCCTCTCTTTCTGCCCCTCCCCCACTCACACTCTGTCTCTCTCTGTGTAAAAAATAAACATTACAAAAATAAAGCAGGCAGACTTAAATAATATTAAAAAGCAATTAATTCTGTATTTGTTATAAAGTCAAACTAAAAATATTAAAAATTTCTTCTTTTGAACACAAATATGAAAAGGACTAAATATCTACATTTTTATCTGAAGAATTCACATTTGAATATTAATATGTGACAAGCTGCCAAAACAGGAGATAGATATTCACATTTAAAATATGATAAAAATGAAACTCACGGGGATAACTGGGTGGCTTAGTTGGTTAAGTGTCCCACTCCAGCTCAGGTCATAATCTCGAGGTCCATTGGTTCAGGCCCCATGTACGCCTCTGTGCTGACAGCTCGGAACCTGGAGCCTGCTTTGGATTCTAAGTCTCCCTATCTCTGCCCCTCCCCTACTCACTCTTTCTCTCTCTTGGGCTTTCACTCTCTCTCTCTCCAAAATAAATCAACATTTAAAAATTTAAAAACAAATGAAGCTCAAAGAATTCAAGTTATTTGTAAATACTTGAGGATGCGAATTAAATCAAATCTAGAGGACTCTAACTCTCATGCTCTTACTGCTGTACTTAATTCACCAATTAAAAAGCCATTGATGAGGTAAAATTAATGCTTTTTAGAACATGTTGATCTTTGAATTGTGCAATTTAACAAGCATTTATTGACTCCCTTTAATAGACCAGGCACTGTTTAAGATAAAAAATGTAGAGGAGGGGGCAAGATGGCGGAGAAGGAGCTCCGTACTTGCACTCACGCCCATACATCACACGGAAAAGATCTGAAGCCATTGGAAACCTTACAAAACCTGAGAGATTGAAAGAAAAAGGATGCAGAATCCACTGAGAGAGCCTTCTAACGTGAGTGTGAACCGGGGAAGGTAAAATCGGGCCGGGATCGGAGACTCCAGGGTGGGAGCCGATCCCCCTCTACCCTCTACGGAGAGTGAGAGGGGAAAAGAAGAGAGTCCGAAACAGAAAAACCTCCGCTCAGGAGGAAAATCCTCTGCTCGGGGCATAGAAAGAATGTATTTGCCAAATACCTGCACATCAGGTCCCCTCGCGCCAACTGGTCCCGGGGGGTGCTGAGCACACAGACTGCTTCTTTGTGCCGCTCCTGGCGGCCGGACTTCAGAGCGGCGGCTCGCCTGCCGCCATTGTAGCTCCCGGGCGGCTAGGGCACCAGAAAGAGCTGCAGGGACACCGGGCGTCCGCGCTCCTGGCTGGCTGGAACTCGAGAGGGAAGGCAAAGAGCTAAAAACTGGGAAATTCGCCTGTGAGTTCGTGTTTCGGGTGACGAGCCACAGAGGGACCCGGTTTTCCTCACTCCAGCGGGCTCGGACTATGCGCACCCGGCAGGCAAGCCCCCGCGCATGCGCGCCAGCCCGACCCAGAGAAGGAAGCTGCGATTCTGACTCCGCACCCAGAGCTCAGCAGGGAGCCTGGAATAGCCCGAGGAGGTTGTCTGGGAAGCTGTGACTAAGGCAGTTTCAACAGGGCGCGCGGACTGGGATTTGGAGATTGGGACTGGCCTGAGTTGAAGAGTGCAACCAACTTCGGCTGCGCCCCCGGTACGGGGAGTTTACACGCCCAAAAAAACGAGGTGCAGCGCTTGGTTCAAGAAGGGACTGGAGCACCGCCACTCTCCTCCCCACAACTGCTGAGGCAGAGCTCCCGCCTGAGGCATTGGATCATACCACGCCCATCCCTGCCTGAGAGCTGCCCTCCTCCCTTTTTTTTTCTTTTTTCTTTTTTTCTTCTTCTTTCTCTTTTCTCTCTTGTTTCCCCAGAACACTGACCTGATTAACTCTGGTCACCAGCTTGCTTAAACAATCACAACGAGTCCACTCTGTAGATGTAAATTCTTCACCTACCGACCTTTTCATCTCTTTCTCTCAGGAGTAATTAGACTATATAGTTTCTCTGGATAATACCAGCATCCTTCTGTCACCTTTCCAACCATATTCTACCCTTTACCTCTTGGAAAAAGCTTCTTATCCCTTCTGCCTGTTCATTCTATTTCCAATTGTGCCTCATCCCGCCCTGCCTTCTCTATCTTTCTCTATGCTCTTCAACCAGAACTGCATACACACGGCTATTTAACTGTAGCTGGGAACTCCGGTTATAGGCTTTAAACTGTTCTTTGTCCATCGGTTTTCTTCTTTTTTCCTTTTCTTTTCTCCTTTTTGACCCTTTTATGTATTTTATACTCCCTATTATTCGCCCTCCCTCCTCCGTCTTTTCTCTTAACTTATTCATTTTCCCACTTGCTTTCCATGTTAGTTGATTTAGCCTGTGCGTTTGTGTGCTCCTACTCCCTGTGTGTTTGTCTGTCTGTTTTCTTATCCATGGATACCTCAAGAAACAAGCGAGAGTACACAAGGTGGAGAGTCCCAAATATCACTACGAATAGGAAAATAACAATAACCAAGGTCCCAACAAGAGAGAACAAGAGATACCATTCAAAAAACACTCTCTGAAAGGATAGGCCCTGGAAAGTCAAAGAGTCTTCTTGGATATAGCAGCGCTCACAGATACAGAGAGCATAACAGGTCTTTAAAACCAACAAGAGCCGTTGGGGCGCCTGGGTGGCTTAGTCGGTTAAGCATCCGACTTTCGCTTAGGTCATGATCTCGCGGTTTGTGGGTTCGAGCCCCGCGTCGGGCTCTGTGCTGGCTGCCAGCTCGGAGCCTGGAGCCTGTTTCAGTCTGTAACTCCCTCTCTCTCTGACCCTCCCCTGCTCATGCTGTCTATCTCTCCTAAAATTAAAAAAAAAAAAAAAAGATGAAACTAAAGAGCTCTCCTCCAAAGAAATCCCAAGAAGAAATGTCAGCTAACAAACTGATCAAAACAGATATCAGCAGCATAACTGAACAAGATTTTAGAATAATAATGGTAAAATTAATAGCTGGGCTTTAAGAAAACATAGGGGACATCAAAGAAACTATGGCTACAGACAGAATGGAAAATAAAAATAGGCATGAAGAATTAAAAAATGTGATAGATGAGATACATAATAAATTAGAGGCCTCCAATGCACGGCTTGAAGAGGCAGAAAGGAGAATAAGTGATTAAGAAGACACCATTATAGAAAAACAAGAAGCTGACCAAAAAAGAGACAAACTGATCCAGGAACAGGAAAGAAGAATTTGAGAGCTAAGTGTTACGGTCAAACAATATCCATATCATAGGAATCCCAGAAGAGGAAGAGAGAGGAAAAGGTGCTGAAGGAGTCCTGAAACAAATTATAGCAGAGAACTTCCCCAACCTGGGAAAGGAAGTAAATATTGAAATACAAGAGGCTCAGAGGACTCCCCTCAGATGTAACTTGAATCGATCTTCTGCACGGTATATCATCGTAAAAATGGCAAAATACAAGGACAAAGAGAGAATTTTGAAAGCAGCTAGGGAGAAAAGGGCCCTCACATACAAAGGGAAACCTATCAGAGTGGTGACAGACCTATCTACTGAAACGTGGCAGGCCAGAAAGGAATGGCAGGAGACCTTCAATGTGATGAACAGTAAAAATGTGCAGCCAAGTATCCTCTATCCAGCAAGCCTGTCATTCAAAATAGAAGGAGAGATAAAAACCTCTCCAAATAAACAGAAATTCAAAGAATTTGTCACCACTAAGCCAGCCCTACAAGAAATCCTGAGGGGAACACTGAAGGAAATGTTGCAAGGAACAAAGATACCAGAGACACCACCACAAACATGAATCCTACAAAAGATACAAAGACTCTAAACCCACATATTCCAATAATAACACTGAATGTAAATGGGCTGAATGCTCCAATCAAAAGACATAGGGTAGCAGAATGGATAAAAAAAAACAAAATCCATCTATATGCTGTCTACAAGAAACTCATTTTAGACCGGAAGATACCTTAAGATTAAAAATAAGGGGATGGAGAAATATATACCATGCTACAGGATATCAAAAGAAAGATAGAGTAGCTATACTTATATCAGACAAACTGGACTTTAAATTAAAGACAATAACAAGAGATGAAGAAGGGCCTTGCATAATAATTACAGGGTCCATCCATCAGGAAGAACTAACAATCATAAATGTCTACGCACCGAATATGGGAGCACCTAACTATCTAAAACAATTAATCACAAACAGAAACAAGCTTATAGACAAGAATGTGCTAATAGCAGGGACTTTAATACTCCACTTACAGCAATGGATAGGTCAACCAGACAGAAAATCACTAAAGAAATAATGGACTTGAAAGACACATTGGACCAGATGGATCTGACGGATATATTAAGAACTTAACTTCCTGAGGCCAGGGAATTTACTTTCTTCTCACGTGCGCATGGCACATTCTCCAAGATAGATCACATACTGGGTCATAAAGCAGCCCTCAATAGATATAAAAGAAATGATTTCATACCATGCAACTGTCAGATCATAATGCTTTGAAACTTCAAATCAATCCCGGGAAGAAGTCTGGAAAACCTCCAAAAACATGGAGGTTAAAGAACACCCTTCTAAAGAATTAATGAGCCAATCAGGCAATTAGGGATGAAATTAAAAAATATATGGAAACAAATGAAAACGAAAATATAACAATCCAAACTCTATGGGATGCAGCAAGGCAGTCCTAAGAGGAAAGTACATTGCTCTCCAGGCCTATTTCAAGAGATTAGAAAAAGCTCAAGTCCCAAATCTAACAGCTCACCTAAAAGAACTAGAGGCAGAGCAACAAGAACGTCCTAAACCCAGTAGAAGAAGAGAAATAGTAAAAAGTAAAGCAGAAATAAACAACATAGAGACCAAAGAAACAATTGAACAGATCAGTGAAATCAAGAGTTGGTTTTTTGAAAAAATAAACAAAATTGACAAACCTCTAGCCAGACTTATCCAAAAGAAAAGAGAGAGCACCCAAATAGACAAAATTATGAATGAAAATGGACTTATTACCACCAACCCCTCAGAAATACAAGCAATTATCAGGTAATACTATGAAAAATTATATGCCAACAAATTGGACAACTTAGAAGAAATGGACAAATTCCTAAACGCACACCCACTACCAAAATTCACACGGGAAGAGATAGGAAATCTGAATAGACCTATAACGAGTGAAGAAATCGAATCAGTGATCAAAAATCTCCCAACAAATAAGAGTCCTGGACCTGATGGCACCCTGGACCTGATGGCTCCCCTGGGGAATTCCACCAGACATTTAAAACAGAATTAATCCCAATTCTTCTCAAGCTATTCCAAAAAATAGAAATCAAAGGAAAACTCCTGAACTCATTTTATGAGGCCAGCATCACTCTAATCCTCAAGCCAGACAGAGAGCCAGCTAAAAAAAGAGAACTACAGGCCAATGTCCTTGATGAATACGGATGCAAAAACCCTCAACAAGATCCTTGCAAATCGAATCCAGCAGCACATAAAAAGAATCATCCAGAAGATCAAGTGGGATTCATTCCTGGGTTACAGGGCTGGTTCAACTTTCGCAAATCAATCAATGTGATACATCATATCAATAAAAGAAAAGATAAAAACCATATGATCCTGTCAATAGATGCAGAAAAAGCATTTGACAAAATACAGCATCCCTTCTTAATAAAGACTCTAGAGAAAGTCGGGAAAGAAGGAACCTACTTAAACATCATCAAAGCCATCTATGAGAAGCCTTCAGTTAACATCATCCTCAACGGGGAAAAACTGAGAGCTTTCCCTCTGAGATCAGGAACACGACAGGGATGTCCACTCTCACCACTGTTGTTTAACATAGTGCTGGAAGTCCTAACATCAGCCATCAGACACCAAAAGGAAATCCAAGGCATCAGAATTGGCAAAGAGGAAGTCAAACTTTCACTCTTCGCAGATGACATGATACTCTACATAGAAAACCCAACAGACTCCACCAGAAGCCTACTAGAACTGATCCAAGAATTCAGCCAAGTTGCAGGGTACAAAATCAACGTACAGAAATCGGTTGCATTTTTATATACCAACAATGAAGCAACAGAAAGAGAAATCAAGAAACTGATCCCATTCACAATTGCACAAAAAAACCATAAAATACCTCGGAATAAACCTAACCAAGGATACAAGAGATCCATATGATGAAAACTACAGAAAACTTATGAAGGAAATTGAAGAATACACAAAGAAATGGAAAACATCCCATGCTCATCGATAGGAAGAATAAATATAGTTAAAATGTCATTACTACCCAAAGCTGTCTACACATTCAATGCAATTCCAATCAAAATTGCACCAGCATACTTCTCAAAGCTAGAGCAAACTACCCTAAAATTTGTATGGAACCACAAAAGACCCCGAATAGCCAAAGTAATCCTGAAAAATAAAACCAAAACGGGAGGGATCACCATCCCAGACTTTAGCCTCTACTACAAAGCTGTCATCATCAAGACAATATGGTATTGGCACAAAAACAGACACATAGACCAATGGAACAGAATTGAGAACTCAGAAGTGGACCCAAAAGTATACAGCCAACTCATCTTTGACAAAGCAGGAAAGAATATCCAATGGAAAAAAGACAGCCTCTTTAACAGATGGTGTTGGGAGAACTGGACAGCAACATGCAGAAGAATAAAACTAGATCATTTTCTCACACCATACACAAAAATAAACTCAAAATGGATCAAGGACCTGAATGTGAGACAGGAAACTATCAACACCTTAGAAGAGAAAGCAGGAAACAACCTCCTTGACCTCCATCGCAGCAACTTCTTACTTGACACATTCCCAAAAACAATGGAATCAAGAGCAAAAATAAACTGTTGGGACCTCATCAAGATTAAAAGCTTCTGTACAGCAAAGGAAACAACCCACAAAACTAATAGGCAACTGACGGAATGGGAAAGGATAGTTGCAAATGACATATCAGATAAAGGGATAATTTCCAGAATCTATAAGGAACTTACCAAACTCCACACCCGAAAAACAAACAACCCAGTGAAGAAATGGGCAGAATATAGGAACAGACACTTCTCCAAAGAGCACATCCAGATGGCCAACAGACACATGAAACGATGCTCAGCATCCCTCCTCATCAGGGAAATACAAATCAAAACCACACTGAGATACGACCTCATGCCAGTCAGAGTGGCTAAAATGAGCAAATCAGAGGACTCTAGATGCTGGTGAGGATGTGGAGAAATGGGCACCCTCCTACACTGTTGGTGGAAATGTAAACTGGTACAGCCCCTCTGTACCAGTTTACATTGGTAAACTGTGTGGAGGTTCCTAAGGAAACTAACAATAGAACTCCCCTAGCACCCAGCAATAGCACTGCTAGGAATTTACCCTAGGGATACAGAAATGCTGATGCCTAGGAGCACGTGTACCCCAATGTTCATAGCAGCACTCTCCACAATAGCTAAAACATGGAAAGAGCCTAAGTGTCCATCAATGGACGAATGGATCAAGAAGATGTGGTTTATCTATACCATGGAATACTACATGGCCATGAGAAACAATGAAATCTGGCCATGTGTAGCAACATGGATGGACCTTGAGGGTGTTATGCTGAGTGAAATAAGTCAGGCAGAAAGACAAATATCATATGTTTGCACGTATAGGAGGATTAGGAGGAACTTAACTGAGGAACAAGGGCTAGAAGAAGGGGGAAAGTGGTGGGGGAAAAGGAGAGAGGCAAACCATGAGAGACTCTTGAATGCTGACAAAAACTGAGGACTGATAGATTGGGGGGGATGGGCTTGGAGGGGGACACTTGTGGGGATGAGCACTGGGTGTTATGTGGAAACTAATTTGATAATAAACTATTTGTAAAAAAAAAAAAAAGATAAAAAATGTAACCAATTCTATCTGTGCCCTCTAGGTAGGTGCTCACACTCTGGCAAGGAAAGTGGACTCATGATAGGAATCTTTTTTTTGTTTTTAAACGTTTTATTTATTTCTGAGAGAGAGAGAGAGACAGTGTGAGCAGGGGAGGGTCAGAGAGAGAGGGAGACACAGAATCTGAAATAGGCTCCAGACTTTGAGCTGGCTGTCAGCACAGAGCCCGATACAGGGCTCGAACCCACGAACTGTGAGATCATGAACTGAGCCGAAGTCAGACGCTTAACCGACCGAGCCACCCAGGTGCCCTGATAGGAACCTACTATAACAGTTAACAGAGATTGAAAGTATAGTGTCAGAGGAAGGAAAAGATGACCAAAAGTTAACTGAGATTTAATTAATTAAGATTTGAAGCTTCTTTTACTTGAAATTTAACAGCCCAAATCTCTGTAAATCAGTAAATAGGAGTAGTATTTTCTGAAGAAAACCCTGAGACAGGAAGAAGGTTAAGGTGCCCTTAGTGCACATTCCTGAGCACCGAGAAATGACGAGCAGAAACCCCATAATAACACTGAGTGCCAGACAAGAAGCTGAGGTTCTGAACAGCTTCCATCAGAAGAGAACAGCTAAGTACACATGAGTTCCTTGACTGGAATGGCCTGACTCCATTTTGGGTGGTTAACCATTTATAGTTTTTCCTCTTGTTAGTATTTCACAAAATTATGGGCAAGTACAGAGAGAAAATCCAAAAATCCAAAATTAAAATAAGTAATGTTATAGATCAAAGAAACCACTAAAACAAGAACAAGCCTAATTGATAGAGGGAAGTAAATGGAAATCTCTCAACTGTGAAATTGCCATCCTTAATCCAAAATATATTAGCCTTTAGAACTGTAAAATGGCACCTAGTACTGACTGAAAGATGAATTGTCTTAACAAAGAACAGTTGCTCTGTTCTTCACTAACCTTGGTTCTACCCAAATAAAGCCTGAATAGCTATGAGGCCAGAGGAGGTTTTTAAATTATAGAAATAAAACATATAGTCATTTTAAGCTATAGGTGAACATTGGGAGTTAAACTACAGACTATGTGGCAAACATGGTCAGTAAGGTTGCTTTATAATGATAGAATACGTTTATAGTCCCATTGCAGTTGGTGTATATTTTTATTTCATAAAAAAGATACTTCAATGTAATTTTCTCTCTAATTAAGGAATATTTTCAGTCATTTTTAGTTCTCAATTAACTTGGGGGACAAAGACTCCCTCTCCTTCACTTGAGAGGATATTTTCTTCTTGGCAATAATGAGATGAACATAACTAGAGTATACGGAATCCTCACACTATGCTCACTTAAGAGAGCTCTGCAAGCCCTACAAATACTGTGCCAATTCACACAAGCCTAGTTCAAAAGGGGGAGGACTTTCAGGTCCAGTGGGCGTTTGGTGGGCATTTGGCCAGGAATCTCTCAATGAAGATGCTCTCTACAGAGTATATAAGATATTACTACAGTGACTGACACTCCGGACAACATTGCCGCTCAACCATGGCTTTTCTCAAAGATGGCTCAAATTAGCTCTTTTTCTTCCTTTTCAAGCCATGGCAGCAGGGTACCAATTGCTGGTACTTTCTACATATGATGACAGAAGCATGCCATGTATAGGAGAAACCTGTTAGAGGAATAGGAAGAGAGTAAGACTGAAGATGTGGAGAACAAAAACAGTCCCATCTCCACCATTTGCTTAGATCTTTGGTGCAAAGAACCTCCCTTCACTGTGACAGATGAATTTTGCTATTGGATACAGAGCTTAGGGAACCAAGTACAATAAAAGAAGCTTGTTTCAAGTCATGAATAAAGATGTGCAATCATGGGACTGCTACAGGTGTCATCGCAAATGAGGTTTGTGACTGGATGCAAATCCCCTTGCTTCTGTAGAATTCATCCTCTGTGTCACCATAAAGTGAAGACAAAGAGAATTCCACGGTACTGTTTACTTATAAAATGACAGTTATCTATTCTTTTTTTTTTTTTTCTAGGAGAGAGAGAGAGACAGCGTGAGCAGGGGAGGGTCAGAGAGAGAGGGAGTCACAGACCGAATCAGGCTCCAGGGTCTGAGCTGGCAGTCAGCACAGAGCCCGACGCGGGGCTCGAACCCACGAACCGCAAGATTATGACCTAAGCGAAAGTCGGACGCTTAACCGACTAAGCCACCCAGGCGCCCCAACAGTTATCTATTCTTGAGGATATATAAGGATCAGAGAGTCGAAGCCTCTGAACTCTATAGATTTCACAATGAAAAATTCTCAACAGATTGTATTTAACAGGGTAAAACCCCATATATCATTGAGTTACACTAATATTTCACTGCTACGGTTATCGTGAAAGTAATTTTTTAAAAAATATAATTATGTTAATTCATAAATACTAGAAATTTTGGTGATATACAAGTATATATCCTAGAAATTACTTCAATAATGGGCTTTCTTAATGTTAATGGAAGCTTGACTATATCTTTAGAGTGATACATACACTCATGGTCACATAACCAAAACTTAAAACTGTTCTGATTTCCCTGAAATGCTCACTCTGAGAATAATCCTAGCTGATATTCTTTGCAGATTCACAGGGATTTTCCATGTGCCAGTCATGTCAACTGAAACTTCTACTTATTCCTTTATTTGTTCCTTCCCAGTCTTTATGCTTTTTATTTTTCTTGCTTTAATCCACTGGCTAAAAACTCCAGTTAAATATTACATAGAAGTAATTGGAATGTACATCACTAAATATTTCCAAATTGGGGGAAACTATTATTTTTTCACCATTAAATATTAGCTGTAAGTTTTTCACAGATATCACTCTCCTGGATAAGAATATTCCCCATCACACATAATTAGCTGTTTTTTTTTTTTTATCATGAATTGGTGCGAATTTTGCTAAATCGCCCACTCAAACACACCTTTTATTTCCTTTTTATTAAGAAGCTGAATAGAGAAATTGATATTCAAATATTAAATCAACATCAAACTTTACATTGCTAGGATAAAACCTAATTGGCAAATATATATAACATTTAGATAATGTTATTTTGAATTACTAATATTTTAATAACAATATTTCTGTTCATGAAGAATATTTGTCTTAAATTTTCTTTTCTTATAATATCATATTTTAGTATCAGAGTTGGGCTGGACTCAAAAGATGAGATGATGAATATTCTCTTTAGTTATTTCAAAAAGAATGTGTGGAAATTTTGTGTTTTTTCTTACCTACATGTTGATATCCTTCTAAGAAATGGATTCTTTAGTCATTATGAAATGCCTTTCGTCATCTCTGATAAAGCGCCTTAAATTTTATTTTGTTGGGTATTAAAAAGGCTATATTAGTTTCATAGTATTTATACTTGCAAGGTATATATTTTGCAAAATGGGGACTTTATTAAAGCACAGGGACAGGACTCATGGGCAGGAAGAGCTGAACTTAGAGTGTGACAGGTAACTCATTAAATACCTTCAGGTTGAGAGGGGGTTAAAGTAAGCCTCTAAGGTATTTTGGAAGCTAGTGTTCAAGAGCCTTGAGGGGCTAGCTGTTTCTAAGGAAACACCACTTATTACTGGTTTGATAAAACTTTAGTCAGGAGATCCTTCAGATGTACATTGGGAGGCTATAAACTTGGAATATGATTGCCAGCATATATCTTGGGACAGTTGAGATAAAGGAAGTAGACTTACAGTAACATTGAGGTTGGGATAATGTTAAGCTAAGGTTCTCTTTTGCCCTTAAAAAAGTGTCATTACCAAAGTAGCTGAATTCCTAAGGGGAGGTCACTCTGAAGCTTTCAAGGACTTGTCAATGGGCTGAAGGCAGTAAGGGAACTTAATTTTTCATTTGCCTTTGTTTCCCACATTACCATGGCAAGCACTTAAGCCCCTTTCCTTTGTTCTTGGGTAGTCAGGAATATTTAAGGAATATCACACATATTCTACCTGGGTAGGGAGGGTGGGTGCCAGTTTTTATTTTGCCCTCAGCTTGCCCCAAGCTCCCTCATCAATACCACTTCATTTAAAATGCAGTGTATTTACAACAGCATAATCACATTTACCCTTTCATCCTTTGTAAAGGACGTTGTCATAGAGTTCCTTTTACATGCATTATAAACTACCCAATATTTTCGCTTGTTTGCTCTATACAGTTTTTATATAAAGGAAAAAAATGAAAAATAGTCATGTGCTTATAAAAATATCTAATATTTCTTTTTTTAGTTTTTAGTATTTCTGATGGTCTGCGTTTCATTTTATCGATTTGATTTTTCAAACAGAATTATTTTCTTCAGCTTCAGGAACTTCTCTTAATATTTCATTTAGAGAAAGCCTGTTGTCAACAAACTCTTAACGGCTTTTACTTTTTAAAAACAAGTAGTTCACCCACCTTTTGAAGGATAATTTCAGCAGACAGACAATTCTAGTTTGATTTTTTTTTTTCGAGCTCTTTAAATATTCTCTTCCATTTTTATCTGGATCTTCTTTTTTCCTGATAAGATATTAGCTATCATGTATATTTTTTCCCCTCTAGTTCTTAATAATTCTTTACTTCTCTTGTTGCTTTCAACATTTTCTCTTTATTTTTGGTTTTCATCAGCTTGACTGGGATATACCTAAGTGAGTTTTTCTACATATTAATTTTTGAGTTCTTCTGAACTTCATGGACATGTATATTGATATTTTCACCAAATTTTGGATGTTTAAAACTATTATTATTCTCCAGTACATATACATTACCGATATATACCATATCTATTGGTGTTTCTTCTTTTAATGTTTAGCGTTTCTGATGCTCTTCATTTCATTTTTCAAGTAGTATTATTTTCTTCAGCTTCAGAAACTCATTTCAATATTTCATTTAGAGTAAGTCTGCTGTCAACAGGATATATATATATATATATATATATATATATATATATATATATATATATTTTTTTTTTTGGCCTTTCTGGGACTCCAGTTCCACCATTACAGTACAGATTATTGAGATCACTCATTAATTTTTTTCCTGATTCTCATAAAATTTCTACCGATTTCTTTTTAAGTGTACTAACTGTTTTTTTCCTCTGTAGTTCCAATCTATGCCAACTCAGGACAATTTTCATGTCTAATATTGTACATTTCAGCTGCAGAATTTCCATTTGGTTCTTCCTTGCCTTTTCCAACTATCTGCTGAGATCCCCCCACTCGCACCCCATGCTTCATCATTACGTCCACCTTTCTTCTTGGTATATCAATAGCCCTACTGTATTCACAGTCTGTTTTACAAACCTTGTTTGTTAGTTCCAATAACATGGTCATTTCATGGTCAGTTTCAATCGAGCAGGTTGTACTTAATGTTACTTAAATTTGGAATCCTATCTTTCAGGGTTTTTTTTTTTTTTTTTTTGCCATATGTCTGGTGATTATTGCATACTGGATATTGTAAATATACAGGGTAAGGAGTTTGGATCATGTTATCTTTATGTGTGTTACATTTATTTCTGGTTGTCTGTTAAACTACTGATGTATGCTTTCCATCTTATTAAGCTCAATTTTATTCTCTGTTAGGGAACATCACTTTCACCTTTGTTTTAAGCTTAGGACATGTATTTTACTCTGTAGCATAGTCGTTACTTTTAAACTATGACTTTAAAGGGTTTTCTGCAGATGGTAAAAATACACAGCAGCACAGTGCCTCTACTGGAAGTAGTTGACAGTTCCCTGGTACTGCATGTCTTCTCACACAAAGGGCATGAACCATACTTTCTGCCAGGGTTTCCAAAATCTTATCCTACAAACCTAAAACTCAGCCCTGAGTTTGCACTGCAAATTCTAGTTTGTTCGGCATCACTAAAGCATCCAAAAATCTTACTATTCATTATAAACATATAGGAAAATGGAAAAAATAATAAAAATAGTATTTATTTAGTATGTAATTTAAAACACTAGAAATATTGACAAAAGCATTTTATTCTTTTTAAACTTAACACACATTGTGAACATTTTCTCTATGCCTTAATTATTGTCGCATGCTCCTTTCTAAGTTGGTGCAATGGAATGAATGTTCATGTTCCCCAAAATGTTTGCTGAAATCCTAATCCCACTGTTACTGGGTTTCAAAGTGGGGTCTTTAGGGGACCATTAGGTCATGGTATGAGGTCCTATAATTTTGAATAGGATTAATGCCTTTATAAGAAGAGGCCAAAGAGCCATGTGAGGATATAAGAAGTCACCCACTTGCAACCCAAAAGAGGGTACCCACCATGCTGTCACCCTGGTCTTGGACTTCCAGGCTCCAGAACTATGGGAAATTAATTTCTGTTGACTACAAACCAACTAAATCACAGCATTTTACTTTGACAGCCCAAACTAAGACAGTTGGATTCAGCTTCTAAGGTTTTATCTTTTGCACTCTTAATGTTATAAAATATCTGTCAGAACTCCTTTTATTTATTTATTTATTTTTAATGCTTTATTTATTTCTGAGAGAGAGAGAGAGAGTGAGCAAGGGAGGGTCAGAGAGAGAGGGAGACACAGAATCTGAAACAGGCTCCAGGCTCTGAGCTAGCTGTCAGCACAGAGCCCGACGTGGGTCTCAAACCCAGGAACCGTGAGATCATGACCTGAGCAGAAGTCGGAGTCTTCACCAACTGAGCCACCCAGGCGCCCCTGTCAGACTTCCTTTTATTATGAAGGTTTTGAAAATCCTAGAAAATCTTTGGCCTTACATCATGGCCACCTTTCTCATTTTTCTCAATAAATTCAGCTTTACCAGATTCCTCCATACGTCTACTGTCTATCAAAGGAAAACTGCATCAACATTCCCTCTGGTGGTTATTTCTTCTGTAACTCCATGGTTGTGCAATTGGAGTTTCACTTCCAGCATTACCATTCTTTGTTTCTTTTCAGCACTTTTTCTTTGTTGGCCAGACTGTCTAACAATTTCCATTTTTGGAGAGCACCATATGGGTTTCTCTCTGGGGGACAACGAGGTAGTATAATTTTATGCTTTGCTGTCTATACCATAAACTGAATAACAGATATGCAATGACCACTGACAGACTTTAGAGAGAGAAAAAAAAAGCCATATGTTATTCATATAGTGGTATGTGAATTGAAGACTTAGTAGCACTGTTTATACTTAATTCCTCACTGTTAATACATAGTAGTAACTGAAACATGAATTAGATTTTTAGGGACTGGGGTTTTTAAACTAATTTCAGGGATAACTGGAATTTTTGCATGGTAAAACTGTGAGAAGTAGGGACTGCCTCTGCTAAATTCTGTGTTTGTAAAAAGATACAATCTCTGCCTTCACAAGGGAAGAAGCAAAAATTAAGTAAAACGAGCAAAAACAAACACCCAACTAATTACACAGTGTAGGAAGTTGTCTGAAGGAAATTAAAGGAAGCAGAAAGAGCCTATGGTACTGGGAAATTATATATTCAAAGATGGGATCAGGAAAAAGTTTGCTGATGAAGGGATATTTGAGTTGTTATCTAAAAGATGAATTTTAATTAATGTACAAACAGTATATGCATATGGATGATCAAAGAGCATAGAACATTAAGAATGATTTTGAAAATGAAGAAGAAAAGGAAGAACCTATCTTACTGGATTTCAAGACATAAAGTTTTAGTAACCAAGACAGTGTGGTATTAGAATAAGGACAAATATATAGATCAAAGGAATAGAAGAGTCTAGAAATATACACATAAAATCAACTGATTTCTAATAAAAGCACCAAGGCAATTCAATGTGATAAATTTTAATGTTGTTTAAAGAAGATACTGATTCCAAAGAAATAGCCTTCAACCTTACCTAACAGTAATTAATTAATTAAACATTAACATACCTCCACAACATACCCATAGAACAATGTAACAGCTCTACCTATGAAATTTCTAGAAGAAACTAAAAACTAGGTAAAACTCTAAGTAACTATTTTCTTGCCCAGAATTCTTAAGTACTAAGTAAAGGAAAATAAATCAATAAATTGAACTTTATGAAAATGAAAAGTTTGTTCATTATTTTTTATTTAAAACTTTTTAATGTTTATTTATTTGTGACAGAGAGAGACAGAGAGAACAATCAGGGGAGCGGTAGAGAGAGAGGGAGACACAGAATCCAAAGCAGGCTCTAGGCTCTGAGCTGTCAGCACTGAACCCAATGCTAGGCTTGAACCCACAAACTGTGAGGTCATGACCTGAGCCGAAGTAGGATGTTTAACCAACTGAGCCACCCAGACACCCCCAAAATTGTGTTCTTTAAAGGACACTAATATAATTGTAACGACATAATTATATTTCATATAATAAAAACACAGGCTACAGATTGGTAGCAAAGCATGTTATCTGTCAAAAGAAATCTATCCAGAGTATAGGGAGAACATATACAATTCAAATTTAAGAAAAATAGAACCAATTTTTAAAAAGCAGTTGAAAGATTTGAAAGGATATTCCACTAAGAAAGATATGGATGGAAAACAATCACATGAAAAGACTTCAATACCACCATTAAAGAAATACAAATTGAAACCATAATAAGAAACTAAAACACACCCAAAATATTACTGAAGATTAAAAAATCTCAGGATAGTAAGTGTTGGTGAGGTTGTGGAGCAAAAAGAAATTTCACTCTTGGTTGTTTTGAATGTATCATACAATTACTTTGGAAAACACTTTTGCAGTTTTTTTTTAATGTTTTATTTATTTCTAGGAGAGAGAGAGAGACAGCGTGAGCAGGGGAGGATCAGAGAGAGAGGGAGTCACAGACTGAAGCAGGCTGTAGGCTCTGAGCTAGCTGTCAGCACAGAGCCCGATGCGGGGCTGGAACCCACGAACCGTGAGATCATGACCTAAGCGAAAGTCGGACGCTTAACCGACTAAGCCACCCAGGCGCCCCTTTAAAAAGTAAAATGTAAAGCAACCATATGACCAACACATTCTTCTTCTAGGTATTATTTACCCAGATAAAAGCATATTTGCAGAGAACTTTACACAGTGCTCATTGCAGCTATCATTATAATACCCCAAACCAGAAGGAACTCAAATATCTGTCAACAGGTAAATGGATGAACAATCAGTGGTATATCTATACAACAGGATATTACACATCAATACAAAGGAATAAATTATTGTTATGTGTAACATAGATAATCTAAAATAATTAGGCTAAGTAAGCAAAGCCAGACAAAAGAGTATACACCTCATGGTTCCATACATATGGAATTTTAGAAAATCCAAACAGACTTATTGTGACAGAAAGCAGTTCAGTAGTTGCCTGGAGTAAGGGGTGTAGATGAGGAGGGCAGTAAGATAAGGAGTACGAGAGGCAGAAGGCAATTTTGTGTGGTTTGTTCCTTATCATTTTTTTATATATAAGTCTGAGGATTATACATATGTCAAAACTTATTAAATTTTACATGTTATATGTGCAGCTTATATTTTATACTATGTGTAGTTTATTCTATGTCAATGATCCCATATTAAAGTTATCGATAAGTAAGGAAAGAACGTTTTTTGTTTGCACTTTTTAGTTTCGTTGTAAAGAATGGACTGAAAGGGGGAAGGAATGGAAGAAATGAGAGAGGTTAGCAACTTCTGAATCAAGCAACTGTGGCAGAAGTTACTGACTACAGAGGCATATACAGAATTGAGATATATTTAAGGGGTAAAATATGTAGCCCTCAAGGCCAGATTGGATATAAGGAAGTGAGGGACAAGGAGAGAGAAGATGAAAGCAGGACTCCTAGGTTTTTGTCTTGTTCTACTGGATTAATGGAGCTACCTTTGCATGCTGTAGGGGAACCTGGAGGAGAATCAGGTTTATAGGAAGAAACTGTTCAGTTCAACTTTAGGAATGTTGAGTTTGAGGGGTTTTTTAAACTTTACAATTACCAAGGGGAGTACAATTCTTGACCTGTGAGTGTGGTTTGGAGGTAAAAATTTGGAAGTCCTGAAACAGTTGATGGTAAATGAAGCTTTAAAAATATTAAGGAGAGAGAGGTAAATGGAGAAAGCATTTTTTGGAAAGACTAGAGGCTGAGGAAAGAGACCTGGAAACTTCTTATCTATGAAAATAAAGGAACAAGAAGACTAAAAGGAGCCTCTAGGGCATTACAGCGACCATTATTCACATTTGTATGGAATGAATAATGACATTTCCCGGATGGATCTCTTTTTGCAGTCCACCACCCCTTCCTAAAAGTTGTAGAGAGCTAATGATACCATCTTTCTTCAAAAGTACAATTAGTCACTGTTGATGAATATTTTCAGAGTCTCCTCACAACCAAAGGGTTGCCATTAACTAAAATTTCAAATTAGATACATGACCATTTTAGATAAAGCCTTTGGACCACCTGATATATTAAAAAATATATAAATACGTTTCCTGGAAAAATTCACTTTTCAAGGCAACAATTATTTACATCTGCATTGAATAAATCAAAAACTGGATTAACTTTAGAGAAGCATTTTGAGAAGGAAAAAAGAGAAGAAACCACCATGAAATGTAAAATAAAAAGGACTGAAATCAGGATAATTCACATTGCCTAACACCTAAACGTGCACCTAATAATCTGACTTTTCAAAGATTCTGTAAAAAGTGTCACATAGATGTATATACCTAATAATGAATGACTCATCATCAACAGCAGGTTTAAATATCATTAATGCCAAAGAGCAACCAAGACAAAAATTCTACAATTTGTTTACAGGAAGCAAAAGCTTACATACATGCTTTACTATGGTGAGCATTTCTCAAAATCACTTTTATTATTGGGGAGATCTAAAATCTAGACTAGAAACTAATATTTATTGATCCTTTACCACTATTCCAAATGTTCCAATGCACTGATCCATTTAGCATGCACAGGAGCCCATTGCACTTTTTTTGGTTAAGAGAATAGGATACACAGGAAAGCTGAAAAATCAAGTCCAAGATTATACACGTAGGTAAGGAAAGACACTAGACTTTTTTAAATGTTTATTTATTTCTGAGCGAGAAAGAGAGAACATGAGCAATGGTGGGGCAGAAAGAGAGAGGAAGACACAGAATCTGAAGCAGGCTCCTCAGAGCCTGACATGGGACTTGAACTCATGGACCACAAGATCATGACCTGGGCTGAAGTCAGACACTTAACTGACTGAGCTACCCACGTGCCCCAAAGGAGACTAGATTTAAACCAAAGCAGTCTGGCCCCAGAGCTTGCACACTTTGCTGCTCTAGCATTCAGTTCCTTATTACACAAAATGTTTCACTCCTACCAAATCATTGGTCATCGCTCAGCTCTCTAGAGCAGACGGCACAAGTGTGTTCTCCCTCAAGGCTCTTCAGATATTTGAATTTGACTCTCAGTTTTCTCTTGATTTTCTCCTTTCCAGATTTGATAGCTTCAGTTCCTCAATACCTATGTATACATCCTGGATTCCAGATCACTATTGAAATGTAACCTGCTGTATTAAAACAATGTGCCTTGAATATAAATCAAGGCTCCATATTTGGCTACTCTCTGCAAAACAGTGAAGAACAATTAGTTTTATTGATCTAGTGAGTGTACTTTTCTTAAAGCAGTCTCTAAATCACATATGGGTTTTGACAAGTTCTGTCTCAATAATTGTTCCAAAAGATTTTGTGGTCAGCAAAATCTCTTGGCTACATTAATGTGGATACTGAAGGCAGACCGCCAGTCATCTGGGCAGCTACTTTTATCTAAATGCAAGCCTTAATTTTTATACCTGGTAAATCCCATCACATTAGCATTTACCCAGTATTTGAAATACTATTTTTTAAAAGGATACTAGTATTCTTTCTACTTCATATCAATTCTGTATTTGAACATTATTCTTTTACATCTCCATTCATGTAACGGACACTATTATTAGAGAGGACAAAGTCAAATGGCATTTTCATAAATCCATAGCAATAATCAATATCTTTTCCTAATATCTTTCTTGTAATATACATTTAAATATGGGGAATGTTCAATTTCACATAATAAAGTCTTTAATATGAATTTTTGTTAATTCAAGAGCCTTGTGGCCACAGTTTGCAAGGAAATCAGCATCTCCTTAAAACATCTGAAAGCTTATAACAATATGGATATGTTATTAACAAAACGCTATATCTTGTAGAAAATTTTTTTAAATTTATTTCTAGGAGAGAGAGAGAGAGAGACAGCATGAGCAGGGGAGGGTCAGAGAGAGAGGGAGTGACAAACTCTGAAACAGGCTCCAGGCTCTGAGCTGGCAGTCAGCACAGAGCCCCACGCAGGGCTCGAACCCATGAACCGTGAGATCATGACCTAAGCAAAAGTCGGAGGTTTAACCGACTAAACCACCCAGGCGCCCCTAGAAATTTTCTTTACATAATTTTAAAATGTGTTAGTTTGTGTTATCACCTAACACTCATGTATTTATGTTTTGGTTTTCCACTTTTAAAGTGAAATTCAGAAATATTGCACCAAACTACTTGTCATAAGGGCATTTTTAAAAGACTGCATTAAAGCTTGTCTTATAAAGATTACATCATATGACTTTGAATAAAGAGAATTAAGAGTATAGATACTTTCAAATTTCTCTTGAATTTTGGTTTCCATCACTAAGCCTTACCATATTCCTCTTCTCTCCTCTGAACTCCCTTATTTATATCTAGCCAATTGATTATATAATTGTCCTCTCCAAGAGTTTTTTATAACACTGTTCCAGCGTCTTCTCCAGTTTGAATAAACGTTTTTGGTGCTATACAGCCTTTTCTCATTAGTATGCAACCTCACTGACCAACTATGACAGAGAAAACTCAAAAGACATAAAAGATGGGAAATATTATATGAAAGCGGTGGATTTTCCTGTACTGACAGGGAACCAAATGACTGCCTAGGTATCTGCTTATGCTTTTCCTCCTGGATATTCTCTAGAAGTTAAGATAAGCAACTGAGGGGCGCCTGGATGGGTCAGTCAGTTAAGCGTCCGACTTTGGCTCAGGTCATGATCTCACAGTTCATGGGTTCGAGCCCCGCGTGGGCTCTGTGCTGACAGCTAACTCAGAGCCTGGAGCCTGCTTCAGATTCTGTATCTCCATCTCCATTTGGCCCTCCCCTGCTCACTCACGCTCTCTCTCTCTCTCTCAGAAATAAATAAAACATCAAAAATTTTTTTTAAATTAAAAAAAAAGATAAGCAACTGAATTTATCCATAGACATATCTAAAAGACATACTCATTGAGTTTTGGCAAGATGGCAGAGGAGTAGAGAGCTCCGTGCATTTTGCTTGCACCCATCTCTCAAACAGAGAAGGCCTGAAGTCTTAGGACACTGAGCCACAGGAGTCTGGGAAGAGAAAGGGACAGAGTACACTGGGAAAGAACCTCATAAGTGTGTGAGTGCGAACTGGGGAAGATAAAAGCAGGATGGGATGGGAGAAAAGGAGGGAGGGGACTGAACTCAGCTTGAGTGCAGCTGCGGTGAGCCAACGGTGAGTTGAGGGGAAAGGAAAGAAAAGCTGAAACTGCTCATAGAATCGTCCCTGGAGAAGAGAACCCCCCGCCCCCAGGCTTGGAAAGAGAGTGTTTTTTAGTTCTGGCTGGGGTGCTGACTTTGAACTAGGTGCCTCCAGACCCAGAGGGCGCCAGGAAAAACTGCTCTGCTGCGCTCCCAGCACCATCCCCAGCGGTGGCGCAAACTCAAACTCGGCAGGCCTGCGCCTGACTTCCCCGGGCTTGACCCCTGGAGCGCGGAGGCTGTGGGCTGAGGCCAAGCTCCCCAGACGGGTCCCACCAGCGCAGAGGCGTTAGATTCCAGGTAGTACCTCTACTTGACCCCATTGGATCTGAGGCTGCAACACTCCACCCTCCCTCACTCGACCCACAGCAGCAGGGAAGCAGCGATCTGTGGGACTGTGTTTTGGCAGGTATAAACAAAGCCCGTGGACTGGGACCTGGAAATGAGTCAGGGCATGGGGCATAGAACTCAGCCAACCTTGGCTACGTTCTCAGCACAGGGAGATTGGACCCAAAGTAGTAGTTTGTAAAGCTTGGTTGAAAAGGGACTAGGGCGACACCATCTTTCTCCCCACAAACAACGAGGGGGGACATCAGGGAGCAGCCACTGGGACACAGTGGAGGGAAGACCTACCTACACCAAACCACGCTCACCCCTGCCAGAGAGCTGCTTTTTTTTTTTTTTTCTTTTTAACCTAAGCCTGGGGCAAGACCAACATGGAAGCAGTGCCATGATTAATACTAGATAATTCTTTCTATTCAAATATATTCTCACTTTTCTCATTCATAAACTTCCACTCTGCTGGACGGGGCACTCTGGTCACTGGTTGTCTTTTTTTTTTTTTTTTTTTTTTTAATGTTTTATTTCTAGAAGAGAGAGAGAGACAGCGTGAGCAGGGGAGGGTCAGAGAGAGAGGGAGTCACAGATGAAACAGGCTCCAGGCTCTGAGCTGGCAGTCAGCACAGAGCCCGACGCGGGGCTCGAACCCACGAACCGCGAGATCATGACCTAAGTGAAAGTCGGACGCTTAACCGACTAAGCCACCCAGGCGCCCCTGGTCACTGGTTGTCTTAATCCATTCTCTGTATGTACACTCTACACTTCCACTGCTACCTTTTTTTCTCTCTCTGGAGTATTCAGACTATATAGTTTCTCTGAGTCCATCTTTGTCCCTTTTTCATCACGTCTAAACATATTCTACCATTTCTCCCTCTGAATCAAGCCTCTTAGTCTCTCTGCCTGGTCACTTCATTTCCAATTTCACTTCCTCCCCACCCTATCATTTCTCTCTTTGTATATGCTCTTCCATCAGCACTGCATACACCGGGCTCTTTATTTGTAGCTGGGGATTCAGATTTTATGCCTTTAGACTGCCCTTTGTCTTGTGAGGGTTTTTTTTTTCTTTTTTCTTTTCTTCTTTTTTCAATTTTTTATTACTTTTTATTTTTATTTTTATTAATGTCTTCCCTCCTTCCCCTTTTTTGGTATTGTTTTGTCTATTGTCCCTTCATTTTTTTCTTTTTCTGTTTCCCTTTCAGTTTGCATGTTTATTGGATTTGTCTGTGCATTTGTGTACCTTTGTTCCTTGTGTGGTTGTCTGTCTGTTTTCTTTTCCAGGGCTACCTCAAGAACAAGCCAAAGTACACATGGTGGAAAGTCCCAAATACCACTATGACTAGGGAAACAAAATAACCAAAGTTCCAACAAGAGAAACCAAAAGACACCATTCAAAGAACACTTCCTGAACAGATAAGCCCTGGACAGACAAAGAGCCTTCTTTAATACAGCATTACTCACAGGTGCAGAGTTCATAACAAGCTATTAATATTAACAAGAGATAGAAAGCTAACCAAAATGATGAAACGGAAGAACTCTCCTCCAAAGAAATTCCAGGATGAAATGACAGCGAAAGAACTGCTCAAAAACAGATATAAGCAACATAACTGAACAAGTTAGAACAATAGTGATAAAATTAATCACTGGGCTTAAAAAAGGTATAGAAGACATGAGAGAAACTATTGCTACAGAGACTATGGAGCTTAAAAATAGTTGTGATGAATTAAAAAATGCTGTAAATGAGATGCATAATAAAATGGAGGTGTCCAATGCACGGACTGAAGAGGCAGAAAGGAGAATAAGTGACTTAGAAGACACAATTATAGAAAAAGAGGAAGCTGAGGAAAAAGAAAGATAAACTGATCCAGGAATATGAAAAATGAGTTTGAGAGCTCAGTGATACAATCAAATGGAACAATATCCATATCATAGGAATCCCAGAAGAGGAAGAGAGAGGGAAAGGTGCTGAAGGAGTCCTGGAACAAATTATAGCAGAGAACTTCCCCAACCTGGGGAGGGAAGTAGATGTTGAAATTCAAGAGGCACAGAGAACTACTCCCCTCAGACGTAACTTGAATCGATCTTCTTCACGACATATAGTGAAACTGGCAAAATATAAGGACAAAGAGAGAATTCTGAAAGCAGCTAGGGAGAAAAGGGCTCTAACATACAAAGGGAAACCTATCAGAGTGGTGACAGACCTATCTAATGAAACATGGCAGGCCAGAAAGGAATGGCAGGAAATAAACAATGTGATGAACAGAAAAAATAAGCAGCCAAGAATCCTCTATCCAGAAAGCCTGCCATTCAGAAAAGAAGGAAAGATAAAAGTCTTTCCAAATAAATAAAAATAGAATTTGTCAAAACTAAACCAGCCCTACAAGAAATCCTGAGGGGGACTCTCTGAGGGAAATGTTGAAAGGAAGACAAGATACCAGAGACACCACCACAAGCATGAATCCTACAAAGGACACAATGACTCTAAACCCATATATTTCAATAATAACACTGAATGTAAATGGGCTGAAGGCTCCAATCAAAAGACATAGGGTAACAGAATGGATAAAAAAATAAAATCCATCTATTTGCTGTCTACAAGAAACGCATTTTAGACTTGAAGACACCTTCACATTGAAAGTAAGTGAGTGGAGAAATATATATTATGCTACTGGAAGTCAAAAGAAAGATAGAGTAGCTATACTTAAAGACAAACTGGACTTTAAAGACAGTAACAAGGGGTGGAGAAAGGCATTATATAATAATTAAAGGGTCTATCCATCAGGAAGAAGTAACAATTATATATGTCCACGCACTGAATATGGGAGCACCTAAATATATAAAACAATTAATCGCAAACAGAAACAATCTTATGGACAAGAATGTGCTAATAGCAGGGGACTTTAATTCTCCACTTACAGCAATGGATAGATCAACTAGACAGAAAATCACGAAAGAAACAATGGACTTGAATAACACATTGGACCAAATGGATTTGACAGATATATTTAGAACTCTACATCCTGAGGCCATGGAATTCACTTTCTTCTCAAGTGCACATGGCACATTCTCCAAGATAGATCACATACTGGGACATCAAGCAGTCCTCAAAAAGTATAAAAGAATTGAGATTATACCATGCACACTCTCAGATCACAATGCTATGGAACTTGAAATCAATCACAGGAAGAAGTCTGGAAAACCTCCAAAAATATGGAGGTTAAAGAACACCCTACTAAAGAACGAATACATCAATCAGGCAATTAGAGAAGAAATTAAAAAATATATGGAAACAAATGAAAACAAAAATATAACAATCCAAACTCTATGGGATGCGGCAAGGCAGTCCTAAGAGGAAAGGACATTGCACGCCAGGCCTATTTCAAGAACTTTGAAAAAGTGCAAATATAAAATCTAACTCCGCACCTAAAGGAACTATAGGGAGAGCAACAGGAGCACCCCAAACCCAGTAGAAGAAGAGAAATAATAAAAATCAGGGCAGACACAAACAATATAGAAACTAAAGAAACAGTTGAACAGATCAACGAAACCAAGAGTCGGTTTTTTGAAAAGATAAACAAAATTGACAAAGCTCTAGCTAGGCTTCTCAAAAAGAAGAGAGAGAGCACTCAAATAGACAAAATCATGAATGAAAAAGGACTTATTACAACCAACCACTCAGAAAAACAAGCAATTATCAGGCAATTATCAGGGAATACTATGAAAAATTTTATGCCAACAAACTAGACAACCTAGAAGATATGGACAAATTCCTAAACACACACTCACTAACAAAATTCACACAAGAAGTGATAGAAAATCTGAAAAGACCCATAACTAGTGAGGAAACTGAATCAGTTATCAAAACTACCCAAAAAATAAGAGCCCTGGGCCAGGTGGCTTCCCTGGGGAATTCTACCAGACATTTATTTTTTTTTAAATATTTTTAATTATTTCTAGGAGAGAGAGAGAGAGAGACAGCATGAGCAGGGGAGGGTCAGAGAGAGAGGGAGTCACAGACTGAAACAGGCTCCAGGCTCTGAGCTGGCAGTCAGCACAGAGCCCGACGCGGGGCTCGAACCCACGAACCGCGAGATCATGACCTAAGCGAAAGTCGGATGCTTAACCGGCTAAGCCACCCAG